>JAACJT020000110.1:11393059-11412651 GCA_009936485.2 Gymnarchus niloticus | reverse complement strand
CAAGTACTTCTGCAGAAACTTCTGTGCATAGTACCACTCATCCACCAGTGACTCATCCTACAGACACGTCCACAACCGGTGTCCCTAATTCTGCAACAAGTACTTCTGCAGAAACTTCTGTGCATAGTACCACTCATCCACCAGTGACTCATCCTACAGACACGTCCACAACCAGTGCCCCTAATTCTGCAACAAGTACTTCTGCAGAAACTTCTGTGCATAGTACCACTCATCCACCAGTGACTCATTCTACAGACACGTCCACAACCAGTGCCCCTAATTCTGCAACAAGTACTTCTGCAGATACTTCTGTGCAAGGTACCACTCATCCACCAGTGACTCATTCTGGAAGCAGTGCCACTGTTCCATCACAACATTTGACTACATATTCAAATAAAGAACCACCTTTAACTCCAGTGAATAATACTACACCAGAATTCAGTAGTCACCCAAGTAGCAGCACAACTCAACATCCAAAATCAGTCTCAGGTAACTCTTCATCTGAAAGGCCGAGCAATCAACCTACGACTACACGTAGGACTGAATACACTCTCAGAACACACAACAGTAGCTATGGAATTACAAACACTACCACAGCAAGTTCAATGTTTGCTGCTAATACTGGAGGGGTACCAGGCTGGGCCATAGCCCTTCTGGTGCTGGTCTGCATAGCTGTTCTACTTCTGTTCATTGTCATCATTCTGCTGGTGAGTCTCCCTTCCTCATCAACAGATATCTTTGGTCATCAGCATATACTTACAAGGGGTGTGAAATGTGTTTACCCTAGGGAGTGTTAAATTACACTGTGCGTGGGGAGGCCGCGTGAAAGGAGGGAAGGAGTAATGACGTTAACAATAATGGAGGTTTGTAGTCTTCCTTAAGGCTTGGTCATTCATGCTTTCCTTTCTCTGTCTCCCAGCTGGTGTTGTTCTGCTATAAATGGAGACATGGCTCCATGGATGTTTCTGGAGATTCATTCACATATGGCCACCACAACCAAGGGTATGAAATCCCCATGCAAACCACTCACAAACACTACAAGGCACCCAACGGAAAAGCAAACGTAAGTGTGGAGACTTCTGAAGTAAGACCTCTATCAGATCAATTTTCTTTTGCTAAAATGTCACAGATTGAGAGCTCATAATTTGAATATCAAAAAAGTGAGTCAACCTGATCATTTGAATGAAGAGTAGTCTCATGACACTGGTGAATAAGTTGGGTCACAAGGTTAGATTGAATGTATTTTTATCAACTTGGTCCTTTTAGCCTCTAAAACTCTTTTAATTGGAATTGTTTACTGGCATATTCAGTCATTGGACAATGTGGTTGCTGGTTAGCCTAAAACATGTTCTCATATTTAAGATTGTGTTCAGGTGGATTTTATATCTGAACTTTACTTCAGAGTTCCTCATTTTTATATGGTTATATGTTTTTTTCTTTTAGCAGAATCCTTTTCGGTTATCAACTTGCACATGTTATTGTAGCTCCCACGTCATGATCATTTAACAAAACAGAAAATGGTTTGGCCATCCATCCTGCTGTCAGATTTTAAGGAGCACTTAAGCATAATTGTCATCAATATGCCAGACTGCTCTGAGATTACTAAACTAAGTAGTGAGTGAAGCCACTTGCTATCCCCCCCCACCACTACCATGCACACAGACATGGAGACAAAGTCCTGTGACACATTTTCTGTCCGGGGGACCGGAATGCTGTCTCAGCGCCGTGCTCGGGTCGGCTACAGTTACTGAGAATCCCCATTTCTCTGTCTTTTCATAGACGTCTCTTTGTACTGTGCCAGCTTTTACAAGGAAACATGAGGCGTGGGAAACACAAGCCTTCTACAGATACTCTAAGCCTTAGTCCTTATTTCTGCACTCTGAGCAAGTCCATAAGGATACTCTCTCGTCCACAGCAAGGGAAACAGTGCACACCCACTTCTCCAAGTTTTGTCTGGACCCTATTATATTATTTACTGTTACTTTTAAATGTTTATATTTTTTTCTTCAGTTATACCGTTTATTAGATACTAACCCCTGCACCCTATAACTGAAATAAATTAAACAACGGTGTTCCCATTGGCATCGCATCTCAAAAGTATATCTCCAGCTGTGTGTTTTAGGCAAAGTAAGGGCTTTTTTTGGTTTGTGGCATTTTGTATTGATAACTTGAAAACGGAGGTGAAAAATGAAGAACAGGAAACAGGAGCTGCAGGTTACAGACTACTGCTCCACAAGAAGCCAACAAAGAAAGCATTGATAAACTTAATAAGACCACATAATCACCACAGTGAGGTTATTACCTCAACTATAAACGCTGGATCCTTAATGAAACAGCAAATCAATGTTGAGCCCCCACACACACAAAAAAAGATGTACTAAAAAACATTTTCTAGTTTCCATTTTTTTTTATCAACATCAATATTTAGTATCAAAAATATTTTTTTACAAACAGTACCACAAACTGCAGACAAGAAATAAACATCAGTGGTCAGAGTGCAAATCATGATGGAATGGATACAGTTAAACCTGCAGGGTGGCATTTAATGAACTAACATACCCAGAAACGCCCTGGGTGGTGGTTCTGGAGATGTCTGGAATGGACATATCCATGTTATTCTTCAAATGCGTGCACACCTGTGTCCTTTCTCTCCTCGCAGCCCGGTGGCTGTATGAGGTCTCTCACGGTGCCGTGTGGTCAGATATGAGGTCGGCATGAACTGTTCAATTTTCTGCAAAGCAGCAGAAGTTTGGTTTCAGTATGTTTGCTGTTGATGGTCACCAAGAATTTGGCTGCGCTGCGCTTCCAGTATGACCTATTGAGTACCATCCTTACATAACTCTACAACCTTCCATCCCTCTCCTCTATAAAGCAAATTTGTTGGTTTTTTCCCCAAACTTCTCCATAAAAATGAAAGGCAACTAACTTAGTCTGAAAAGCTCCACAATAGCCAGAACTGATTGGACATTTTGATCCTTGGATCTTGTTTCCAGTGTATTTTTGGTCAATAAATACGTTTTCCTTTTTTCTAGATATCAAACAGCTGAATGGATATGAATGAAGCTTTGGGGGACAGCAGGTTTATGACCACAATCACACACACATGAGTGAACCTGCACCTTCACCAAGGCTACCACTAAGACAACCACAAGGCTGTAATGTGTTTAGATCTGTATATATATAAATATATATATTTTATCACCACAGAGTCCATTTTTTCCCCAAACATCACTGTTTTAAAAAATGCCTGTGCATCATGTAAAGCTAACAGTGTCATTGTGTAATGTACAGTTACTGGTCAGAAATGGGTATTGACCTGTACAATTAAAGGATGAATGTGTGTTAACTGACAAAACAACACACATGAAACAAGCTGATTCGTTACATTGCCAAAAGTATGTGGAACCTCAAACATCACTCCCACATTCCAAAACCATGGGAATTAACATGGAGTTGGTCCCCTCGTTTGCTGCTAAAACTGCCTCCACTCTTCTGGGAAGGCTTTGTACTATATCTTGGAATATGGCTGCAGGGATTCCCTTCCATTCAGCCACAAGAGTATTAGAGAGGTTGGGCATTGATCAGGCTTGGGTCGCCATTTCAATTCATCCCTAAAGTGTTCAATGAGGTTGAGATCAGAGTCCCATGCTGGTTAGTCAAATTCCTACACAGCAAACCAAGCAAATTATTTCTCTATGCACTTCGCTCTGTGCACGGGTGCATTGTCATACTGAAACAGGAAAGGGCCTTGCTTACAATGCTGCCACAAAGCTGCAAGTGCACAGTTCTCTAAAATGTTATTGTATGATGTAGCATTAAGATTTCCCTTCACTGGAACTAATAATCCTAGTCAAAACCAAGTAGAAGGGGTGTCCACATATTTTTGGTCTTGTAGTGCATTTTAATATCATGCAACTTGGCTGTGACTGCTAAAGTTATATGTTTCATATTATTTATTTATAAAAAATGTCAGTGACTGCAGGTATTACCTACTTCCTGGTCATGAAGCTAATGTTCAATAAATTGCATAGCTTTCAATACCTGTGTAAATACACTTGAACATGGAGTATAATTTATAAATTGTACATTGATGCAATTTTATGCTAAGTAAGGTCATGGTGCCTGTATGCATTTTCATAGTTTAAGCAATTTTAAACACATTTCAGTATAATCCATGTATAAAGTAAATGGACCACTTCATCACCCTTAAATGTTATAATGGTCATCTCCCATGTAAAGTTGTGTCCTTTTCTGTTGATGTTTACTTACGCAAAGCATTCAATGACATACATTGTATAAAATTTTCAAAGGCTGATAGTGATTCAAAAGCAAGGTTCAGTAAGTGTATATTGCTACATCCTTTTAAATCCAAAATAAACCAGTACCATTTGGTAAAAGCTAAAGGAAACATTTGTCAGCTTTTTCCACACACACTGCAGCTCATGGTCTTGTAGCAGATGCGACCGTACCAGGGGACATGGCTGGAGCAGAGGACATGGTGGGGAGATATGGGCTGGGCCTGGCTGCACGCGCTTTCTGTTTGTCCCACCACTACACGTGACTTTTTTGTTCCCTTTCCATGTGGTGTGGCCAGAGAGAGGCTGGAGTCAATCCAGATCTGACAACACCTTATTGGGCCATCGTTTAGCCATCAGCTGTGCAAACTTACAGCCTGACGATTGTGCTCGTCGTGTTGTCTCGGCATACTAAGAGGGTAGGACCCGTTCGCAGAGATAGAGGTGAAACTACAGGAGGACTTTACTGGTGGGTTATGAGAAGGCGGGACACAGAAACAAGGTGGGTGATTGGGAACAGGTTGAAACAAGGCTTCAAGGAGAACATGACTGGAGGGCTGAGGGAGGTTAAATAGGGCAGGGTGACTGAGCAAATGGCAACAGCTGCGGAATGTGGTAAACAGGGAGAGGTGGAGCCACATAGATGGGAAAGATCCGGGAAATCCCTCATAAATCACAATGCAGATGATAAGCAATTGACTGTGTGGAGAATTCAAACCTAAACACCATACTTGATTGGAACGTGCAAAATACTTGCAGCTTATGTGGACAAGTTCATAAAATCACAGTGTAATATGCACTCTATATGCCTTAGCTTTAAATCCATTGATTTACACCCTGAAAGCTGTTTAGAAATATGAATTGCGGTAGGAAAAACAAGAATAAAATGGCAACATCATTTATGTATCTTGTGTCTGACTCAGTTCGGATCACACCTTCGCCATTGTCCACTCCCTCTGATACAGCAGCTATGATTCAATACGAGCCTTGTGGTGGCTGGTAACTAGAGAAGGAGAAGCTGTTTGCCAAACACTATACAGCATTTCAGCAGAAACATGCATGTCCTTCATAAACATACATATGCACAAATTGAAAAGAGCAAACAATGCTGAATAAGGAGAGACTTGGAGGAAGGCATAACTTTGTGCTTTATGCTCTTTAACTTTTGCCAAGGAAAACATCACTTGTTTGGCCAACTGTCATCTATCAAGCTGGGCACCACTTAATTGGTATTAGAAAACAAATACATCTATTTACAGGCAAACATCAAGTTTCTCATTGTTCTAATGCCAGGCGACTCTCATTAATGTTGCCTTGACTTCCACCAGGCTGCCCTAGACGTCTGTTCTATCACCAGTTTTAACGGGACATATTTAAACAATGTCCATGGCAACAGACATACTCGGGCACCAAAGATGTAGTTTCCAGAGTGCACTATGGCCGACCCAGCATAGCGTGGACTGGCGGATTACAGTCAATATGGTCGATAAGGAATGATGACATGCAGGTCCATGTCTGATCCAAAGTACCCAAGCAATTAACTGTGGCCTTTATAAAATAAAAGCGCCGCTGGACTCTGCTTTCCGTTGTCAGGTAGACATGCAGTGTGAGGTGAGGCCAGCTTATTGGACTGAGGAGCCATCACAGTGAAGGGCAAAGGTGCAATTTGAGCAAATCTGGCTATTTTATGCTTTTTATGGCTTGTCATGTTTTTTTGGTATCAGTCCTTTTGTTGCATTAATACAAATTAAATTTAAAACATAATAAGCAGAACACATTCTACAGAGAGTTAGAATAAGCTGCACATTAAAAGGCTAATTAATTATTTAGTCTAAGTTTATAGATGCCTAATCTGTAGACTCCTGTGATGGCTGTATACTGTAATAGCAAAGCTTTTTTCAGTGTCTCGTATAAAAGGAAGACTAACCCTAACCTGCACTTTTACTTTTAAATAGGAAGACACTAAGAAAACAGTGAGAGAAGAAGCCAATTAAATCATAAAAATCACTGAGAAGGCTGCAACTCAAAAGATCAGACATAAGAAGTCTGCTTTCATTTCAGATTAAATGATTGGGCCAGGTTACATTATTTACAGCTCATATTAAACTATTTGTTATTGATAAAGGCTAAGCCAAGTTGAAAGTTATCGGCTAAGACAAACAGCTCTCATTTGCAAATGGTGTAACCAAACAGCATTCAGGCGAGGCACAGACACACAAAATCAACATTGTACTTAACAATTAAGCAAGTGGTGTATCTGGGTTCCCTTTGCATGAGAAATGACTCAGAAATATAAGCTAAGTAAGAGGGTCATAGAAACGCACTCAGAATGATTTTACTTAATTTCTAAAGTTTTTCACCAAATAATGGATTTAAAGTTCGGGGGGTGAGCAGTGGAGGTGAGAAAAACATGCAAATGGGGGGGTTAGATTGGTCAATAAATTTGATTTTTTTTTTGTTCAGCAGAAATTTCATGGTATTTAGTTATTAAATAGAAGGCCTGCAAATTCATAAGCACAGTGAGCTGCATGCTATTCGTAAGCTGTGAGCTGACCACCCATGATGCAGGTTGTGAGGTGGGGACCCACAGTTAATGCAGATCTATGTATAGTTTTATTCCCTGTTACTACTGTCATATTGCATTAACATCCAACAGTTCCACTACTTAATTACAACAACAGGATCCATTTGCATCGATTGTGGGTAAGTATTTGGTAACCAGGCAAAATAAAGCTAACCCATAATACAACAAGCTTGTTATATGCTACAAAGGCATGTGTGTTTTTCAGAAAAAAAATGCTTCTAATCAAATGGTAGCTGGCAAGGGGAACCTTCATGATTTCACAAGGGAAGCACTTGAAAATAAACTTTACTTGCCATTTGTACGTTGTAATGTGGCTTTTACATATCCTATCGTGCACTCCATGAGACACACATACCCAAGAGCAAATTATGGGGTTACCCATTTATATACCACTCCTGAAGTAATTTTGAGGTTAACGGCCTTGCTATAGGACCCAATAGGTAACACTAACACTTTAACTGGCCATGGGATTTGAACCAGCAACCTTCCGGTCAACTAGCAGAATCGATGCCTAAACTGCAGAGCCACAGTGCACACATCTCTGTCTGCTTATTAAATTCTTTGAGTGATACATACCGCCATCTTCCAATCACTTATCAAGTGCAGGTCGAGAGGATGACTGGAGCCTATGCCAGACTGGGATGATAATCCATCTCTGAGCACATATATGTACACATTAGAGGCAACTCAGAGAAGCCAGTTAATCTTTGGACTACAAGGAAAAAAAAAAAAAGAGTAGATGGAGGAAACCTGCAAATGAACACTCCAAGCAGTGTGGAGGCTGGATTGGGGCCCTCACTGCTGGAGGTGTGAAGCCATAATGCTGTCCACTGAGCCACCCCTTTCAATATGACAGCTCAAAAAAACCACACACAACACAAATATGGAGCAGCATGTTGGCTCAGTGGACAGAACATCCTGAGTTGGGAATCTCACCTCCATGCTGTGTGTTGAGTTTACATGCTTTCTCCATCTCTCCTGGGTTTAATCCAGGTACTCCAGTTTCTTCCCACAGTTCAAAGTCATGCAATTAGACTAACTGGCATGTCTAAATCACCAATAGTGTATGATTACATGTGTGCATAAGCCCTATACTGGCCTAGTGTTCTGTCTGTGAGGTTTCCCAGCCTTGTGCCCTATGTTGTCTGCAATAGACTCCAGGTTCCATCACAGCCCTGTCCAGCATAAGCAGTTAGTAAATGGATGAATATTACTAATATGTGGTTGGCACTGCCATCTAGTGGTTAATAATACAAGCACGTGTTAAAACAGCCAATTTAGCCACATGATCCAAAGAGGAGGCTTGGCAGTGTTCTTATTTTCTCGTTAAATACAACCCTAGTAATTCTGGATAAACAGGTTCAACCAATAGTCCTAACTGAAGAGGTCGAGTATGTTATTTTTACTTTTTATGCATCCTTGTTATCTTATGAGTCCCCACATGTATTAAGAACTGAAAACAGGACTGGGTGGAAGAAAGTAATACCTTAGGGACATGATATTCCATTCTATCTTTCAGGCTGCTTGTATTGCAACACGCTGACACACTGGATTGTTGACTCATGCATCATCACTCGGCACAAATAAGAGGCTATTTGATTTAATTGTCAAGGAAGCTGGCAAGATCGTGCAAGGATTAACTGACGGAAACACGAGGAACAATGCTGCAGCTTTGAAGCAGACCACACCTGCTGGATCAATACTGAAATAACATAACGGGTTGTGTGTCAAAACTTTATTTAGAAAAAAAACTAAGCAAAATAACAGACTGGGATATTGAAGTTAGCTAAACTTACCTTCAGGATGTTTTTGGAGGGTCATATAGACCACTATATGACTTGGAAATTTATCCATAAATCCATCTATCTTCAAACTCCTTATCCAGTCCAGGGTTGCAGTGGCCCTTTTACCAGACCCAGGAAGGACAAGACAGAGACCAAAAGAGCATCCTTGAATTAATGCCAGCACATCACAAGGCACACATACAGACAATCACTACAGGCATTTTAAGGATGTACATTTGCCTGATTTTGACTGCAGATGGAAACCCAAGTACCAAGGTAAAACACCCAACCCTTGCAAGCATGAGACAACAGTGCCACACACTGAACACTACTACCCACTATCAATGTTTCTTCTGTATGAAGTCAACAGCTGATAAAACGATTTTTTTTTTGTAGCTGTTCAATAAAATATTTTCATCTAAATGTACATTCTGTGCCTGGAGCAAATCAGAAAGAAAATATCCATCTCCCATAACAAATGGTCTAGCACAAGGTTACAGTGAGCCTGGAACCTCTCCCAGGAAGGACAAGGCAAGGAAAATATGCATGGCACAACAGCAAACTACTTAGTGGTTCATTTAAGAACATTTTAATGTAAAGGAAAACATTAACATAATTTAGGGTTTTAAGAAGTTATATTGTTACAAATCACAAGAACAAACTGAAGTTTAAAAGGTAGTCACAAACACTAGTAGATATCCTATGGATATGGTAAGATACATACGCGAGATAAGAACAAACCGATTTCCAGTGAACCACACCAATTTTGGTCAAGATGTCTTTCAGAACCATGTGAAACAAATATAGGAGAAGCAGACAACTTGATTGGTATTTGTGAGTCTGTGGCTTAACGGGGAGGAACAGACACAAAGGAGAAGATTGAACTTTATGAAAGGGGGAAACTCGCACGTCAATACTGAGAAACTGTAATGAGCTCACTTCTAGTGGCTATGAAACAGATAAACAAAGGTAGCCAAGATTTAGCCTGACCCCAGGATATCCATACGCCCCTGACCATCACATATACATCATTAAATTACTCAAGATCAATACAGCTTGCCACCCTCCTCTTCTGTACTCCTCCCTAAAAAACAACTTAAACCCCTTCTCTCACAAAAAAGACCCTTTCTGTGCACAGAGTGAAATGAACACCACCCTCCCCAGCCCATTTGGTGTGAAGAATAAATATTAAACCTACATGTTATGAGGGAAGCGTCCAAAAGAATACATGACATCAGTTCCAAGAGCTTTTATTGCTGCTGACTGCAAGCATAATTTCAGCTACATTACCTCTGCCCACCTGCAGAATCCAGACCCTCAGATCAGAGGGAAGCTCTTCAGTGAGCATCACTGCTAAAACTTCCAGGAAGAATTTGATAAGGCTTGGCACATTACATCTTGTATGTAGAAATGCATTCCATGTGAAAATTTACTGTTTGAAATTAAATCAAACTTAAGTTACAGAAGGCATCAGGCCGACTCCAGGCTGTAGGCTGAGCCTTCATCTTTGCGGCTCCAACGTTTTCAGCCACAACTCCAGGGCGAACTTGGTCCCGGTGCTGACCTGTTCAACATTCTCACCCATCGCCGGTGCCCGGTTGCACAGGAAGGACACAGGCATGACGGAGGAGCAAAGCCGGCCTTCTGGAGACACCTCCCACATGCTGAGGTGGAGGGAACAGCGGCAGTCCCAGGTGGTTGAGTTCTTACACGGCCATGCAGTGAGGCAACGTTACTCAGAGACAAAGTAAACAACTTACACCACAAACTGAAATGAGCTCCAGTGAAGACAAGGCTAGAAAAAGGACAATTCAGCTTTGAGCTGGGACTCAGGACAGACTAACAAACACAGTAACGAGAAACTGAGGCAGAAAGGTAAGTACAACAAAATTTCCACCCATCTCAGGAAATGAGAAAAATACATGCAAATAGAAACACAAAATTCCAAGCTATTCACTTTTGAACATGACATCAAGTTGTATAACAGACTCAGCCAATCAAGTAACAGTCACTGAAAAATGTCAAAATACTCAAAAATTGGGCTGATTCCACCATTTCCCATTTACCACCTTAAAAAAATCCATAACAAAACAATGTAAAATAAACTTGATGTTGACAATACCTCACAGTTTGTGGCAAATTTGCCGGTGGCTTCCCAGCATCCTCTTTTCCATCCACTGCTGACACTATGCCCTTGACAATCTCAGCATCAACCCACAGACAACCACTGACCTCTGCGGGTTCGGGCCGCAAAGCAACCTGAGGGGGAGTGAGAGAAGCATTGAGAAATCCGTTATTTAACAACATAAGAACAACACTGAGCATGTAGCCACACACCCCAGCTGTCAATGATTGCTAAAGGGATACACAAAAAAAAAAAAAAAAAAAAAACACGGCATACCTGAAGTTGCAAATGTGTGAGCGAGGTGTGCAAAAGAATGTAGGTGACAATGTGATGTCTTTGTGGTAATCCTCTTGACAACGTGGGAGGGTATGCTGACTGAAATTTGAAAAACACGACATCACAGCTCATGTGAAGATCTGATTCAACATCACATAATTATGAAATGTCCATTGTGCTTACAAAATGGCCATGAAGGTCTTGAACTTACAGAAGGAAGGGCAGATACCAATAAAAAAAACAGCTATTTTAATCCATTTGGGGTTTCTGTTTTATTAAAAACAGTAAATACAAATTGCTTCAATAAAACTGGATAATACTGTAACTAGAACATAGTCTGTTAAGCAAGTAAATCTTACCATAATATGTAAGGATTTTTTTCCAGACCACTTAGGAAACCCTGCTAATTACCTTCTCCGCTATCCACGCACTACGAAACGCATTTAGAATACAACAATTTGAGCCCACACTGCTGAAGGCCAGCTTGTCAATTACACACCTCCCAAAGCCCAAGTAACTGAGACGAGATGTCTTCAGGGTTTAGCTTGAGCCCAGTCTCTTCCCAAAGCTCCCTCAGCCCTGCATCCAGCATCTGGAGTACAGACAGCAGTCATGCTCAGGAACTTACGGTAGCAGACACACATGCATTTGTGGAATATTTAGAAGAGCTGGCTAATAAGATACCCTTCACTGTAACAACAGATTGACAAAAATTAGGAGTTGATTTCACACACAGCTCTTGCCTGCTTTCATACTCTGAAGGTTTTTTGTTTTATTCAAACTATACCTTTTCATCAAGTTCGATATGGCCACCTGGACGAAAAGAGAAAACGAATTCACTCCACTTCGCAAGACTATGGTCAATATGCAAGTTTGTATAAAAGCGTCACACCTGGTGGTACCCAAACATTGGGGGAGACGCTCAAGTTAGCGGCCCGGCGAGTCAACAGCAGCTTCTGATTGGCTGACTGCAACAGGACAGCAACTCCCACATCTACCCCACGGCTCTGGACGTCGGCTGGGAGTGCTGCAGCCTCCAATTTGGACATGTGCTTGAAAGGGCAGAAGGAAGCCCTCTTGAGGGGAAGGAGGAATTACGCGTTTAGACAAAGCATATCGACACCAAAAACCTTTCGGTCTTTACAGCTCTAAGTATTTTGCAAAAACTGACCCTCAAACAGCTCACTTGACTAAGAGATAATAAGCTACCAAAAATGAATTCACTTCGCTTTTTCGCACCCTGGCCTCACCTTTAGAGGTACTCCAGCCCCTCTCTTTCCATCACTCGATCCGTAAACTATAAATCGATTGCTTTCCAGAGAACAGCTCACTTCCACTAAGTCGGTCTGGAAATCTGCGAAATGTCCGGTGATACTCTGGCGGGCGAAAAAATATATAATATTCATAAATCGGAGACCACATGTGGAAACACGACCACCGAAGTGATTAGTAAACTATTGTAAATAATGGCGTTACGGCTAGTCATCCTGCGTGATTAACCTGGACGAAACGAGCACATTCAGGGACGCAGCCTTCCTTTGACAGGTACACCAGGACTCTCCTAACTTTTTCCATGTTTATGGTCCCCCCTTTTCTCGTCAGCACAGGTACTCCCAAATGTAGCGGACAGAGACTCGTAAGAATTCAGATTTCAATAAAAGATCAGCTATACTGCCTCCAAAGAAAGCGCGGCTTTGCAATGCAAAGTTACAAACTACGATGAATATGGCTTGCAAAGCTTCCGATACCCCGCAGATCAGTACAAGCTAGCAAGACCATCTAAAAATCACGACAGCGGACTAACTGTTGGCAGCGTTCCTAAAGTAAAGGTCAGTCTATTTCCTGCATTCTAAACCGCTTGGTCATCATGTAACTGCGTAGCCTTGGTTAATGAAGTAAAAGCCATTTCGATAGAGTTCAACTGTCCCTTTATTAACTCTGAACTCAGCTTGTAAATCTTTATTGGCCAAACAGGGTCACATGATCTTCGTGCGTCATCACACTGGCCTCCGCCTGAATCTGCTGTTATGCTGTGTGTTTGTATTGGTTCCGAATGGAAAGCTTACTGTAAGTCTCAATGATTAAGGAATTGATTGTATTGCTGTGTTTCCTATTTTTATTTTTTAAGTGTTGCGAAGCTAGCGCTGTGCTTTTAGAAAAACAACTCTACTTCACTTAGCCTCTGCTGTAAGGAGCAATAGTTTTATTATAAAATACTGTTTTCCACCAATTCTCTGATTTTTTTTTATTTGTTTTAGTTGGAGAAACTAACAAAGCTTATAGACATTTGTAATTTTCTAAGTAAATCGATTTTTAATTACATATTATATATGATAAAGATTCACAATGCACTTCATTAATATTACAATCTTAAGATTGTCATAAAACACACTAATCATACTGATTTCAGAATGAACTGTATTATGATTCTTGGTAACCTGTATGGGAACACAGTTGCAGCAACATTTAGTACCTGTCTGTACAGTTAGAGTACAGTAAAAGTACCTTTGTGAGTTAAGGGCATAACTGGCTTTGTAATGATCAAACATTATAACATAGTATGAGTAATATTAGAAGTATCCATCTTCTAACTGCTAATCCTATGGAACGTTACTGGATGCTGTGGGAACGTTTCCTGTTTGCTGGGACACTATTCACATAAACCTTCCCTGCCCATTAAATAATAAAAATGCCCAATACAAATACACAGAATAACACAAACAATGTCCAGGTGGAAAACTAGGGTCTGAGGGGCAGGTAAGTATCTCCTGCAGAGAAGGTACTTTGCCATTTCAGACAGTGCCAGAGTAGTGGGTTCCAAACAAGACAGTAAAGGCTAACCACTACACCATCTTGCTGCCCCTGAACCCTCTTTAATGCACAATTCAATTATGCAAAAAAGTGTGATGATTCATAATGACCTACTCATTAAAGGGGTGGAGCTGTATATGTGCTGTGTACGCACTGTGTTTGTGCAACTGTGAAAGCTCAGTCTGACACATTACATTGGTGAGAACTGCTGATAACATCGATCCCTGGCTTCAGATTCACCCGACGATGCTCTGGGGTGTCTTTGCTTGTATAACCAATAGAGCCACCCCCCTATCGCCAGCAAACACAGGAACATTGCAAGCAAAACAGAAACTGCCACCATCTCCCTAAAGTAGCTCCTGGGAGCAATGCCACCTGTCTGCATCACAATCACAATGGAGAGGGTCTGTTTATAGCCATTTTCTACTGAGATGCAAAGGTAGTGTCCCAGTGTGGTAGGTAAGGCTGGGAAACGCAGGATGCCCCCAGCCTGCTGTAGGTAGGTGTCTGGGTGGAGCTGGTGGCCGTCTTCACGCTCCCAGTGCAGAGAGGCAAAATGGGATGCCTTGGGACATCGGAGAGTTACCATTTTATTTAAAGTGACATCCACCTGCTCTGTTTGGGAGTCAAGAGACGACCAGAGACAAAAATGACTGAGATGCATAGTCATAAAGCTTGCTGAATGGCATTTGCTAAGCAACTACACTTTGGTAGGTATCACAGTGAATAATACTTGTAATTTCAGGTAGATATGCAACCTCTACATCAGAGCTTGCTCACCAACCTGGAGATTTGGATTTTGATTTACTAGATATTTGACAGGCCTCCACCGCATCTCCGTTCTCCACATCCTGGAGTCTGAGAGCAATAAAATAAATAATCAACCTCTCATTCTTAGGAAACATCACTGCATCACACTCTCGCTCTCTCTCCTCTCATTTACATCATTATAAACTTCCAGCTGCCCTCCCAGATTCATGGCAGCCTTGCTCACTCTTACCGCCCTCCCACCCTACCTGCACGTACCCAAGGTGATTCACTTAGAGAAGAACTCACACGCCAGCTCGGTTTTTTGACACGTCAGAGCAGACACCTTGGACAGGGTCCCATCCACAGGAGGGATCTCGTGCTAACACACACTCCCCACAGTTCCAGTAGGAGGAACAGTTTGAGACAGGCACTTGAAACACCCCCTCAGAGGAGCCCACAAATACCACATTCTGCAAGAGAACAAGAGAATATTCCAGTTATCCTGGTGTCATCCTGCTATCACTAACCATAATAGCAAGCCTAACCCTAACACAACCTGAATACTAAACCTAACCCAAGTATTAACCCCAATTACAGTCCTACCCCTAGCTCTAAGCATAATAGCAACCCTAACCCCAAACTTAGCTCTAGCCCTAATAGGAACGCTAGCCCTCATTTTTAATTTCACGGCAAGTTATGCTTATCTGTCAGAAATGCAAGGTCTTAGTCTTCATTCACCGTAAACACAACCGCATATTCCTCTTCTGAGGACTGTGTCAAAAACAGTAGCAGGTCAAAGGCTAATGTGATAATCAATATTAATGTTGAGATATGGGCATAGGGTGGAAGAGAAAAATGGGGTACCTTGATAATGGAGAGGAGGACATTCTTGACAGACTGTGGTTGCATGAAGACTTGGATTTCTTCTATGATATGGGGGCCTTTGTCCAATAAAACCAATTTGTGAAGGAACCCAGTTTCTGTCAAAAATATTTTTGAAACCATGGCTGCAGCAAAGCACAATATAATCAACTTCATATCAGTTTATGTTTTAATACACTTTTGCATGCTCCTTTTTTATGAGTCAGGAAGAGAAACTGCTGTAAAGCACAAGAGCAGGCAAGTTGTCTGATGATCTCCAGGAAACCAATGAAGATAAAATACCAAGGTGACCCCTGTCCTACCCGTGAGCAGGAACAGCATAGTGTAGTAACTGCCATTGGCCGCCTTTGTCCTCAGAGCAGCTATATTGCTATAATTCTGATTTGGCAGCAGTATGAAGCCCTTTTCCATTGACTTCACACTGGCCTCAGTGACAAAGTTCTCCTTCACAAAATTAAGGATGTTGTCAGATTGAGAATGTAATCCACACTGTGAAGGAACAAGTCTTGACATGAGTAAATGTTCCAGCCACTGATGTCTTCACAGCAGAATGATATGTCACATTGGTTGGGTACAGTGAACACAACCTGTCTGAAGGACAGGCATGCATGGATTAAGATTTATAATACTTGCCGTTCCTGGAGTGATGCTGCTATAGGAATATGTGAAGCTGTCTGTTTTCTGGTTTTGACTCCTGTATTTTCCTGAAAACACTTTCTTGATGTCTCCAAGTCGAAATATGCACACTGCTGACTGCTCTGAGGTCAGTGACCTTGGGCACAAACACAAAGTTGAAGAAGGAACTGCCCCTAAAACCAAGCTTGAGTGACTGCCTATAGTTAGATCTCTGACCTCTTCCCTAAATCTAGTATCTAATATGTACAAGATAAATCACAGGTGTTAGCATACATAATATTCAACAGCAAGCCACTTAATAAGATTGATTTGTGAAGTCAGAAAATTCTTGAAGTTGAATTAGCATGTGCAATCTACACATCTTAAGAATGCATAGCTCTATTTCAGTTTTACAATATTTAGGATTAAACATTACTATTTTAACTTTCATTTAAGGAAAAAACACTTAAATTTCCATAGCAATTGATAAACATCAAAAGTGTTCAGAATACAACTGATAGCTGAGCCATGGCTACTTTATTACAAGGTCAGGTGGAGCCAAAACCAGCTGTGATGAAGGAAAATAATTCCATTTAAAAAAAAAGCAGAAAACTGTTATATCATATGAATATAGTAACCATGACTGTAGTATTCCTACCACTGGGACTTAAAAATTCCGTAGAGAAGTGTTTCATCTGGGTTGGCGCCCTCAAGTGGCAGAAGGGTGGCAATGTCCTGGACAACACTGAACAGCAAACTCCTTGACTGGCACACAAGCTCGGCTTTGGCAAAGGTGGTCCATTGCCTCCACAGGACACGCTCCCCACCCATATCACTCTGCCAGGAGAGGAGGCAATATGGAAGTGTGTCCCACCAGATTCTCCTCATATACTGATGCCCCCTATAGGTGGGCTTGCCAATCTGCATCTTGGTGTTCTTCTATGCTTAAAAAACTAAAAGCTATCTATGCTGTGTTCCCCTGGACAGTAAAACTGACAGTGCACTAGTGATATGACAAATGAGGCTTCAAAACAAGTGGTGGATGGGAGTTTCCCAAACGACCAGTCAATGCTGGTGATCGGGTTTTGAAACCACTAGCATCAATTGGTTAGTTTGGGATACTCCCACCCTCCAGAGGTTTGGAAGCCTCATTTGTCCCATCACTACTGCATACTCTTATTGACTGTACAAAGTGATAAAAGGGAAAAAGATTTGTCTTACCGTGCACACCTGTGCAATGTGGGAGACAATGTATGTCTTGAGATCTGTGCTGACTTCATTAAAGAAGTAGTAGACCTTGTTCTCACTGGGAATGAAGGTGGAGCCTATGAAGGAGGGTTCTGGCTCAACATAAAAAGGAAATACCATTCTGTTGTACTTTCAGGACACATTCGAGACAACAAAGCACTTTTAACTTTGACACACTTACTGCATTTTATGGGAGTTCATAAAGGGCACAATGCATATTAAAGGTTAAAAAGACATATGGCCTTGCATTAATTCAGCTGGTATGATTTAATTTAACAGTAAATAAACTTTAAAGATTACTTCAACAAATTAGCACTTCTACAGGTACCTTTTCCACTTCCAAATTGTAATGCTTGTTATATTTCATTCAGACTCCAGCTATGTTACCCCCTTACACGAATGGCTCTTAAAGGTGACCTGCTATTTACTGGACCACCTTGCTTTCACATGGAATAGGTAAGATCTAACTTGGGTTTCCCGTGAAGGTCCTCACTTTTCAACCTGTTTGGAGCGTTTTCCAGTTTTAGGTTTTTGCGACCTCCCTGGCTCAAATAGCGTGAGATGGCTGGTTCATTCTCCATGAAGTCCCCCATGGTGCCTACATAGAGCTCTCCATCTGGGAGACAGTCATCATAGATACAGTGAGGAATTCTCGGATCAGCAGAGAACTGGTGTCAACCGTTAGCTGAAATTGAGTAAACTTTTTAAACAATGCCTCGTGAAATTAAAAGCGAATGTAAAATTACAATAGCTGACTGATTACTTTCTAACTCTTTTCCAGAATTTTTGTCTAGAACCTCACCAACAACAATGGCTGTGCTCCTCCAGTATGGGTTGACGGGACATTGACCTTTCGCTGGCTTTGCTTCTGAATTAAACATGAATGTTTGCAGATTCTGAGGTTCAGATGGAAATATTACAATTAGCCAACACTTTATGAACTTATGAAACAGACATTCTTATTCATTTCTGCTTTGACAAAGCTTTTACCATTTTCCATCACAGGCAGCCATCCATATACATTTTTCCAGCCATTCATCTTTCATACCACATATCCAGTACAGGATCCTAGCTGTACATTTATTATATTAAGATGAAACATGACTGGCCATTTGTACAAGAATTCTTTAGTCTTTCCATATCCCCCTTTGGTCTCCGTAAGACATATACACACACAAATGAGTGTGAAGCTGGAGGTCAGAGCACCACTGAGCTAGCACTCCTAAAGCAGGTGTTAAGATTAAGAGGGATTTGAACCCCTAACCTTACAGGCAAAGACACAGCTGCATAACCTGCAGAACCACACACCATGCTAGAGAGAAAACAACCAGGAGATGGGGTGGCTAGACGTATTATCATAGTAAAGGCCCAATACAAAAGAAATGCTCAATACTAAATTCTGCTCGTATGTGTTACGATGTACTCTGTTTTTAGTGGTGTCTAATGTGGTTTTACAAAGCACAGTGTATTGTTGTTGTTTAGTCACGCAGTCGTGTCCGACTCTTCGCGACTCCATGGACCACAGCACGCAGGGCCGCCCTGTCCTCCACCGCCTCTCGAAGCCTGCCCAAACTCATGTTCATTGCCATTTCATTTCAATTCATTGCCTATACAGTGTATAGGTATAGTTTAAAATCTACTTTTTACACTTGATGATTCAGGGAAATAAACGGGAAAAAAGAAGATAACACAAGACTTACTATGTATATGCAGTGAGGGCTGAAGGCAAATGTCCCGCAGACATACATATGAGTACTGTTGATGATCTGAAGGACCCGGATAAAGTTGTGGCAATCCCCCTGAAAGTCAGTACTGAGGTTAAAAAGATGTAGCATGTGTTCTTCATGAACTCCTGACAAAAGGTACTTTGATTTGTAGACATCACCCTTACAGTGTGAAAATCAGTATACACAAATTTTTAGAACTGAATACTGTATAGTTTAAACTGTTGAGAGCAGCTAAGTAGTAAATAAATGCTCTAGAGTTACGACTAAAGGTCCGTTTTCATGTGGTAGAGAAGACACGAGATTAATGAAGACTGGAGACACTCTGGCTTGATACATATCAGACATTTAATCAACAAGTGATCTTAAGTTTTGAATACTATATTTTGTTGGACTTGCCATGTACAATGGCAACAAAGACATTCTATTCTATTCTATTCTATTCTATTCTATTCTATTCTATTCCTTATTACCTTATTTTGGCCCATAATTTTACAT
>JAACJT020000110.1:11364465-11388112 GCA_009936485.2 Gymnarchus niloticus | reverse complement strand
AACGAAAGCAGTTTACTCGCTTGGAATGCATTCTCTCTAATTAATGAAGAATCAGATAATGTAACCAACTGAAACTCGTTTACAACAAAGCCCTTTAAGGAATCTCCAAAACATCGTCACTGTACACGCTGGCCTTCCCACTGTAATAAACCGGGGTACAGACATTCACCGGCCCCTTGGAGGCCCTGCATATCGTCGAAGATACGTCAAAGAAAGTCGTCGCTGTTGTTGTTTTTTCCTACGTAGCAGAACGGCGTCGAGTTTCCTACCTCGGCAATAGTTATCAATCCGTCTGGCCCAGGGAACCTGCTGTCGGCATCTGCTTGCTGACAAACGAGCTCGTCCTTGTAAAGTACATTTTATGAGGTCTGCACTTCGAAGGGCACCCCGCGAATCTCGTCCAGAACAAGAACCACACATCTAACACAAGATCCGTTGGGCAGTCGGCGTTGTTCGTCGGTCTTTCCCACCTCAGATTTAGGCCTCATTTCATTCCCAGGCTGAAAGTGGGAAAACCCCGAGGCTTTTGTGCTGTGTTTACCTACAGAAACATTTTTCAAAGAACTTCTCACACTGACGATGCACATGGTTGGTTGTTTTGCGGATTGCACATCCAAAGTTTGCCGCAATCAACAACAAAGGTCAACGGAGCAAATTTTGATCCTTCAATGAAACACAGCGGAATATTCACAAACTAAAATGGTCTTTAAACCTTTCCTCACCCGAAGCGGCCAAAGTCGGCGACTTGCTCCAAACTGCATCTGCGTCGCATTTTTCAACCAAAGCGTAAATCATTATTTAAATTCATACATAGAAAAGAAAAGCAGCAAAGGCTACGTTCACATTACACGCCTCATTATACAATTCCGATTTTTTGCTCAGATCGGATTTGTCTATCTTGACAGTTCACGTTCATAATTACATCTGTATCTAATTTGTTCTCCCACACAACACATGTGCATATCGTTACGTTTTAATGCAAGGGTCCTTGCAGTTTGGCTTGAACTGATTAATTCCCCAAATATCCAATAACTCACCAACTTCCCAGTCCTACCAATGACTGTTGTCAGAGCTTTTGCTGCGCTGCGGGTGCTAGCAAATGACGACAGCGCTCAGTGCATGCATATAGGCAAAACACCACAGCAATTCCGATCTGACCACTCTCATTTATATCACATGGCCACGAATCGGATACGCATCCAATCTAGGACCAAATATGGAAGTGATTCAAATCTGATTTGAAAAGATCGGATTTCTGTGTTGAGAGTCCAGAAAAATACGGATCTGTGTCACATTAAGGCAAAAAATCGGTTTTGAGTCACTTCAGCCTGGTAATGTAAACTTAGCCCTGGAGGCTCGATGGGGAGTACAGAGACCAAAAATCTTCATTCTCCTTGTATTGCACTTCGAGTGTTTACGAATTATCTGTTTCTTTATGTGTATTTCCTCTAGGTAGTCTAGCTTCCAAAACATATATGGTTCATGGGCATTACTAAATTTCAACATTAGTACGTGCTGTTTGATGTGGTCTGCATTAATGTAACCCAGCATTGCATAATTGGATGTAGGAAAATGAATAGTTAGCTTTGAGTGTCTGCCATTGCACTTGACTGGGCATCAGTCCGCTTGTTTTTTTCTTTTCAATTTGGGACTCATCCTCAGTATCAGTAAAATAATTATAGTCTGATCTTATGATTCAAACAATCGTTTTTGCAAAGGTTCAGAACATACACAAACGACAGGAAAATAAACTGAATTTACAATAGTTCACACTTTAAACCACATCTATACATTTATTGCTGAGAAATCCCTCTGTTGTGTAGTGTCAGTCTTTTATAACCCTCACGTGTGTTATAATCAATGCAAGTAATGCACATTTACCTCTATTCCTGTATTTTCAGCTGAAATCCTTTACAACTGAGATCAAGTTGCATAATATTTGTTTTTATATAGTTATAAAAGTTGCATAATAACACCCTCCACATTTTCCTAAAAGCATATGAATAGATTAGTGGTTTAAAGTATGTGTGTTTTTCAAACTTAACGCACTATATAACTAACACCACCTCTCACACACCAGAAGTGGTCACTGTTGCACATTCTCCAGTCAGCTATCAATAACTCTACACACTTATTTCCAGTTACCCTGCTGCACAAATACCAGTTGCTTCATAGCCTGCCCTACTTAAGTTCCCTTGGCCTAGCAATCCTTGTTCTGTCACTAATCTGCTTTCTACCTCTATGACCAAGTACAGATGCCTCTAGCTCACGTTCTTGTCTGCTTCCTGTTTTCCCTGCTGCTCTATGTCTGTACCTGATGCCAGTACCCTCCCTGCTACTGTGTTTCTCAGTGAAGTCTTTTTGTTATGACCCCCCATCTTCTCCCTTGGTCTTCTATCTTCATGAGTGGATCCATTCGAATCATCATGACAATAACAATACATATATGCTCAGATGAGAAAACAAAAAAAATTTCCCAGTAAGATCATAGTGGTTATAGGACATCTGTTAAGACTTCTATAAATAAGGCAAAACACAGACCAAACAGCAAAAAGGTTGAAAAACAAAAATAACGAATGACCCAGAGATTGTGTATTCTAGGCCTCCTTTACAAACAACAGGGGTCCACCCTCAGCCGGCAAAAAACATTTCAACCTAGAGGAGTCCATATCACATCTACTATAGCCTCCCAGGAAGACTCTCAAAGAACTAGGGCCGGGACTCCATCTCAAAATGAGTCGATTTTCATGTTCAAAGCATTACATATCAAGTCAATTCCAAAACTCTGGAATTGATTCAATGCAAGGAAAGTAATTTGGACTTATTCATTTTACTTAATTAAATGTATTACTGCATTCTTGGACAAGTTTGCATGCTTGACAATCTCCATGGTCCAAGGGTTGACCACCAGTAGCATATACATAGTCAGCAGGATACCAACCATTTCAAACCAGTGGACTGATATCTGCCTCCTGTATGGGTCAACAAGGCCAACACCAAATTCAGAGTATAAGTATAATGTATGTCCCAGAGGGACATACAGGTAAAACTGCTTGGGGTCACACAGTCCCAGAAGACAATCATTCCCCATGGCAGGCAGTGGTCCCCCTCACTCCATATTACCCAAAGTCCAGCTCACCCTGGTAGTTCATCTCAAAAGGATAACAGTCATTGTCTTCCTGCCTTAGTTTCCTCCTTTTCAGCTCCAGCTTCACTGATAATTAATTAACTTACCAGCTCCAGCTATTTCCACATTCCCCACACATTCTGAGGAATTTGGTCTGCAATTAAGGATGCCCTGGGGGCTATAGCACTGAGAAGCCCCTGATTAGGGAGCATGACATCATCAAGCTTGCCACAAAGCATTTTAAGTAAATATACGTGAAGTGCTACTGATAGTAATACATTTTAGAAATACATTTAAACTCTGCAAAAATAGTACAAACATATACAATTATAGTACAGATCTGTATTTTTGTCTTCCTAGGAAGCCTAGCAGTGCTTGTTCTTTATGGGAGGTTTGCATTAAAGCCTCATCTGCTCCAGCTGAATCGTGAAAGGCCTGAGTCTCATTTTCTCTATTTTTGTTAAACATAATAAAGGCTTTTAAGATAAAATAGAAGCTAAAACCTTCAATTTAGGTGTAAGTTGTGTTTGAACCTCAACACTCCCTTACTCTCTAAAAATGTAAGGGTTCCAACCGTGGATTTATACCAGTGAGGTTCTTTAACCGATCCCATGAACCAATACAGACGAGCCAGACACGTGCGAACCAAACTGCCACTTAACCGATTGACAAACTCAGACGACCTGATCCCATAAGCCATGAAAACATTAATGCTAAATACCATAATAGGGGGTTCAACTGATTGAAACAATCAGTCGGGTAAACCGAGGTGAACTTCCCATCATTAACCACACTAATAACGCGATGCGCACACCACATACCTAAATGGAGTCTAGCACATACACTAACAGGGAAGCATGGAATCAATAATTAGCTCGAACCGTGCACAAACATGTCCTTGATCCATAGATACATACTGGCCAAAATAACATGAAAACAACCAACAACCGCCTATTAACAATTTCCAATAAATAAGACATAATTTCAAAGTAATCCGATAGCTCCCCGCTGCTTCCTTGGCCTCCATGGCTGAGAACAAATGGCATGTTCTATCCGCCCCCTAAACACCAGCCAAAAGTCCCCTCAGTTTTCTACTGTTACTCTGTCGCTACTGATCGCGTAGGGTGTAGCAGGGCTGCTGGTAGCACTGTTGTTACCCTGTCTGCAGCTGATTAGGAAACGTATTCCTGTCGTAGTTTTACGTATTTAAGTTAACTAAACGCGTGCGCTGACTGTGTTGTTATGAAGGATGACGATAATAAAATAGTCTATAAAACATGTGCAAATAGAAATTTACGTGCTTGGTGTAAAATCTAAATGTAGATTCTGGTATGGATGGTAGGGACGTATATGGATTAACTTCCAGGAAAGAAGAACATATCTCTATCAACTTTTATACATGTATAATTGAAGCGATTTGGTTTTGGTTCCCTAACAAATTTCAAGTAAAACACACGCTCGTATTACTAACGATAAAATCGTGTGAGCGCAGCGGTTACGACGTACCTCACAACCGTCACACTAGCTAATTTCCAGTTATCCATTTTTTTTAACCATTTATTCATTACAATAGTTAATCCCATTTTTTTTTTTTTTTTTGTACATGATATTTTAAAGCGCCACCAACACGCGCACACATTAGATTAAAACACAGATGGCGCGACCACCAGTTTGAGAACGACTGCCCTGCAGGATCATGGGGACAAACTAACTTTTATTTACCTATCGTAGCGATGTTATGAAACATGTAGGCAAAGAAGGAAACAAGCAATGATTTATTTCCAGGCAGCCTTTTAGAGGGGAAAGGAAATATCAATAAATACAAAGCTATTTTGAGTAATGCTATAATTTATTGCAAACCATTGCTGTACTCGTGAGAGAAATTTCCTGGATGAGAATATTTAAAGCATTTTCTATAACCATCAACAAAATGTCTTGTGCCTTATTCTGGTAATGGGGGCGGGTACAGGATGCCAATAGGGTTGATGTGAAGTAGTCTAATCAGAGGACTATAGTCTCAGACCCAACCGGGGGATTGCAGATGTCGCAGCTTGTAAGGTCACCACAATGTGGCTGATGTCATAAACTGATTTCATGTATCATAACACACAACGTCAAACATCAACGTTCGTGTTCATGAATGTGTATCTCAAAGTGTGATGAGTGTTCAGAAGTTCATGGGTTTTCTATCGGCGGCTATATCACTCAGCAGATGACTAAATCCATGAATTAAACTGCACATCTTTGTTCTCCACAAAAAGCTGACAAGACTTCTGTTTCCCGGATGGACCTAGCAGTGTGGAGAAAGACGGGCACATCTATTTGTACAAATCCTGACCAATCGTGTGCCAAATCAGCAACAAGACAGCTGAATGTTTAGGCTCTTCTTGAATATATGATGTAACACACCATAGGTCTTGTGATGGTCCACCACTCTATTAAGACCTAATAAGTCAGTGTTTACCTTGGGAAACTGTTGTGCATAATATTGTGCAATAAAGGATTCTCACGGTAAAATTTAATATTTATTATGTCTTTTTAAAAATCTGGAAAAATTATTTATCTTCTAACCGTTTGTCTTGGTCAGGTTGCAGGGGGGTCCTGGAGCCTATCTCAGGCACTGGGGGCACAATGAACCCCAGCCATGAGATGCCAGTCCATTATAAGTCACACACACATAATGATAAAAACGGAAGAATAAGCAAGCACCTCATACACAGAGATCAAAGGCAGCATTTAATCACCCAAACCCAGAGGTGTGGGGCAACAGTGCTACCACAGAGCTGCCCCTGTGGAATAGATCAGCTCACCCTAAACACAACACATTGTCTAGGCATGTTCACAGGATGAAAGCAGGATTGTATTTTCTTTACGTCTGATTTAATCAAGTTGTCACAAAGGTGCTAGACACCAAGGGCTATCAAAACTAAGGAATCACAGGGGGAAAAAAAACAAAACAGGCATGAAGTCCATTTAACAGCTAAAGTCAAATGAAACCCTGAGAAACCAATTATAGACTGCAATGGTTGTAGATCCAACATATGAGGTAAATATCTTCCTATGGATTCCAATTCCAACATATTCACCTGTCACAAATGCACCCAGCAGGGCAGATTATTGGTTTTCACAGACAGCAAAGTCAGCCCTTTGTTGTTGTTCCGTTGTGTTACAACAGACAGAATTAATATTGCAAAATGCTAATTACTTCAGATTGACAAAAAAAAAAAAAACAGGCAAACTTTCCATAGCTGACAGTATATATACTGTACCAAGGTGTAGGTATATACTATACAGAGGTAATACCAATTGTGCAGTTTCTGTCATAAATTTCAGACATCAAACATGGTTCTTTTGCCACACTCAGAACATTTTTATGGACACTGTGCAGTGAGAACAAGCATATGTGAAACAGTGTTCCCGTAACGATAAAAAATAAAGAGACACGAACATCTGCCGAGTAAGTTGGTGATTTAGTGATTTTACTTCTTTCTCTGAATTGTGTTGATGTTGCAATGCTGCAGTGACCACGGCTCAGACCGACCGACTTCCTTTAATCCTCCAGGCACATCTGTCGTCAGTATCTCGGCCATTGTGTTATGACCCCTGTCTGACTTCACCAGTAATCTACATCTGATGACATGCAAGGTCCTCTGAAGATTTCACTATGCCATATCAAATCCTGCAGATATGGGGGGTGGGATTGGTGTTTAAATGTTCAAAGAGAAAGGCATTGTTCATGACCCTGGGGGAGGGGGTGCCATCTAACTTGCAGAATCAGGAGACCATAACTTTAAATATTCATTCAGTCCATATATGGGCATGTTCGGCTTTCACTTTGAGAGCAACCTGGAATAGTGGTTCATTTCACTTTACTAGATAAATTCCTCATACATTGTGTCATGATGATTATTTTGTGATTGCCTTATTTAAGTGATCAGTTTCCTGAAATATTGTGAAAGTGGTAAATTGATATGACTTTGAACTTTGATCTATTGTGTGCTAGTTTAAAAATATTTGCATCAAAATAAAGGACTTCTAACATAATTTTACTTAATTTGCTTTTTTCATAATTAATGTGTAACTGTATTACAAAAGTAGAACTGGATACCTGTATATAAGAAATATTAATTTCAAATGAAAGAATATGACAGCAGAAGAGGCCATTAGAAAAATTATTAATTTTAGTAAAGTTCAATAAAGATTTTTTTTTTCTTCTTAGAAACCTTGATGCTCCCAATTGTTTTTATGTTATTTTTGTAACCAAACAAGTCACCCTAACCCCCAGAGTCTCATTGTTGGTTATTGATCTGAATTTTGCTATTTATCTGCCTTCCACCTGACATAAACACTATCCCACAGCATAAAACTGCTTAATATCTCCTTGACATAACTCTATCCATACTTGCATGTTTTCATATCTTAATGTTCATTACCTGCAAAGATTAGTACTTGTACAGTCCTTTTACAGAATTTGTTTGTATTGCTTCTGAAGCTCAAATTCATTTAATGAATTAGTTGTTTTTCTTGCATGCCCTATCATATCTATAATTGTCATGTTTATGTATACCTATGTGTGCGGGTGCAGTATGTATGTTTCTATGTGAAGCCAAGACAAAAATCTTAGAAAATTAATATCAGAGTGCTTGGCACGCAAAAGTACTTTGCAATCGGATATTGCATATTTCCATAATGGTAAAGCAAAACCAAGAAAAATTAAAAAAAAAATGTAAAGAATTTATTGGTGTAAACCCAATGCTGTGTGATGTAATTAATTATAAAACGTTCTGTTATAATTGTATTTCGGAATGGAAGACTTCCGGTTCTTTGTAACATAGCTAGCCAGCTGTAATGAGTTACAAGATGAAAACAATTTTAAAGATTCCCCCCAAGGAATCACAGATGCAAAAAGGTAACATGAAAATACAAGTCAAAATAAAGGCTGTGTTAAGTAAGGAGTAGGCTTAAATCTTTACCAAAGGCCTTTCATTAGAGAAGGTCCTTATATGTCCCTAAGATCAAGGAAGAAATGAAACAGTTCTGCCTAGAGTTCAGGTGAAGTGGGCCATTGCCTGACTGGGCAGGGATTCAGGGATTGCTGGCTGGAGGCAGGTGTTACACCAGAATCTCGCCTTAAACCATGTAAACATAAAACAATTGTTAAGCATTAAAAAAATCTGACACTGGACTTATAAGCTCGCTTTCAGTATAGTACACTGCCTGACGCATATTTTGGAGCACAAACAGAGGACAGCTTTAAAGCACACTTCAGAAAATATTTGTGCTAGGTTGTGGAAGCCAAGTGCTCCTCCTAAAGGGCTTTTTAAACAGTAGGGCTTAGGCAAAGGAATTATCAACCAGCACTGGAAATCTAAAGCTTAAATTATGTAATTTTTCTTTCCTCTAGGCTATTTGGTACAAATATAAAATTGGATTTCCTGTGATATGTCTGTTCATTTAAGCTCTCAATTAACACAAAACATTTTTCCTAGTAGAAGTAAATATATGTGTACCTTTATACCCTGAGATGAAAATGTGCATGTGCAATGAATGACTAATGACATGGACTGTATGTTTCCAAAACTGTTATTCTATGTCATTTGGTCCAACAGAGTTTGTGTAAAGCCTTGTATGTGGCAATAAGCACAAGAAATGTTCACCTAGCACCAAAACAGGGATGTGAACAGACTGATATACAGGCAAGCTGCAGACATTGTGTTTACACGGAACAGCCGAGGACCGGCGGATGTATTTCTTAGAGGAAAAATGACTCAACAGATGCTACCAAGATGTTGAGGCATTCACTCTTAAACTTACACGCTTACAATTTAAGGACAGGAAACCATGTTCATAGGAGTCGTAATAAAAAAAACAAAAACAAAAAACAGTTAAAATGAAAACAAAGAACCCGAGCCAGAAAAGCCCCCCCTCGATACTCCGAATCGCCTCTGGGTAAGTGTTTTTCCTCTTGCTATTTTAAATATATAGCACTGAGAAAATATCGATATTATGCATCAATATGCATCAATTATACATTCATATGCATCAATAACAACAACAACAATTATTATTATAAACAATAATGTAAGGCGTCAAACTGTATTTTTGCCATTTGAATAATTTATTCGGAGAGAAGGAGACTATGTTTGCCAATGAAAATGTCTTGTATTTCCTGTTCGGCTTGTCGGTTCTGTTTTATTGTTATTGCGTGTGTGCAGGTGGGTGGGTAAATTGTCTCATCTATGCATTTGTTGCAACCAATAAGATGGCGCATACGAATGGAAGGGAGGTGGGATGTCTAGCATTCCAGGTGAGAGTTTTTATCCGTTTGTTTTGCTCTGGAGCTACCACAATTTGTCTGCCGTGTCTGTGAAGAAAAGGTAAGGGCTTTTCTTTACAGCCCTGTAATGTCTGAGTCTGACCGCGGACTGCGGAAACCAGATTGCCGGTCTTCATTTCTCACGATATCTCCTGTGTAACTGTGACATCTCTCTGGATTATGTTTTATTTCTGGATTTAAGATTAATATTTCTAAAATTCGAAAGCATTTAAAATTGGTCTTCAATTTTATCTCGGTTAAAATAATGCAAGCGTAACTTTTCAACAGTTTTGCGGTGGATATCTTGTTTAAAGTTGTACAGATTGTTATATTACTGCAGGCATAAGTATACTTCTAAAAGACTTATATTAAGCTTACAAAGCAGATTCCCTTGAGAAACGACGACAGACTGGTTTCCGCAGTCTGTGGTCAGGCAATGGTCAAATCGGTGAGGTTTCTGTCTGCATTTTAAAGAAGTTATTTCCT
Organism: Gymnarchus niloticus; assembly: GCA_009936485.2. Classification (NCBI taxonomy): domain Eukaryota; kingdom Metazoa; phylum Chordata; class Actinopteri; order Osteoglossiformes; family Gymnarchidae; genus Gymnarchus; species Gymnarchus niloticus. Next base: position 11,378,183 of record JAACJT020000110.1, on the reverse strand, counting down.
CTGTGAAGTTTTTGCATGTTTCCATTCTCATCCACATTGCGATACTTTTGAAAGACGGCTTTTTCATTATAGCTGGGATCCAGCGGACGTTCCAAGACTTTTAATGTATCCATACTGTTGAATGGGGCTGATGCAGCAGGTAACTGCAGTGTACTCGTTTGATGACTGAGATATTGGGGCTTATTTTCGCTCGGTACCAGCAGTACGTCTTTTTTTGCGAGTTCTTCCTGCTTTCGTCTGGGTTCCCTTTAGAATTTCAAAAACACTTCACCGGTAAGTTGACGGATAAACTGTTTTCATGAGTTTCGCTGCGTAGAACCGATACCCGGCTTCACCAGCTCCCTGCATAATGGATTATTCAAATTCATAATTAAATTTTATGAGTTCCTGATTTCCCCATTCGTGTAGTAGGCTATAGTACTTAATATTCCCGGCCAATTGTTGCTTTGACTTTTCATATTTGCTTCCGAAATTTAAATGCCAAAACATATTTATAAAATCCTGCCGTCGGTCTTGCGTTCTTACCCACTAATGTACATAGTCGTGGCTCAGTGCTTAAGTTTGTGCAATTGCACGCCTTGCTCTTGTGACTTCGGAGGAATGATTGACATAAACTAACATTCCTAGCAGACTCGGGGTCCGTTTGTTAATTAATAGCGCGTCGTTAATTTGAATTCACTTTCTTTTTCAGATAGTAAAAATGAAAGTTGCGTCCTTCAACGTGCAAAGATTTGGGGAAAACAAAGTGGCAGACAAAGATAGCCTTTCCACTTTAATAAAGGTGAGATTATAAAATACTTGTACAGACCTGTAAAATACATAAAATATTGTTTAAATATCAAGAACGTTTATATTTGTTGATGCATACGCAGTTCATCCCAAAACATATCAAGATAACAGTATTTCCTTGTCTCCGTTGTCGCCCAGATTGTGTCGCGATATGACATCATCGTTATTCTTGAGGTGGTCGACGCCAAAGGAAAGGCAATGAAGAAATTCTTTGAGGAACTCAACAAGTAACGAATTCTTACAGAATTTAACAATGCATCAAGGAAAATTTGATTCTTTGGTTAATTGCACATTTTTTTTTTTTTTTTTTTACTTTTGCAAACCCCTTCAACGTTAAATGAATTGTTTTCAAATTTAGTTTAAGGTTATTGTTAAAATGAATACTTTCGTCGGATTTTTTCTTTCTTCTTTGCACAATGCTTTATCATTAGCACAAATCTAGGGACGGCTGTTAAACGAAAATCACTACACGCGCAATTAACCTTCGGCGTCGCGTGATTCGGTTTTCCTAAGTTCTTTCGGTATACGCTCAGCCGCAGTAAACTCTTCTTTTCTTAGGCATATATGTAATGGGTTTCTCTATAGAGGAAAAAGGCTTCATGTCAATTTTATTATTTTGGCTTTAGATTTTGATTCATGTTGCAATAGTCAGTGTTCATTACCAGCAAAGTATGAGAGAAACTTGGTTGTAATGTTTATTGTTTTCTGATACTAAGCCACACTGTTAGAACGTCCCAAAGTATGCTTTATATTGAATCAGTACAGATGAAAGGCGTTTCCTTGTGAAGCACATTCTGTTTTATAGTTAAATACCACCAGATGGCCTGTAGTCATCAGAGGCGCATTTAATTAGCCCGTTAAACGCACATTCTAATTATATCGAAACGATGTTGAGTTGAATAACCAAAATAACAAACGAGTATTCACTGAATTAAATATTGTTTCAAATTATTTCACACCGCTTACAAGCCTTGCCAACCTGATAGTAATTACCGCTATGCTAACAATTTTGGAAATGTTCTCTTAATTGTGAAAACGTATATGGAAACTACAATACAGGCTATTTTAAGATACTAGACCAAGTAAATCCACACTACGTGATCGTAGATCACTATCAGACTATTGACAAAATAAATGATGAATAACCTTTTATAACATTCATTATCCCTTTGGAATTCATTTTGGTTGAAGGTGAACCTTTAAATAACTAAAACAGAGTGACCAGATATTCAACATCCTAAAACCGGACGTTTGAGCGCTGTACCACCGGGGGATGGTGCTGACGATAATTAATGCGAATTGGAAATCCCGGCTGGAAGCATTTTTTAGGTCCAAAAAAGAAAAAGTATGGTCATCCTAACTGAAAAACCCAGATACCTTGCTTTGGTCACATTACTAATACCTGCAAAGCTGTATTGTAGGACTATGCTGGAGCTAGGGGCTCCCCGCATGCCACTAGGTAACTTGGCACAGCATCAAGTGTACAGTAAATCATTCACAGGCTGTTTACACTTGGCACTGTGAACCCCTGTCTCCAGCAGTGCAATCATATTAACCTACGTTCATGACTATATTTCGCTTATTTGGTACATACGGTACATCTTCCGTAATAAGTCAATAGAAAAGGATTCGCTGAAATGTGAGGAGTGCGGCATTTAATTCGATGGTCATACTCGAAATAAGGACGCATGTCCCACTTATTAATTTTCAATGGTGTACGTCGACTATGTAAGTCTGCAATCAATACCACGTTGCACAGTAGAGCTACTTGTTTTCTTGCAATTATTTAAATTATTTTATCACATTTGTAGAGTTAATCCGTCAAAACCCTACGCGATGAAAGTCAGCATCAGACTGGGACGCAACACCTACAAGGAACAGTACATGTTCCTGTACAGGTACTGATTTTACTCCCTTTTTAAAATTATTATTATTATTATTATTAATAATAATGATAATGAATAAATGAATTGAATAATGCTGAATAAATGATAACAGCCTAAGACTGAACATTAATGTATCAATCGTGAAAAAGTATACTGTAAATAAAACTGCTAAGAATTTATTTATAGGTGTGTTAAATTATGTTTTGTTTCTAACAGACAAGACATGGTGCAACTGATTGACACCTACCAGTATGAGGACAACCAGGTAGGAGATGAGGATGCTTTTGCTAGGGAGCCCTACATACTACGCTTCAGCTGCCGGAAAACAAGTAAGCTTCTGCCAGAGGCTACACGGCAGTCATTTTGCATCTGCTACAGCGTATGCATTTACAGAGCTGTTGCTCTGTGGATGCCCTAACCAGCGTCTGAGTGAGCAGCCTCTGTTTGCCTCCTGCACAGAACTAAAGGAGCTGGTGCTTATCCCAGTGCACACTAAGCCGGAGGACACATATAAAGAGCTTGACGAGCTGTACGATGTCACCATGGTTGTGAGGGAGAAGTGGAAAACTGACGTAGGTGTAATGCATAGCCTACCCCAATTATGGGGTCGATTCTGACAGATACATTATGGATTATGGAAAACAAATTAAAGAAGCTACTGTGATTCTAATGTTTTAGTATTGATTCAGTTTCTCCTTGTTATGGCTTCTGGCTTTAAAAGTATAGTTTCTTGGAAGTGCAGCTTTATTTCAATTCATCCATTTGTTCATTCTGTTCAAAATTCCACTGCTTGGGATTATTTGCAGATTTTAGCTAGACCTGGACATGGATGTACTTGAGGTGTAGGATATTAAAGTTTTGTATTTTCATACCACTTTTATCAGAACATCATGATCCTGGGGGACTTCAATGCAGATGGAGCCTACCTCTCCAAGTCGAAGATGAAAAAGATCAGGATCCGCAGTGACGAGAACTTCCACTGGCTAATAGGGGATGATGTAGACACCACTGCAAACACGGGAAACGACAACACCTACGACAGGTAGTCAACATGTTGGAAAAATCCCCGAATTTACAAGAACTGGATTACGCAGACCATGGCTGTAAAAGCTGTTCAACAACATATGAAAATCAAGTATAAAGTAATCAACATGTAACAGCAATTTTATCATTGCTAGAATTTTATGGTCACATCCTAACTTCACGTGTAATTTATGAATCTCTTTGCAATGGCAGAGTATAATTTTAAACTTACCCTGGTACGTATTCCCTCCAGGATTGTGGTTTATGGGAAAAAGATGCTGGACTCCTTAGTGCCAAATTCAGCAAAGCCATTCAACTTTCACAACGAGTTTGACCTGACTACAGAAAAGGTGAGGTTCTTGTGAGAATGCTGCAACAAACCCCATCTGTGATCTCATCCGGCAAAATTTCTGGAGATTCACGAGTACTCAAGCCTTTATTTTAATCCACCTCAAACCAATGCATCAGCATTACAACCAATGAGACCAATTCTAACCAATTTCCTTTGGTAACCAGGCATTGAATGTGAGTGACCACTATCCTGTGGAGGTTGAGCTGAAAGCGGCCTAGAGACAGCACAAGAGTAAAGGGGAAGTCTATACTGAAGCTGGGTCTACAAGGAGAACCATGAAGCTTATGTAACTGCATGTGTGTCCAGTCGGATGGCTGCCCAAGATGACTAACAGGCTTTCGGGCCATTTTAAATACCTTTATATGCAAAACATAGGCAGGACTTTTACCAGAAGTACACAATCCACATTAATTCTCTGAAATGGTTTCATATAAGCAATTTTTTAAAGTTTTTAAAGTTCTAATATAGATTTATAAGTGAACTATTGAACAGCACATTTTTAAATGTTTCATAGAAAAACATTCAAGGATAAAAAATAAAAAGTCTTGCTAGATCACTGTGAGTGACATGGTGCGTCAAAGAAAGGGTGACTTTGTTCTTTTACAGCAATTCGTTTTTATTTCCCAGAAAGATATGCTTCACCATGCAGTCTTGGACAACCTTAGTAACCACACTGCTCGTACTTCCTCCTTCTCTATATAAGGTTTAGGTTCACAAACATGCTAGTTAGAATTCCCAATAATTAGCCAGGATTTTAATGGTTTGTAAAGTTTGGGCTACCCAAAGAGAGGAAAGAAGTGAAGATTGTAGGAGGGCTTCAAACGGTAATTTAGTAGGAGTGACAAACTTAGTTTCATACTACATGCTGATTAATCTTGGGAGATTTGTGGCATGCTAAGGAAGACAGCAGCAGGATTTAAAATGGAAATGTAGGATGCACTCAGCTTGTCAGATTTACCTAAATTGAAGTGCCACTAAACCATACATAAGAGCAAATATGCTTCATCGTGTTTTGATGGGAATGTCCAGTAAGTACTTACAAGTAGCAGAATTGTTTAGGCTCTTGCGCCATCAAAGACAAATCAAGCTTTGTTCAATCAAAAGGTCAAGTGATTCAAATTAATAGTCGATTAATGAGTCAAAACATCTTTTATACTTGATTTTCTGCACAAGTATCACAAAGTTCAGGTGGTGCAATTTTTCAACATTTGCAATATATTGGCATTAATGCAGTAGTACACATTCAACTAAAGGAAACTTTAAAGACAAGATAACTGCTGTAGTGTGACTAAAGTCAATATAGTCCTGTCACTTTGTGTCACACGGGAAACGTCATTTTTTGTCGTATTTATTGCTACACAGATTTTTTCCGATAAGCTGCTTTGCAGTTAAAATAGTAATATTAGCAGAAGAGTTTTGCTACTACCACCACACAGAGGAGCTAATTAATTCTGGTAGTGTTGAAAATACTGTATAAAAATATCTTTAAAAGGGATACTTGACCCCTTCTTGGTGACCTATATATACATATAATTGTTAAAACTAATCACTAAGAATCCTTCAGATAATTCCTCTGAAAAGGGATTTTCTTAAGTTTTCTCTGCAGAGAAGAAGCATGAGATGAATTAAATTAATAAAAGAAAAATCTCCCACAGGTTCATGATTTTACATGAGGTTCAGGAATCCCCCCCCCCCAAAAAAAAAATTTCCCATGCCCTTGTAACACTAAAAGACATCATCTACATTCCGGTCTGCTGTCTGTACTTAGAGATAATACACATTCAGTTTCACAAATCCAACTGTTTATGCTTCTGATTATACTCAGAAGTAATATTCTTAGTCCAGCCAACCTAATTCTAAAGCTCTTAATTTCCCCAAGGGAAGCGCTGTAACATTAAATGTGGTCATTGTTATCGCACTGAACATTCCAGAAATAAAGAGGAAAAAAAAAAAACAAAAAAAAAAAAAAAACAGCCTCTGAGAGCGAAAAAAAAAAAAATCTGCAGGTTTGCTGATGGAGAAACAGGGAAAGGCTTAGGACAACCTCACCTGCAGAGGAGCACACTCTGACCTGTCCTCACTTTCAGCTAGGACAGTGCTTCTTCATGTCAGTCCTACAGGAAGCCATCCACAGAAGTACTGAGATCCTCAGCCCTTGCCTTCTTGATGATTTGGGTCTATCCCACTCTCAGGCATGCATGTGCTCCATGATAGTTTCCATGTCACAAAAGCGATTCCTGTCATAAACTCTGCATTTAATTTGGTAGTTTAAAGGGGCCATTTCTTAGTGCTTATATTGCCTTAAGCATTAAGCCAAGTGCTGGTTTTCAAAATCCAGTTATGGCTGCCTAAATCCAGTCTTTATCCGGCCCTAATCCAATAGATTAGTTTCATAATGGTGTCCAGGTTAAGAGTCTTCATATTAGAAAGGAAGACGTTAGGCAGGAGAAAAAAAAAAAAAAAAACTGACTGCAGCATGAAACCAGAGGGAGTTTAATCAGTGACGTTCTGTGCAGTACAAGAACATCTCTGTGGAACCCTCTCACAGAATTAGTGCAAAGAGTGTCAAAGGATTTTCAGGAATCCCAGTTCCTGGTTCTCTCCCCGTTAAACTGGTGGAGGCAGATGAGACATCCTGGGCTGTGAAGTTCGTGTCGGAGGAAGTGGAGCTCGCCTATATGAGAGAGGCACGAGAAGTCTAGCACACACTCTCGCTACTTGTTCCAACATGCTCTTAAGACAAACATGGTCAGTACAGAGAGGCGGAGAATGCCTGGTACGAAATTGTTCTCAACAGACGAACCTGGCTGGAACAAGAGCAACGTGCGGGCCACAGGTTGGATCTGAAGACGTGCCATCTGCATGATGGGGGGGTACTGTTGACACAGGGCATGCTGCAGGGACTCTGGAGGCAGGGTGTGAGCAGGGCTCAGCGGATACGGGCTTCTTTGGTGGGGGTGGCTTCTGGGGAACACGGGGCTGAAAGGGGTTAATGCACAAGGTCAGTAGCAGAATAATGTGGACAGGAAGTCCAATCCATTCCAAGTGTCTTCCTCAAACACAGGTACATAGACTGCACTTCACATCTAAGAAACAGACTTCCACTACCCCAACCACCCCCCTCCTTCTGCCACCCTGGTACCTGGCTGCCTCTGAGGACAGGGTCAGGGGGCAAAGGCTTGTTCGGAGGTGCTGGGCGGTCCTCCGTTGGCTGAAACAGCAGACGAGCGACAGACACAGTAACAGCAGACCGTAAGACCAACCGCAGGACCTCCTGCAAGGATGGCTCCCCCTCCAGACAGTATGCAGGATGACAGCCTAGCTTAGCTCCTTGAGAAACTACAGGGAGTCCAGAGCCAGCCTCAGAGACGTACTCAGGAGTCGCTCAGTGTCAGGAATTGGATGTTATAGACTGGGGGTGCTATAATAACATCCTCGATTTCTTGTTCAAGGCCAAAGGAGTCTTGTGATAACAGGGTATTTGCAATTAGATAGCTTGTACTAGTTCAAACACATTGGGCTGCCAGCAAAACATCAGCAATCTAATGCATCACTTATCAAGCTGAAGGATGTTAATATTTAATATTAATACAAACAGTTGGTAATGGCAGTCTGCTCTTTCACTTATGCATTTACGTTCGTAATCCATACTGATAGCCCGTGCACGCATGGAATAATCACCAAGAGGCCCAAAATCCTCACACAAAGTGAGTACGCTAACACAGGACAACATTAAGGCTCCTTACACAGAGGAAGTGACAGCACAGCACAGACAGATAAGCAGGGGGCTCAACTGACTGCAGAACATGCCGAGTACAAAACAAAATAGCTGCTGAACCACAGTCAGAATTGTAAGAGAGGCCACTACTACTACAGGAAGTAAGCAGGTGTATATTTTAGCATTTGAATCATGTGGATGATGGCAGGAGATGATTAGCAAATAACTGGATGGAAACATAAAGCCTAACGTTAAAAAACAAAACAAAAGGAATTATAAACAAAACAATTTAAGGCTAAAGCAAAATTTAGCTAGGCACCCCAAGCACACTGACACAGACCCAATTGGCCTGTACCTCTCCGACTTTGGGAATGGGGTCAGGGGGCAGAGGCTTGTTTGGAGGGGCCGGACGTTCCCCTGCCAACTGAAATAGCAGACAGAACAGGAGGGAAGATGGAAACAGAATGAGTCCCCAACCTCGTTCTCCCTCAGGTGTCAAAGATACATCAGGTCAACAAAGGCAGCTAGAGGCCGCCTGCTGAGGAAGAACAAGTTACTCCAAGACTGAGATCTAGGGAATCCTTCATCTGACACAGTGGTTAGTAGGTCCGTTAGCATAAAATTGTGGCTCAATGTTAATGTACTTAAACTCAAACAGGCCAGTAGAAAAGAAACGACTGACAGCAATCTCACAAACTTAGGCTGAAGTATTTGCTATTAGTATTTTTTTTAATCAATCAAATGCACAATGTAGGCGCTAACAGATTAAAGGACACCGAAAATATTACTAAATGTATTATGCACAGCATTCTGCTGGAACATTATACCACCCTTTTAATAAATACCAATATTTAGAGCTATGTTCAATCTTTGATGATAATACACAGGAATTAAAAAATTTTTGTTTTGTCAAGCCCAAAACTTTTAAACCAGACATACATCTTTATTGAATCCTGTTCTACAATGCATCCTCCTGCCCAGTGGTGGCACTGCTGACAAGGCATTTAAAAGTTACCTTTAGTAATGGTATGGATGCAGTACTGCACTCAGTCTGCAGGAGGCCGTTCAAATATAAAGCAAAAATTCAATCCAAGCAATATCAAAAGTACGTGAAATGTGGAGGCTTCTTAGGTGACCAATTCTTAGAGGTAACGGGAACAATATTCCACTAGCTAAATTTCTCTAGTAGGGAAGTTACCTGCATGTGTTCGATCGCTGGATCGGGTGGGAGGGGCTTATTAGGAGGGGGAGGCTTGGCATCCTGTTTGCAAAGAAAGAGCAAGGAACAGTGACAGCCTATGCAAGTCATGCGCATTAAAGCGAACTGTGCAATTTTCAGAATAAAGCGCGAGAAATCATTAGTATAACAGTTTAACAAATGGTGCAGAAATTAGTTCAGTCAAACCCAGCATGAAGTAGTAGTAAATTTTTTTTTCAGAGCACAAGTGTGCTTTGCGTGCATCTCTATCACGTTCTCCTGTCAGTATTCCTGCATCAGTCATGGCAAGTTGTGACACTTTCGTGCTGCGGGTGAGTAACGCGACATAGGAAGGCTTACATGCAATGGTTAAACATAGACAGATGGGCTTATTGAAACAGTACTCCGAAGGGACAGCTTGGCCATATACTTGCTGAACTGAAACAACATAGCTCCAACATCATTCTGAAATAAAACCAAGACAAACAGCAGATGAAGACACTATATAACTCTGACGCTATGTGGCCCACAAAACGAAACCTGGGAATTTGTTCTCACGGTGCTGTCGTACGTTTGACTCTACTTCGCGAGAAAAGTAATCCAAACACTTTTGCACACGCCACCCAAAAGCCAGATTCATCTTGAAAAATGACAAGAATCCAAAGTCATCATACAAAACACAGCTGCCGACAAAGCAGCCGACCTGAAGCTCGCTTCTGTCCAAAAGAGCCCAAGGCAGACTTAGAAGAGGACCAGCCCAGACATCTCTCCATCCCAATCAATCCATGTTCATTTATACAGGCCAATAAAACACAGGTCTTAGTTCTGTTTCCGGCAAGTGAAGAAAAGTAATGAACAGATGCATCAAATTCACAACATTAAAGAAACAGCTTGGATGTTGAACAATGACTTGGGAGAAGAGCACCAAGTCCTACCATTTTTCTCCCTGAAGCAAAACAGTTGCTGATCGCAGAACCCCATTAATATGCCTTACCAAGGAGCCCATATATATCTTGCCCATCCAGGAAAAGGCCATGGCTCAGCCATTCACCAGCTGTTCTGAGAGCACGGACACTTCTAATTACGCCTGTCATTCAGGTGAAGTGGAACATTTTTTGGGGAGATGTTAGCGCTACAGCACCTTGTCGGACGGTGGAGTCATCGGGATGTCCACCTGGTTGGTCCAGTGGTACCTCAGGGGCCGCACCTGCTCGTCGTTGCGTGCGTCGGAGCGCTCGATGGGCGGTGTCCTGGGGAATGGCGAGTAAACGTATGCTGAGCATCCAGTCAACAATGGTGCATCATCCAGGAAACCAGCAGGCAGCCAGTGCTCTTTAAGAACACTGATCGGGGTGTTTTGGGGTTTTCTATATACGCGATCAAGGTCTAGTAGGTTTAGTAATCTTATGCTATCAAGAAAACAACTGGTTCCACCTCATCACCATATTCGATCCCAAAGCTATTTTAATTAGAAATTTCTGCAATAAAAATTCCATGACAGACTTCCTACATCTGGATAACAAGAATGACTGACAGGCACATACGCGTTTTACTTCTGCTATCCAGAAACCTCATCCATCCTCTTTGCTTTAGATCCACTGAATTGTCGTGACACAAAAACATCTCACTTGCACCACCGTGACCACACTGCATCGTGGGCAGGATAAAACTGTAAAACAAGTCCTACAGCACATGAAGTCCTCCTGTTCAGCATACATGTAATATCTTACATGACATATGCACGTTATATTCTCAGCTCCTCAGACTACTGGGCACCACAGACATCCAGCACAGACCCTGTAGGAAAGTGCCAACAGTCCTGGGTTCAAGTCGGCTTACCGGCTCTGCTGGCGCCCTGAGCCTTTGAGCCGGGAGCTACTGCTCAGGCAGAGGAGGTGTTGGCGGCAGCAGCGAAGACGAAAGGCCAGGAATAGCAGCATTACGGGGAGGATGAACAGGAAGATGACCAGCAGGGCCACTCGAGTTGGGTGGGAGGCTGATTGCAAATGTAAGGAAAGGTGTTTCAGAGAATGCTCTAACACACCTGCTAGGCACATCCAGAAGGGTGGCAGTAGAGAGTTTAAAAAAAAAAAAAATAAAATAAACCTCTGGGCTCCAGGGCTGGTCCACTGTCCACGCTGCCTCCAGGGCCAGAATATTTACAGTCTGGTGGTCCCCAGCCCAGGTCGCAGTGGCAGTTCTTATTGCTGTTGCAAACCTGGGAAAAAGAAAACGAGGCTGAGGATAAAACAGGTGAGTCACCTCTGCCGCTGAATGCACTGTCCCAGCATGCATTGTAGCCTCACCCCATGGCCGTTGCATTTACGGCGACAGGCATCCACTCCCAGCATGGACACGTCCTTACAATGCTGACCCATGCAGATCTGAAACACAAAATCCAAGCAGGATGTTACCTTAAAGGATTTGGAGAAGTAGTTCACACGCTTCTGTCTCTATTAAATGCCTCGTAACCTGATTGGACGATCATGTACAACAGACTGAGTGCACAACCAACCATCTCTGAGTTAACTTTGCCCCGAGCACACCTACTTTGCCTGGACCACAGGCAGTTCCCTCGGTAACCATTGCGGGGTCGGAGACATCGTTGCCCAGGTTGAAGCTGGCGCCACGGCAGACGACGTCGGTACGGTTGAAATATACTGTGGTGGTGAGAATCTCCATTTTAGAGCCCAGCAAGGGCTGGCTGTTGCCTCCCTGACACTGGATCCTCCCACAACGCACATCACTGTGGGGGGAGGTAACGACAGTATTAAGCCTAGTAGATTTGCTATGTAACATCACCTATTCAGTCAAAAAAGAATCTCTAGCTAACAGGCTAGACATAGCACATTCAAATTCACAGAGGCATGTACAACACCAAATAAATATAAACAAAGTCATACTTCATTTTAAGATACGTGACAAAAAAAAAATCTTTCCTGTAAGCTGTGTGTTATCATGGGTGCAAATTTCAGATATACGTGTATTTAATAAGGTATTTACAAGATACCAAATAATAATAATATAGCAGAGATGAGCCATTAAAAAGTTTGCCATTCCAGATATGGCAGCTTGCAAAAATAGAATTCTTGAAAAAGATGTGTGGCAAACTTACATGGGGAAGCAGGGCACGTAGCTGCCATTGGACGACTGCCCACAGTTACCAAACTTGTTACCCAGTTTGTTGACAAAGGAGAAACACACATCTGGAGCCTGAGTGGCATCTGGGCAGCAGGAAAGAAACAAAATAATCCTCTGAATGTCCTTGTAGGGGCCGGATGTTTTTACATGGGGGCTCGGCCGGCGGCACTATCACCTCATACCTCTGGGGTCTGGCCTTTCAATGTGTGTGTGTTCATTGTCCCGTGTCTACATGGGTTTCCTCTAGGTTCTCCGGCTCTCTGCCATGGTCCGAAGGCAAGTAATTAGGCGAGTGTGCGTGTGTGTACCCTGTGATTTCCCCGTCTGGTGTTTCCTGAGAGGCCCCCCATGACTCTGTACTGGATAAGTGATTATAAGATGGATGGACAGATGTTCAAACACACAAAGTACCGCTGAGGGATCAGACAGACCCAGAGAGCTGCATCACTTACTGCGTCCCCACAGCGCCTGGCACTGAGCGTCCGGGCTGGAGCAGACGCCGTTAAAGCAGTAGGAGGTGCTGTTGTTGCAGGGCTCGCCGTTCTGCAGGAAGACGTTGGGTGGGCAGTGCGGGGAGGTGCCAGTGCAGTATTCTGGCAGGTCACACTCCCCCAGGCTCTCACGGCACACCCAGCCCGCTGCGCGCGGCTGCGAGGGGACGGACACACGGAGACAGACGGTGAAATGAGAAGGCTCAGCAAGAGACGGTGCGAGGGTGGAAATTAAAAACAGACAAGAAAGGCGAGAAACAGCCATGGAAAAGGAGATGTGTCACGCCAAACAGTGAAATATGGCAGCCGTCATCGAAATACAGGGAAATACCTTGCAGTCGTGACAGCAGATGCCGTCGGACGAGCACTCTGCCCCAGGAACCAGTTTGCAGGTGGAGAAGTTGCAGCAGGGATCGTTACACTCCTGTGTGCAGAAAACATACAGGATTGACCCCAGAGTCCTACAGTAATACAGCACAACAAGCAGCTGTGCCTCACATGCATACACACAAGAAAGCACAATATTTTCACTATATGGAGCAAAGTATGTGGATACCTGCCTGTGCAGCATGTCATTCGAAAACCAAGGGAAGCTGGTCCTCCCTTTGCTATAACAGCCTGTACTCTTCTGGAAAGGCTTACAGTTATATGTTGGAACATTCAGCCATAATTGACATTAAAGATATTGACCATTGACATAGGGCGATCAGATCCTTTTCTCTTTGTGTGGTTTGCCACATCACAACTGAACTCTCATTGCTTCTAGACATTTCCACTTCATAATCACTTTACTTTGCAGTTGCCCATGGAAGACATCTGACACGATGATGTGTTGGAAAGCTGGCATCCTATGATGCTAAGCTCTTCACTATGATCCATTTTGATGCCAGTGTTTGTTGCTGGAGATTGAGTGGTCGTCTGCTTAATTATACTTCTGTGTCAGCAATGGGTGTGGCTTAATTAGCCACTTCCACTCATTAATAGGGGTTATCTACATACTTTTCCCCATATATACTGCTCAGAAAAATTAAAGGAACACTTAAAAAACACATCAGATCTCAATGGGAAGAAAAATCATGCTGGATGTCTATACTGATATGGACTGGGTAATGTGTTAGGA
>JAACJT020000110.1:11331311-11364365 GCA_009936485.2 Gymnarchus niloticus | reverse complement strand
CAGATCAATATCCCAGAAGTTTAACTGACTTGATGCTATACTCTGATTAAAAAGTGTTCCTTTAATTTTTTTGAGCAATGTAGTTTACCTGCAATAAAACACAAGTTCCTCAAACCCCCCAAGACGTACATCAGCCAGGCCGCAGTCACATTCCTCGCCCTTCTCCACGTAGAGGTTGCCACAGCGTGACCCCCCCAGCAGCTGATCAGGCTGGGGCACATCGAAGAGGCACATCCCACCCCCATGGAGAAGGCTGAAGGACAGGTCCTGGGCGCTACAGCTGCTGAACAGCTGGCCTGGCATGAACCTTTCAGGTCACATTGGACAAGTCACATGGCACAAGTCACATGGCAGAGACTGGTGAAGTGAGAGGACGGGCCACTCTCACAGCCCGCCACTCACCCTGTGGAGGGCTCCATGATGCAGCCGCCCAGCCGGGGCTCATTCTGGCACCCACACTGCCGGTCGTCCGTGTCGTGGTTCATCCCCAGGTTATGCCCCAGCTCGTGGGCCACAGTGGATGCAACGCCCAGCACGCTCACCAAATGGTCCTGTGGTCACACCACAAGAGCATGGTCACTATCCCGGCTCCTGGGACCGGGGCCAGGTGAGAGTTCATTCTGCACGTAGTACTAGAGAAGCATACATACCACGCTGACCCCACCAGAGCGGTCCGGGGAACACATGGATGACTGGGAGGCCATCCCAACCGTGGTGCCGTCAAAAGAACCCCCCCTGCAGGACAAAGGTTTGATTCAATGGTCATCCAAAAACCTGACAGTTCCAACAGACAATTAATTTTTAGATAATCTCTGACACTTAATTGTGCGTGTGTGTACGCTCTGTGATGTACTGGCTTCTTATCCAGGATGTCCCTCACCCCTGGGCTACCTGGAACAGACTCCAGGCCAAGATAAGTGGTTAGAAGATGTAGAGAGGGAGGGATTTTCAAATATTACCACATGTTTTTGACAGTTCATTTTTTCTGGGACATTTCTTTTCTACATATCTGTTCTTCAGTGAAATTCCTCCAGCTGCTTATCCAGCACAGAGTCACAGGGGAACCAGGAGCCAGTCCTCAGAACAGGATGCCAGCCCATCGCCAGGCAGGTATGTGTACACAAGCATACTAAGAGCAGTTTAAAGATGTCTTTGGACTGCGACGGGGAAACCGTAACACTCACAAGAAACCCGCATAATACGGGGGGAAAATGAGAGCTAAGGCACACCCCTAGAGCTATGAAGTAAAGTGGACACACCAGTGAGTCATCCTTCTTCGCCAAAACTCCACAGAGACTCCCGATTCTTCAGTTACCAGTCAAAGGGCCCCTGGACCCTAAACAATGAGTCCCATCCTACCACCCCATCTGACGCTCACATGACAAGCTGGGCATTGTCGTGCCGTAGGCGGGGCAGGAGCTCACGCATCCG
The DNA here is from genome assembly GCA_009936485.2 of Gymnarchus niloticus. Lineage (NCBI taxonomy): Eukaryota > Metazoa > Chordata > Actinopteri > Osteoglossiformes > Gymnarchidae > Gymnarchus > Gymnarchus niloticus. The sequence continues at coordinate 11,362,934 of JAACJT020000110.1, read as the reverse complement.
CCACTCCAGGAAGCGCTTCAGGGTTTGTGACGGATTCTTGTCCACCTTGATCTTGTCCCGGTCGCTCCAGATCTCCAGACCGACCAGAGCCACACGCACATTAAGGGGCCTGTAGTACTGCAGAACAGCAGGATGAGACAGAGGAACTAACTTTAACCACAGATATGGAGCAGATTAGTGAGACTCCCGTCTCACAACAACACTAAAACATTAACACTTTATTATCACTTACTTCTACACTGTGGTGAAGCAACTTCCAATGTAGTCCAAAATTCCCAAAATTATATTAGGGTCAATTATGACACACCTTATCTTCAAGCTAGAGCAAATTACACAGAGATAAAGGAGACGTAGAAGGAACGAGGAGGACAGACTGTACAATTCGTCACTCCTACCCAGTCTACTTGGTTGGCCACATCCATCATGCGATACGTGATAATTTTGTTGTTCTTCTGGTAATTCACATACTGAAAGCACAAATACATCAGTTTTTCACATTAATCCTGCTCATCCATGCATGGAAAGTTGAAATATCATTTTGTGACAGGAGGGGGCGCTGAAATCAGCAGCTAATGAAGGTTTTCGGTTTCCTCCCGTAGATACACAGGCTCCAATGGCCTCCTTAAGTGGAAAGTTCACAATGTTAAAAATATACCGACTGGCTGATATCTTACCTCAGTGTGATCAACCACCAGCACCAGCTCTATGTACTTTGTCTCTGACAGAATGTCCCTTTTACTCTGTACAAATATTAAAAATTAAAAAGTAAGAATATCAAAAGGAAAAAACACAAAATAATCAGTGCTTTGACTCCTTCGGATTGATTCCCTGAGGCCCTGAACTCTCACCCTGTGGATCGAGGGTAACACGTGCGAGGGAGGCGCCACGTCGTTCGACACCCCGCAGGTCCGAGTCAACGACCCCGGCTGTTGGGTGGGATAGAGCAGGTGTAGGTCGTTCCCCTTGGCTCCTTCAAGCTCCACCTCCTCGGGCCGTATATCCAAACTCAGGGTCGAGTTGATCACGATCACCCCCCTAGGATAGGAAGTTCAACAGATGTCGTACCAGCGGTGTATCGACTTGCATGCCGTAGCAGGACTCAAATATGCCTGGTCTCCAGCTAAGTGGTGCTTCAGCTCAGCGCCAAAACTCCACAGTTTCTCTCTCATATTAGAACTCAAAGACAAAGGAACTGACCAATACACATTTCAAGCTGAAGCAGTGTGTAACAAAGCTAAAGAAATCAATCAAATGGGATCAAAAGTTAACTGCATTTATTCATTTAAACCATACCTAGAGAAACAGCATTATGTGTACTTTGAACAATTAAAGAGTCATTTATTTCGGAGATGCATCAGTACTGACTGGGAAATGAGGAGACAACATAAGCCCAGACAGGCCCAGATGTGCATCCTACAAAGCAGTGAGCAATGTCTGGTAATAAGTAAGCAATATCCTATTCAAGCTTTAAACCCTTAAGAACTGAGCTGAACCCATGCTGCCTCACTGACGAGTAGCCAGCCGCAGCCAAACGCAGCTCTTGGGAAACACGATTAGCCCTGCAATTCAAACATCGGCGTTGTCCAAGTATGGTTATGCCAATGCAAAGATGCACAGACACACACAGTGGATTTTTCAGGTGGAGGATGGGGTGCGGCGGTGACGAGTCCTCTTGAGTCACAGAGCGATTTAAACCCCAGTCGCCTAGCTAGGGAAGGCCCCACAGGAGAGAGCGTGCCAGGACTCACCGGAGACCAGAACAAGTGCTCAAGACCGCTCCGGAGTCCGGGATACCCCTGACCCAGCCGTGGTAATAGCAGTGTACCTGTGAGGGACGAGAGGGTGAGCAGTCGTCCAACACACAAGATCCCCATCAGACATGCCCCCTCATCTTGTTCTGACCAATAGCAATGAGGCTCTGCATGACACAACCATGGATTGCATACATGATTTTCCTGATTACTGGAAAAAGGATCAGCAGTATCTAGCCTCCAGCAGCACCACCCACAGCACCAGAAAAATTAAAGAGCAGTGGTTTAAAGATACCGAGAACTCAAGGATTACCTACAATGTATTATTTCACAAGTTTAAAAAGATCACGACAACAGATTTGGAACATTATTTAGGCTATCATAAGGTTTTGAAGAAGTCTGACTTATCTTCACTCCAAGTATTTCAGGACATCTTAATGAGACATTAGGTTAAAATCTCTATTTCTCCAGTGGCACACTGATATCTAGTATATTATTTCTATCCATCCATCCATCTTCTAACAGCTTATCCTTGGGATTTCCTCTATGTCGAATTTCAGAGAAAAAAAAAATCTCTTTGTTGTCTGAATTCTACGTGAAAAAATGACACATCACGTGATCTGCTTAAGCAAAGTATTCCTGGCTTGGACAGCCAGTTACATGCATGTATTATACCCCTAATGGTCTAGGTGCACACTCACCAATGGACTGTCCTCAGTAGAGACCCCCACACCATTCGGAAGATAGTAGTAGACACTAGGGGGCTTGGGCAGCAAACCGCTAAAGACGACAGACACAGGAAGGTGTACTGTATGCGTTGAATGTGGAGAGATTGTGCTCCATGAGACTTCTCATGACACTGCTCCAAAACTCAGCAGTGTCACGACTGCCATGGCTTCAAGGACATTTGATATGTAAGAGCTGTCCTTACTGGTTTTTCTCCAGGTCCAGTAGGTAGGTATGGCCTTCAAACTGCAGTCCACACTGGATCTTATCAGGGTGGCCATTCTGTGGAGAAGCACAGGAACCTCATAAACAAAGACTCAAGAAAGAATCAATCAGAAACGAACCTTTCATCACATTAGTGTTTGTTGTGTTTTTATCATTATTGTCCAGTTTGTGAGTCAACAACCTTAAGGACTGTAAATGAATACAGCTTAATAAAACGTAAAGTACAGGTCTTACAATTTTGGGTAAAGATCAACATGCTTCCCACAAGCCTCCTTTTTAAAATGTACATGGCTTCTCTGTTTAGCTTTTCTATATAATCACATATCATTACAGTATTCTGGCTGCTGTTTCCCATATCTTGTACTTAATTAGACTCAATCAACCAATTAAAACTATAGTCAGTAAAAACCATGATTCAAAATACTTTCCTCAGGACTCCTAGATTTCCAATATATACAGTACGTTTCATCACACAGTTGAACAGACATCGGATTCAAACAATAAACAGCTTGATGAGTAATTCAGCACTTAAAAACAATGAATAGGAGTGTTCATGACTGAGAAACATTTATATAAGCTTTTCATCCCTGTCTGCAATATAACTATCAGATTTATCACAAAACCACTTCAACTACCTGACATGACTAACTGTGCTTCCTGTCTTAGAATTATCACTTCATCCTACAAACACGTGTACGCCTGTCCCAACCCATCTGCACACATAACACGCACAATATACCATACTGAGTTTTAAGTTTGCGTCTAAAAACCTTCCAATCCAAATCTTTGCTAGGTTTATGCTGCAAATCGACTTGCTGCTGGAAACCCTTAAGCACATTACCAGAAAAGGAAACCAAAATACCCAGCAAACGAAATCTGACAGAGTGGCATGTGGAACGACGCCCTTGAGATCCGGGACAGAATTCCCCCGCATTCAAGAATCCAATGTGTTCTCAGTAAGGTCCTTCTGTCAGTCACGCTGCTCTGATTAGGTGGAGGTGGCAGATCACTCCCCTTCCTGTGTTTGGACATAACGAGATATGGGTGGTGCACGGTAGGAAATGGGCAGGGGTCGTTTTCCCCCTCCATCCCAACCCTATTCTCAACACGTCTTCCTGCCATTCTGTGCCACTCCACCTTTGAAGACTGTATGAGGGAGAAGCCAGGACTTCCTGTTGTGGCATTGACACCCCTTCCTTGCTTTATCCTGCCTGCTGCGCTGGGAACACCGTGCACCAGTCCATCATATCTCTGCCTGGCCTGAGAATAATCCCTTTGCTGCTGGACCGCCCAGATGTCCAGAGAGGTTTACTTCATTACTGGGACAACAGAGTCATGAAAGATGACGGGCATGGCCCTTAGCAAATGGAAGCTTGCCTTTGACATGCCCGTAATTATATCCATCATAAGGCCAGTGATACGGTTAAGCTTAAGACCCTTTGCAGACTTTAAACAAATTCAGGAGAATTTTTCAATTTCCCGGTGAGTGATATAGTGTCAGAAGATATAATGCTATTGTGCATGATCAGAAATTTTATGTTAGAGAAAATGCATAGGAGTGTAATCATCTTAAAACTGAAATTTTTCTGAGAAGCTTACATAAATCTACTTAATAGCAAATTTGACCTGTAGTTCCAAACATACTTCATCAGTCCAACATCCATAAAGGACCACAGTGTAAATATGCAGTTAAAAGGGAACATGGTGCAATACAGCAGTGAGACAATTTTGGATCATAATCTCTCTGGAAATCAACAACAGATTCCTGTTTTTTTTCTAATGGCCAATAAGTCCGTTATACTGCTGCTGGATATTTACAACTAGAACACACCCAAGAGTACTAAATTATTCCTGTCACAGTACTGACGACAGTAGGATCTACGAAAGAGATCCCACAGATAAAAATACTTAGATCCCACTGACTATTGGCTGTTTAATTTCAACAGGGATTTTAATACACAGGCTCCACCCCCTCCACACCTGATGAGTATATACAGTTAGAGGATGAATGGAAGGATTTTTATTTACTATGAACAGGAGAAAACAAAACAGCCAATGCCACAAGCACAACACATTTTAGCGCCGTGAAAAACGAGTGGGACGCTTTGTCATGTGATTCCCATAAACTCCCCACAGTTACTGAAGGCTCCAGCTGCAGTTCCTCCACTGCAAATGATCCCCCCGAAATTAGGAACATCAGCAAGCTGCAGCAGCTCTCCGTATACACACTCTGCAACCAGTAAATGACCTGGAAGAACTTTAAAACTGCTTCTGAACGTCCACATATTGATTGGTCTTTGAGTCCAACAGCAAACTCCACACACAGTGTTTCTCATTAGGCTTTTTCTCTAGGAGGAACACCAACCCCAGACTTGTCACTGATTTACAGCTCTTTGGGTCCACATTTTTATATAGCTCAGGCACATGGCCAGTGGGTGACCGAGAACTCAGGCAGCTGGGTGGAGACCTGGCTCTGGGTCAGGGAGAAACAAGGATAAACAGTGTGGAAAGCTAGAGCTTGGGAGCAAGACAGCAATGTGAGGAACAAGAGTGGAGGAGTGCAAAGCCACAGGCTAGTCTGCTTCCTCATTTAGAGGTCAGTCTGGAGCAGTTTCTATACACAGAGGACCAATCAGAGACAGCCGCTGCCTCTCTTCCTGTGTCCTTTTCCCTGAGTCATTCCCTCCTCTCATACCCCTCCAACATCTCCTTTCCTATAATGATACTCAAATGGGTTCACAGTGACATGATATGTAAGCAGAGCATAGATCAATATAAGAGAGAGAGAGTCGAATTCTAACCCCAACTTGTCCTCTCTGCTGGTCCCTCACTCTCCCTCTCTCCCCCTCCCCACCTCTGTGAGGTAATGGCCAAAGATGTGTGAGCAGTACGGGTGCCAGCAGTATGAGCTCACTGCCAGATGAATGCAGGGTGGGGTCCATTCAGAGAGGCCTGCACTGAGAGGGCGGGGGGGCAGGAGGGCAAAGAAGCTGGGAGAAGGACAGAGCAACTGGAATTCCCTCTGCCTCCTACCAACAGAAGACTGACCCTTTTACTATTTGGGTGTATGGAGAGGCAGACTGCTGTGGATTAGTGGAACATTCTGGTTAAATCATAGCCAACAACGTCATCACGCTCTGCCCCTTGAAGCCAGCCTGGTCAGTCCGTATATCTTGGGGCACAATGTTTAGGGTAGGAAGCCATTCATTATTTTTACTCACGACCAAATCAGACATTACAACCGAATTGAGTTTGGCTTGATTAAGTGGAATTAATGTTTATTTATTCATGACACAAAAAGTAACACGTTAAATGAAATCAGCAGCACTGACTGGTAGTTCCGGATACTCCCACCCACCACAGGTTTCGAAGCCTCACTTGTCCCATCACTACCTCCCTTGAACAAATATTGCAAATCAGGCTATAAAACTCACTTCTGCTGTGTTCCCTTTTAACTTTTTTTTTTTTTTGAGTGTAGAAGTGGGGTATAATGTAGCAATAAAGAAAGGACCACCTTCAACAACATGAAATGGCTCTATAAACACAGCCTTGTACATGTTAGCAAGCTTAATACTGTTTAAAGAAAACAAATTCAGCCTAGATGGAGGCACACTTTCACTGTACATGTTCCCCAAGAGATAAGACCCTCTGAGTTAACTTTCAAGCGGGCTGCTCATACAGTCTCCTGGCTTTGGCGCACACATACGACCGCAAGCAACCTAACAGTACTTAGCGATCAGACACTGAATTAGCACATGAAGGTGGGCTTCCCTGGATGTACACCTGGCAAGTTGTGGGAGAAGCAAGACAAACACCTGGTGGTCGCTCTGCCCTCAGGGTGAGGCTCTGCTGCTCAAAGCCAAGGTGAAGGCAAGTCTTTGATAATACAATCAGTAGAGAGGCCATTAAGGTGCCTCATTTCGAACACCCAACACAACGCTATGAGACTTGAGTCTGTTTTCTAAAGAGTCACATAGAATGACCCAATCAAATCACAACATTCAGCCTCCACCCACTCAAAAAATGTCATCGTCAAATTTGAAACGAGCTGCCAATTAACCTGGACAAGTTTTCTTTTATTATATAAGTGGTAATCGAGTCTCGTGAACTTGGCCCAAGTTGAGAGATCCTTATGTGATCAGGGTTTTTGAAACCACAGTGTGACACTCTGTTCAATGGATGGCTGAAGAGAGTGGTGGGCTTAGATAACAAAGACCCCAGTCAGTCCCCACCATTCGTCTATTGGTTACGACCCCCAGTTCCAACAGTGCCCAGTTTCAGCTCTTTATGGAATCACGGTGGCGGCAGCTACTAATCTGAGGAGAGCGTGGCGAGTGCCAGCCGTGTCCCATGGCCAGGGAGAGGAATCTGCTGCTCGATTTCCTTTCCACAGCCAGACTGGAAATCGGGAGGAAGTCAGGGGGTTCACATATTTGCTGAGGAGCTTCCTGCATCAAGAGGTGTGATCCATGGCGGGGCCACTTTAGGGGGATGTATGCTTCCTATGCAGCTGACAGGAGGTCTGAAGTCATTTCCTGAAGAAGTCCCTCTTTCTCCCAAAAAAAAAAAAAAAGAATAAAATAACCAGTTGCTACAAGATGATACACTGAACCCTCCAATCCAAAGTGAGTGGTGGACAGCAGGTAAGGGGACACAGATGGGTGACGGGGGGTGGCTCTGTGTCTGTAACCGGAAAGTTGGTGATTTGAATTTCATGACCACCAAAGTGCTCATATTCCTGATGTGCACTTCAGCAAGACCCTTAACCCAAAATCTGCTCCGGGGCACCAGATCCCACCCCAAGATGCTCTTTCTTGTATGTGTGTATCATGGAGAGCAAGATGTGATATGCAAAAACCACACTCCAAAGCACCTGTACATGTATAAATGTCAAATAAAGTATCCTTTGACATGATGGGGGCTCACCTGTAGGGCCTCGCTCAGGTTCAGCCTGTGCCCGCCCATCATGACGAAAGGCCGCGTCTTCTCCAGTAGCTCCCCTCTGCTGCCTTGGTGGGTACAGCACAGGAGTAAGAATGTGGATTATTTGCAGAGCTGTCCCATTGCTTATATGCACAGTCTACACCAGTGATTGACAAAGGCTAGAAACAGGGGCTCAAGATAGAGCATTAGCATCGGAATGCCAGTAAATAATTAATGACCGTATTGCCTTCTTTACTTACTCTGCATGGTTGTAGTATCACCCCACACACACAGCTTACCTAGAACACAACAATGGCTCTACACCAACAGCCCCTCCAGATGCAATCTCCTGAAAGCTTGCTCATTACACAGGTATAAAGGGGTAATCCCTTATTGTAACATGGTAAAGTTCCTTCCTGTCTTCCTGTCCGCAGCGAGCTTTTCTTGCTGCTAAACATATGCATGTGTGTCTGTGCTCCAAGATGAGGAAGACGGTGCACTATTGTGTACACAATGACCCTATGGAAACAATCTGTGGGGTGGGGGGCTGCTGTTTCTTGAACATTCAGCAGACTATCACTGCAATGGTGGTTCTATACCAGAACGCTGTACGCACTTACATGAAGCAGGGAATACATTATGACTTCTTTGACACTTTGAAGAACCATGCTCATTGACTTTATATGTGACTTTTTCCATCTGACTCTCCGAGATACGCCAAAAGACAAATGTAGTGAACAGCTGGAAACAAAAGTCACACAAGAATCACAACATCTTACATCGAGTTGAGTCCAGTATGTTAGAATCATGTACAAGTGATTTTAGTCTTAGCGATAATGGGAATGTTTGTTCTGTTGCTAGAGCAAGAAAACTGCTGAAGTAGGAGCTTCCAAGGGGGCCTTCCTCAAATACTAAAACCATGGCAACCCACTGGTGACCACCAAAACTCTAAAAATTAAAGAATAACAAGGCAACTGGGAAGTCCTAAATTCCCAAGAATTTATTTCAGTCAAACCAAATAGATTAACCTTACATACAGATGGACCAGTGGAAACTGTGCTGTAATGACAACATGTACCAAGCACAGAGAGAAAAATAATGTATACAAATGCACTGAGTAATGACGAAAATGCTTTCAAGAGATTTTATGTAACGTGCCACCAGACACATACTAAACAAACAGCTGGCAGTCATTAGGGTATGATGCTATTGATAGATGTCAACAAAACCATGTCACGGGGGTGCTGATCACGTCACCTCAGACACTGTCACCCGTGATCTTTATATGCCATCTCCTACCATTTTAAAACTAAACGACTTATTTACTCTCTCCGTTAGTGCAGCACCCTATTGTCAGCGATATACAAGGTATCACTGATCGCCTTTTCATTCTGAGACCATGGTCCTATATAAAACTTTGCTGAAGGGTGCTTTGCCATGTTTACACACTGTCGCAGAGGCGGCTTTCAATCTGCCGTAAGTCGGCTATTATCCTCCAAAACATTTACAAGCCACGACCATTCACTTTGTGACACCTACAAACAAGGTCCTTAATGTCGCCCGAAATTTACTGACAGAGTAACGTCAAAACCGAAAGTAAAACATACCGACATATAACTTTTACAACCTTTTTAACTGAAATAGTCAAACATTCGGTTATATGGGCGGCTTGGCGCGTGATAAATGACACCTAAAGATTAAATATTCATATATTGACATACAGGACCAGCAGGCAATTGGTTCGAAACAAATCTGGTAATCAAGCATAGTGCCTTAATTATGCGTACGTTTGTAATCCCTCTTCATTTATAAGTCTTGTGTACGAAATACAAATAAAAGTTTGTTCAGCTACAGCACTACTGCGGTGCTGACTTAATTGTGCTCCGTTTCATTTCTAATAACAGCAGTTATTACTGAATTCAATTTAAGGTTCATACTAATGGTAATTTGGCGCCTTGCACCCAGAGTTTAAAATAAATGTCTGTTAAATGTTAAATCTTTGCTTGCCTATGATACCTACTTGTATAAGACATGTCAGTGCGGACAATCTCTGAATGAAAGTCCTTGGCAGCTGCGCTTCTTCTTTCATAGGGCAGATCTCCGGGCAAAAACGCTCCTTTATCGCCATTTAGCGGTAATCCGAGACTGTTGTTATGAGGCAGCCTCGCCGTTTGAGAACTAGCAGCTCGAATTAAGACTGCAAGTACACTGTGAAGGAAAACGATGGAATACAGCGTGCGGGTTGCACGTCCACTGCAGTGACAGCAGTCAGTCTTCCTCGTCTTACCCTCCATTCCCAAAGCAAAGTTAGTGTGTTAAAAGTGAAATGCGGAGAGGGCTGATTTCTCAGCCTGGCGTCTTCTAGCGTCCTACGGATCCCACACGCAGCTGGTAGAGCTTCTCAGGTCGTCTCAGAAAGGCAGCATCCTTGTTAACGCTGTGTCCCAGGTGCCACATTTTTTTAACAAAACGAGAGTCCTAGGAATAATGTATCACCTCCTTGGAAAGACGCGTGTGGTCCCAAGCATCCACCGAAAGGGTACGTGTGATTTAACCCAGGCTAGACCGCAGAAAGTCCACCTGCATTTACGGAATTAAATATCATCACCGAAACACAGCGACTCGGCCGGATTTGTGGAGACTTGCCGAGTAACTGTTACGCGTTTTGCTGCATTTCTTTGAGCGATCATGGCTCCCGATACACTTGCGTTTTCGTTCTCCTCACGTCCCTTATGGCAGCAATACAGCCGCTGTCTCAGCCGCAAACCTGCATCTGAATCCCGTGATCCAAAACCAAATCCCCGAGCTCGCTGGCCGCAGCCTGGGCTGTGCTGGGATGGTGTAATCCGGCCTCTCGGCACCGTCAGCCTGGGCTGCATTTCCTCTTGGCTTTTAACACTTCATTTTCCGAAGTGATGTTAGTGAACGTGACATTGTGATCACGAGTTATGAGTTGCTCTCATGTTGTGATGTGCAGTGTAATACTACGTTAATGTAAATTTGTACACATGCATAATACTTGGTTAATTGTCCTGTATTACAAATCAAGTTAAATTTAAATTCCTTAAACCTGGCAGTAATGTTAGGATTTGGATATATAGGGACCCTTCAGTGTATTACACAAATTTGAGAATTGAGTGTTTTGTTGAGTCTTACGTAATTCAAATGAACACTACTGATGCTAATTATAGCAATTTCGTGCATTTGGTATTGATGGCTTTGGCTGTTTCATGCAAATTTTGTTTTATACTTAAAAGCGTCATTCAGAATGATGTGCTTACTGTTACAGCTATGAGGAAATTAAAAGAAAATCTGCTTGCAATGTACATTTCCGTAACAGCAACTTAGAATGAATTAGTAAATAGAAGCTAGCCTACAAAGATAAAAAAAAAGGTGGAAATGCATTTACAAAAAAATCAAGACACATATAACAGTAACAGCTATATTCAATTTATTTTCATTTTTAAACAAACGTTTTTATTTGCATATTATCTGTCAGACAACAGGCCTTCACACACTGTCTAACTATTTTATATGCTATCAAATAATTTTGCATTGCTGTTGTCACGATTTCCAGGCTTGGACCCACAGAGAGGCATCCCTGCGTGTAAGCTGCAAGGGCAAAGTAGAGTTTTAATGACTGGATAAAAGGCCCTGGTCAGTACTTTGGGGACTGGGATCACTGGAACCCTGCAGCCAAAGTTACACTTGCTCATATTCTAGTTTTCATCTCAAAATTGACCTTGATTTTGAGGCCGATCTGCAGGCATTTGTATGGATTTCCTTTTCAGTCAATTCTTTAGCGCTATGTGCCAGTGTGAAATACAGCCCTTCTTATTCAGCGTAGTGGTACTGTGTGTCATGCTGCACCTCAGGCTTGAAATGCTTGTAGGGGACACAGGCAAAGCAGAACTGGCCAAGGTCCTTCCAGCACTGGGGGCAGTAGAGGGCACGGCAGTCGGCTTTGCGACACTGCACTGCCCCATCTCCACTCTGACGCTCCCCACAAACCCAGCACCACTGGAGCTTCAGACCCAGCTTTTTAAGCATGGAGAGGGGTACCGAGAAAACCTGGTCAAAAGGAGACAGTAAGAAAAAGACAGCCATTGATAATATTACAGTGCAAGGCTTAACCATCCAGTCATCCATCCATCTTCTAACCACTTATCAAGAACCACATCAAAGAAGGGATTAATCCATTATTTCTTCTATTAATTAAAAAAATGATATGATAATCGTAATATATACAAATTATAGTGGGGCTATAAGAAGACAAGGCAGCTTATCAGGGGCAGACTGGCCATAAGGGCATTTGGGCAAAGCCCGGTGGGTGCGTGCTTCAGGGTTTAAAAAAAAAAAAAAAAAAAAAGGGCCACTGGGCTGGAAAAAATTTCGGAAAGAAAAATCAAGGAAAACTTGTGCCGTTTTTCCCAGAGATTTTCCATTCAATATTTTTTAGATATTTAGTTTCTTTTTTCAAGCATTTTGTCTCTTTTCTCAGAGAACCGACATATTAATGAATAATGGGGTGACATATCAGAAGGATGCCCGGGCCGGTTTTAAGACCCAGTCCTTCACTGCAGCTCATTCAACATTCGATTTAAAGCTCGATGTTTTCAGCGGGTTGCATTTGAATCCGACACAGCAAAGGAAGCTTTCAATACAAACTCTACTGATTAACAACTAGTCACTGAGGAGTTTGTGTGCCTTGCGTCGGTATCAAACAGCACTGCCTTTCACAGCTGGGGGATGGGCTTCCTTTTCGTGGCTGGGAACCAATTAGTCCACTTCTGTTTGACCCATAAACATTCAGCTAAACCGAAAGCTTGCAATAAATACAAGTGAATATAAATACCGCATGAAGGACATTTAAGAGGGAAATATCCACCGGCACGGAATGAATGAATGAATGAATGAATGAATTAAAAAGGTCTATTGAGATGACAGATAAGGCAGCGGACAAGTAGGAAGGCAACAATATGCCGTTGTATAACAATGGATTAACACTGTAGCCCTGCCTGGGTACTGACTTGAGAAATAGAGTACTTATATTAAAAAGCAACACAAACGACAAAATATAATATGGAGCATTAGAGAAAGGGCATTATGTTTGTCTAATGGTAAGGATCTTTGGGGATCATAATATTATGGCAGAACCTATGAGAAATGCTCAGTGGGATGTGGTTAATTGTCAGTGAGAATGTTGGCTGAATCCTTACAGTCGTCTGCAGACTCTTTTGTCTCATCAGCCGAATGCGCTGAGTCTCCACGAATGAAATCCGCTTCTGAAGCTGCGTGTTGTAGAGGAACAGGGTCCGCCTCTTCTCTTGCTAGCAAGGCAAAAAGCAGGGAGGAGGAAAAAGATCAGGTTCAGGCTTACAAAAACAACAAAGGGGAACGTAGGCAACAGGGAGACAATACACAGTGTTTAATATCAAAACACTCCTTCCTGTTTACAAAGTTTGCCCCCCTCCTGAGGATTTTTGTCTCCTTTATATAAGTTGGGTTTATTTATTTTTTTTAAACTTAGTTTACTTGTCCAACAACCCTTTTTGTACATCTGGTTTTATTTTACCTGTACTGAACAGGAGCATTTTAAAATGCACACACGTTGTCAAGCAAGTAACAGCAATATTGTTACCTCAGATAATTGTAACTGTGATGAAACAGTGCATGAATTCATGGTAGCCCTGAGATTTTATTAGAGCTGTCAAAGTTAATGTATTAACGCCATTAATTTTATTAATAAAATTAACATTGTCAATGCATTACTGATACGTTAACTCTGACAGCCCTAACACTACATTAAAGTTAATTTTAAAAAAACAATACAACAGTGTTAATTAACACATTAACTTTGGCAGTCCTAATATTATGTTCAAGCTAATTTTAAAAAGTCTATTAAAATTAACAGTGTTAACACATTATTAACATATTAACTTTGACAGCCCTAGTTATTATAAAAGTTCGCTCTCGGTAGTTGCGCTGCACCAGGCAAGTGAAGAGAGAAACAGCAGTGCTTTCACTGAGAACCACATTTCATTGTGCAAAGCCTGTGCAACATGGTGACGATATGCAAAGTTTAATACTTATTAATACTTATTATACTTATTAATACCAAGTACAGGACTCCTGTCTGCTCGCAGATCTCTGGTTCTTTCTTAGTGTCACGTGCAGGAAGACCCAGAGACAGAGGAAGCCAGTCAGTCCCCAGAGGAGTGTGTTTATTCAACCATGAAGGGATCCCCACAACAAGTCTGCATATTAGCAGCAAGATGGAACCCCAACCACCGATACTACAGCAAAGATTAAGGCATGATAGGCGAACATGAAATTAAAGACAGCGACACCTTCATGGGAATGGAGAACAGGAATGTACAGTAAGAAGAGCTTCCACACCTTAGGAAAGTAGAACGCTGCAATGACCCTGCGCAAGCGATTGCTGTAGGCCTGTACGCAACACATAACGACCATCATGAAGAGGGGGATGAAGATCCACAGATAGTCTTGCACACCTAAAGCATGGGGCCGAGGCAAGCAGTCTGCAACAGAGGTAAAGAGTACATGAAAGGGGAATCAAAAATCCTTGTAAATTCTTAAATCTCATCTGGAGTACTTTTATTCATGTGTTATTTCATTAGATCCTAAAGCACAATTACAGAGGTTAACTAGAAGCAAAGAAACAGACATTGTAGTCTAAAAAAGCACATCTCCAGTAAACAGAAGGAACCGCCATTTAGGAGAGATTGTTTATAAACAGAAGCATATGACTCCTGCCATTATTATGACATCATAAAAAGACCCGCGTTCAGACATCAGTCATGGACCAAGCTTAATATTAAGTGCTGCTTAATAACAAAGTCAGACAAATGCATTAGACAGACAGATGTCATAAACAAGCTCACAGTACAGCTGTTGAGAACACTAACACATTTAACATGTCAGGCCACTGATTTGTACATCTTAACTGCTTTTACATTCAAATTACAGCTTTGATTTGAGTTACATGCAAAGCTGATTGCTGTATGAATGAGAAACCAATGTTTAATTTTAAAAACATAAATAACAAACATCGTACATGTATGTATGTTACCCACCCCTTAAATCACCTTCTTTGGGTTTAAACTGTTCTTTGAGTTCCAATGCAGGACATGACAAACTAAAGTTTTACTTTCTAAAAACTGATTCCATTTGATTCTAGGTTTTTTAGTAACTGACCTGTGGCAGGTTGTGAGACTGGTTTGCACAGAAGGATTTTTACCTTTGTTGCTGGACAACATATCCAGGGTGGAAGAGCTGTTGAATGCACTAATGGTTTTCTGTAATAGTGCTGCAAGCATGGACTGTCCCTCAATGCTGATCTGTACATTACGGCTGCCTGAGATGACAACAACGGGATTCAGAGAAGTCACCTGAATGTTTCCAAATTTTTTTTATGTTACAAGGAGTGCATTTAAACATAGACAAAACAGAACCCTATTGTGACTGTGTTTCAGCTGGTGTTAGGCTGGTGGATCATTCAGTGTATTTTTTAAATTATTCCCATATATAATAAATTACAGCGTTAATGATCACAGTGTGATTGACTGCAACTGTGAATCCATCTGACTGAGTGACCAGTCGACGGCGGCGCTCTCTGAGCAAGTCACCGTCAGTTTTACTCACTGGTGATGGAGTACTTTGTCAGAGAGTGCCTGCGGACAATGTCAAAAATGTGACAGAGAAGCCAGTCAGTGGCCATCACTAATCCAATGCAAAATCCGAGAGTGATAACCTGAAGCAAACCTGCAGCCTGTGGAAGAAACAACCTTGTTAAAAAGGATCAAAAACTCATCTTACAGTTTTACCAGTACACATCCCATTTGTAATGCTATTTTTGACCGGGACAGATTAAAAAATACTCAAAAAAAAAAAAAAAAAAACGAGCCGCAAAATATAAAGAAACACATACCATACACTTGAGCTCACATGGATGTATGTAGGGACTCCAGGGATTGATAAAATTCCGCTGTTCAGCCTTCTTCAATGGCAAGAGGTACCGCTTGCCCTGAAAAGTTTGAGGAGACAAATTTTGTCCTTTGTTTTCCCTGCACGTACACTCTAAAAGGACACTTGGTTATGTTGCATGTCTTACCGCCTTTCTCCGGCGTGCATCTATCTGCCTGAAGTAAGTGCTAATGTATGTATTGTCAAAGAAAACGTCATTGTTGTACTGCCTGGTGTAGCCAAAAGCCCTACGCAGACAAAAGAAGACAGAGAAAACATTAATTGGTAACAGCTTAGTGCTTTTTATATCGTACCCATCATTGATGACTAAGGTGGACAAAAAGGTGTCCAATGCACAAAACCCAAATTCTATTCAGATTTTCTTTGAATTGCAGTGATTCTGTTTCAAGGTCATAAATGAGAGCACCTACTTAACAGCAATGTGACTTAACAGCATTACAGTGCAAATTCTGAAAAAGAAACACGGGCTTACGAGATAAAGACAAATACGAAGGTACAAGACAAAAGGATGTGGAAGACATTCAGAATCTGCTCTACGACAGCCATTTTCTCATCCAACGTCCTCCTTAGCTTCTTTGAAAATACTTCCGATGGGACATTTTCCCCAAACAGTGACTCCTGCTGAGTCTGTTAGAGAGAAAATAGCATTGCTCATCAATTATTGTGCCTGAGAGCAGGTTCCAGCTTCACATTCACCAGAGGAGGTTAGCCTTAAATTACAGCCTGAAAACTGGGAGGAAAGATTTACTATATTTCATTTGTTTAACCGTTTTTGAGTTCACACTGGCCACATATATCTACAATGAGGCAGTGTAACCTAATGGTAATATCAGAGTATTTTGTTCCGATTAGTAACTTGTACAGTAAAATATAGACAAATTTTAAAACCTCAGAAGAATCACAGAAATAGTGACATAAGATCATGAAACAAATTCTACCTTGTAGACCACACTGGTTGTGAAGTCGTCTTCCAGTTTGCTAATGGCATCATTTAGTTTATCATATAACTCCCCAAAATTCCCCTCCACAGGAACTTCCTGTCTGCACCATGGAGTCATAACTGAAAGAAAAGTATTCCAAACTTCAGCACAAAGACAAAAACCTGTCTGTGACCTCAAGAACCTTTTCACAGATTATTCCCTCTAACCTCAAAGACAAATTTAACCAACTAAAAGAGAGGATATGGTGTTAAGTAGCTTTGTCAGCAATTACAAGAGTGGCCCTTTCAAGTCCTTACCTTTCATTATGTCACACAGGAAGTCGAACTGCATGGGCACACACAGGAAGTTGTTGATCAAAGGGACTTTGATCTCATCCATGCACTCCAGCCACTTTCCATAGAACCATCCTTTACACTGGTCCATGCCCAGTGTAACCACAGCTAATACGACACACACATGCATGTGTTACAGAGCTCTTTTACTTCGATACCAATTTAACTGTAAAGTTCTCAGCAGGCTAACATTTATCGCAGTTAGAGAACCATGGTTTATTACCAGACATGGCATAAGGTAGTTACTTTTTCATTATAAGACCTTCATATAACATTACAGTACTGACCTTAAAATGGGCTTTTAAAAACTGACATTTTATTTAGCTACTTAATTTGTTTAGTTCAAATGTGAAATGAAATTGATGCTCACTGTCACAGCGCATCATTGTCTTGGCAACAAACCGCTCCTGTGTGCTGTTCCCTTTAGGTGCAAGATTTTCATCCATACTGTCATAACCATAATCCCCCAGTATCTCGTCTCTGATGTTCTGGAACTTGGTGCTCACATTCGTGGCTGCATCCTGAAGCACCTCCTTCCGATCCTGCCACAGAGGACAGTGGCTTAGAATTTGGTACATTTTCTAAACCCCCAAAATGACACGTCCCCTACAGGACAAGGGTGCCACTTCTAGGTACCAACCACAATGTTCTGCAGCACCTCCATGAATGGACTGATTACAAAATCCCACATAACTTTGCCGTGCTTGATCTGAAGGTCAATGTTGCATCCAATAGAAAAGGCCACATCCTGCACATTGCGATGAATATTGGCTACAGGACCTTGAAGAATACAAAGCTTATGAGTTGCAGCTGGATGACAAGAAGAAATTAAGGACTGAGCTTTCAGGATTATGCCCAAGACATTTATGTTCTGACATTGATATACCTTGACAGAGGCCATATAGGACAAAAAGCATGACGTAGGCTCTGCCCTTGGAGCTGAGCATGCAGGGGAACATCAGGAGGACCGAACACCTAAAATAAGTGAAGAACGCCCCACCCAAAATACAGAGACCTAAACAAACAAGGATATAGTGACAGTGACAATTAGGATAATTAGGATATCTTTTTATAGCATTCTTATTAAGTTGGTATATACGTTGTACACAATTTTCATGCACATCACAATTGCCCTGTACTAATTTTGTTTAAACTGATCAACTTCCTATAGAGAGACAGCCTACTTAAGTTGTATTTTAATTAATTATTTACATATCACACATATTTACGGCCTAATTTATATTGTAGAGGAAGAATACTAATTACCACCGATACTCACCCACGAAAACGAATGCTAAAATCACTCTGGACATTCTGAGCATGGGAATGTTGTACGCCAGTCCGATGAATAATCCTACAAACATCAAGACATGCACAACAGTGTGTGTGGCAATTCAGACTAAATGCAACTTGGCCATACCGTACACATTGCAATGTGATTTCTCCCTCACATACCCGCCCCGCTGAACGCCCCAAATGCCGCTCCAGCGAAGAACCGGGCGGCAGGGTAGCGGTCGGGCTGAGCGAAAAGGAACTTGTGCGCATAAGGAGGAATGATTCGCTCACTGAGTCTCTCCAAGACTGCGGATACAAATTCAAAGTTATGGTGAGTATATGTTTTAGTACTCTAAAACCCCAGTCATATTTAACTTTTCCGTGCTCCGTCACAGTTCAGACAGTGCATGTGACAAAAACTTCATCATCAAGGGTGTCCGTGGTGACTGTGCGCGTGCACCCCAGATATTGTATTGAGCGGATATCTTGCGCGTCGTCTGCGCATGTGCAAGGAATAGATTAGCGCACTGCTGGGAATTTCCAGTAGATGGCGGTGCCGATTTTGAAAGAGCTGATGCCGAAGAACGAGTAGAAGAAGAGAGTGCTTGTATTCTTATCGAATACAGAACATTATAACCGTTATAAAGTAGACATACAATAATAAGCAAGAGGCAGAAAATGTTAGATCACACCAAATATTTTCATGTTTTTAATTTTTTCAGTGGAGGTACAGTAGTCTTGAGATTCTCAGAGCAAACTCCCAAAACGTGGCCTTGTTCCAGTGCAGAGAGTGCTTGTCATGCATGCCTTCGATGACAAGCTAATGTGAGGAAGCTCTGGAGGTATCCGCACGTTCACAACTCGTCTCTTAAGAAGAGTGAACAGAAGCCATTGTGTGGGTGTTATGTGCGCTGCCTTTGCTTAAACTTCATGAAGACTGTGAGGACGTGCCCTGCTGGTCTGCTGGAGTATACACGTGTAACATTGGCCACCAAACGCTAACATTCACCTATACTGACAAATGTGGTATGAACACAGAGGTCCGCCGCGGACGGAAAAGTCAAGTAGAGCTAGGCTTATTGCACGTAGGAAATTTTCAAACTTGATGAACTATAATAAATTACTTCTTTAGCGGTGGGATGGACTTACTCGTGTGTGGTGTTTTTCGGCGGTTGAGTCTTGTTGGCTGCATCATCGTTTCCTCCTAATATTTAGTAAATGAAATGTAGCACACCTCGTGGAAATATCGGCTGAGCTGTGTTTGCAGTTTATGGGTAAATATATAAACGAGTTACTACAGAACGTGTTAGTTGTGCTGTATTTGTATAGCGTTATGATACCTTGGTGAAGGAAGCCTGAGGACTATATACACTGTGGCATTCCTAACAAATTTAACGTGTTGTAGCTTTTTATTCGAAAGTGGTGTGTAATAGGTACACTGGGGGCGTTAATTTAAGATTATATATGTGCTTGGAATGAAATAACTCCAACAACATGGCAGAAAGGAAACTTAAACAACGGCGAGCAGGCCAATCGCTTCAAAAGCAGATGGTGGGAAGTTTCGGCGCCTTTATGTTTGGGTTGCTTTTGGCCTCGGCATACGGATGCACTGCCTTATTCCTACAACGATATGGACCCTGGTATTGCCTGGTCACTACAATAATAATTGCTGCCTTCTGCTCCTTCGGCATGGGCCTCTCTGTCAGTCTCCGCGTCAACGTGCTGCTCATGTTGCCTATGTTGTGCAGCTGTAAGTACATGCACATTAGCGGATGGGAACGTGTAGCTTTGAGGAAACATTTATGCAGAATTACCATTTTCAGTTGCAAACAGATATGCCTTATTTTTTTATTAATGATATGCCAGAAATGTCTAGGAATATACTACTAGCTTATGTGTGATTCACAGCTTGGCTTAATTATAATTTCTGTTTAAGCTGTCCAGGAGTTTTACAAAAGTGACTCATCTTGTAGAACCTCATATTCCTCTAATCTGTATGCCAATACTTTCTCCTAGCCAATGGGAAGGACTTAGTGCTGTTCCTGATCTTGTCCCTGGTCGTCCAAGGACCCCTGAACAACATAATGAAGAACTTTGACCGTGCTGCAGGAAGCGTGACTTGTGGGGCGGAACTGGCTGCCAGTCAGACTCAGCAGCTTATCGAAAAGGCCTCCACACCACTGATGTGTGAGTGTCTCCTCCAGACGTCATTTTACAGGCCTGGGGGACACTTCACAGTATACTAGACACTGAATGGTTATGGATAATATTCAGTTAACTCAGTTGTTGTGGAATAGACTAATTTGCAATTTCACTAGTGTAGGACATTGACCCTGTGACATTATAAGATTTTCACTGATATAATCAATCAATCATTGATTAATTTGGTTGAAGTTTATAAGATAAATTTATCAATGCAATTTTTCAGGGTTGTTTTTGAAAGATAAATATTTGTAAGAAAAAGCATAACGCATCATTCCCTGTTCTGGAGTTGATAAGGGAATATTTATATTGTTAAAATTGGTAGCTGGGTAATGGGGGAGAGAGTGAATAGGGTTGATAAGACAACAGAGTAGATGAATCCCATTAGAGGGTTTGTATAGACTAATTGTAAAAACAACTATTACATCCTCTTATCCTTTATACCAGGGGTGGGCAGCTCCGGTCCTGGGGGGCCACGGTGGGTGCAGGTTTTTGTTCTAGCCAATTCCTGTTTTAAAGTCTCTTTTAATCCTGCCCATATTTTCATGATTCTACATTTCCTGTATCAATCAATAACAGACTGAAAGGGCGCTTGACTCTCGAGAGTTTGTCAAAGAACATTAGGTTAGTTCAGTAAAAAAGGTATTACTTGCAGTTTCTTTCTAGTCTGTGTGAATTGCTAATTATCACGGTAGTAGAAACACACCGTAGGTCATTGCTGCTCATTAGACCCTAAAGAGCACCAGCAACCTAATGTGTTTCCACTGTTATGACAATTAACAAGAAATCAAGATATGAGTAATAAATGTTAAGAAGCAACATCACAACATATTATGCAGTAAAAAATCTTTAAAAGCTAACTAAATCCTGCTAAGAATATGCTGATTGACATAGTAAATATGGAATGATGGAGGCCATGATTGAATGAGGGATTTACATAAAAGCAGGAACTGCCTGGAACAAAAACCTGCACCCACAGTGACCCCCCCAGGACCGGATTTGCCCACCCCTGCTTTATACAAACCAAAGGATTCATAAAAAACAAATGTGAATAGAGATTTAATTAGTCATTTCGTGTCTGACCTTATGACATGTCTCCTAGCTATCCCAGCTAAGGTATTTTTGGCATTTCCTGTCAAACGGCTGACCTCAGTGTATTTGATTCCATCACAGCTGTGATCAGTGAGATACAGCAGATTACGCGGAACGTCCATTCAGTGGCTGGGAGGGTGCAAAACTTCATAAAAGCCTTGACAGAATCCGTCAGACAACTGGGTGAGTTTGTTTTGCCCCAAGGAAGGCATAATGGAGAAATCCAACTCCTTTTTATACTTTGATTCATTTACCGTATTAGACCTGGTACAGTCGCGTTGTGCAATAAGGACGACTAACTGCATCAGTAAGATGCTGAGATGCCGAAGGCTCTGCAGTTGGAAACCTAACATCTAGATACAAATGCAGAAATATTCTCACGCTGTCCTTTTTTGCTCACTTTTAGCTCGTATCCTCAGGAATGTCCAATTCTTCTTTATCAGCATCGGTGAAGTGTGCAACAACAAACTTGACACGCCCTACAGGAAGTGTACCCAGATCTTTGATGATGCTCGCAACAGTTGTACCAATTCTCTGAATATATTCTCCTTCCTCTGCTACGTGGTAGATGCCTTCCGACCTCTTTGTGATGTTGCGAAAGGTCAGTGTCACCGTTCGCCCACCCATGTATCTGTATTGTCAGCAGTACAGACGTCCCCTGGGTCCACGCCGTTGTCCCAGTTACTACACAGGGTTTCAGATGTTGGCCTAATTATTCAATGTGTTTGTTCATTCCCTGCAATCCAGTTACATCTTCCATAGTTTCTTTATAATCCATTACTTACATTGTTGTGTGTGTGTATAGTAGTGGGATGGGGGCTGACGCAATGCAGAGATGAGGTATAGAGTCACAAAAAAAAAAGACCTTTGTCGTGGCGCCCTTTAAAACAAGCGGAGTAGTTAGCGCAAGAGTCGCTCTCCCGAATCAGGACAAAAAACCCCGAACTCGGCACAGACAAGATGCGTCAGCTCTGGCGGGACTTCTATCTTGTCTCGTTCCTACCCAGGGCCAGGTTGGGTGGTTTTACGCTGAGGGCTTATTTCCGGGGGAGTCTGCAAAAAGACAGGAGGGTTAATATCAGTGATATTCAAACGACCAGAGGAGTTGCACCCTTTCCGTGTCCCCCCGCCCCCCCGTCTCTGTGCTGCACCGGTCTTAACATACAGCTGGTCCCAGCCAGTGGGGTGGGACCCTTGGATGGTGTCCATCCCTTCTGGGAAATCCCTTGTGCAGCGACTTTGATGCGTGGGTGACATATATATTTATGTGACTTTGGTGGCAGAGAACCCAGCTGCTTTAAAGCAAGATGCCTCTTATGGTATGAGAGCCACCATGTGTGTGACACTCGGTTCTCCTATCACAGCTAGCATCATCTTACAGTAATAAAAGGATAAAGGGAAATCAGGCCCATTCCTGTTTTTTATGGAGTTGAAACAGTAAACTCCTCCCAGATACATTTAATGGCTATTCAGTGCAGCCTCAAACTGTAATGCATGCATCCATCAATCTGCCACTTTCTCTGCACTGAGTCACAGGGAATTAGAATGTCTGAGAAAGATGATGTGAACTCCAACACCTATGCTTTGCGCTTGTGTTCCCTTGCAGTTGCTAAGCTTTTCTGTGTTATCCCCTCGTATGTCATGGACCAGTTGAAGACCATGCTGGCTGTGCGTAAGTGGTCTTGATGCTCTTGAAATCAGACCTTTTAAATGTAGTCAGATCATAAGGCGTAAAAATGAGGACAAGAGTTGTGATTTGTCCGATGGATCAGCGTTTATATTCTGGGAAAACTTCTGATGTATTTTTATAGATTTGCCTTTAACTGCACTGTAATCTAAAAGTAGTACATTTTCATACCCTACTTACTGTAAACGCATAGTAGACTTTTAAAATGTAGTTACATTTAGTTGTTCATTTTTATTCTTACTTTATGCATAGAATACTGACTTATGTCTGGGTCATACGGATGTCATAAAGGTATGTAATTTGTCACATGACTTCATACACTGTCAATTCTTATGCCAGCAACCATGGCAGCATTTGAGAAAATGAAGCAGGAGTTTGAGTTCAACATCTCTGCTTCGGTGGACTTCGATGTAGACCTGAACACAACCCGCACGTTGCAGCAGGTGTCTCAGGAAATTATGGAAGAAGTGACCATGGAGGTGTCCTATATGCAGAAGCTGTTTGGGCTGCTGGCGTACGTGGGACTGTTCTTCCTGTTGTTCATGTACCTGCGGTGAGTGTTCAAGGAAATTGCCCTAAACGCTATTGACCGCATCATTAATCTGACAGCATGGCATCAGGAAATATATCACATCACACTTCAGGTAACTCCTTGAATGCTATATTCTGTAATGCAGCAGTTGCAGTACTGCAGAGGGGCTGCCAAGTACCAGGCTGGTTGTAATTTATATTCTGCAAAAAAAAAATACGGTGAGCCGCAAAGGCCTTTGTGTTTGTCTGCGTGGGCCGTGAGATGGTAAGGGCTGGGAATCACTGATGCGTAATATATCATCTAACCTCACTGTACATCGCTTTGAACCAAAATCATCTGCTAAATAAATACATGTAAATAAGATGTAATTATCTTTGGTTGTTCAAAGGGCGTTCATATATAAGAAAAAGTACCTAGAGCAGGATGACTTCGACAACATCTATATCACAAAGAAATTTGTGAAGATGGATATCAGGAGGGCTAGAGATGACAGGAGCTCCTTGCTGCCCCTGAGCCATAGGGAAGCCCACATCTACATTAAACCTTGTGAGTAAAGACTAAGGCTGGAGAAACAGGAAGCCAACGCTTGAATGAACATACTTCTTTTAATGGGCTGTAACATAGACTAACCAACATGCAGTGGTTGGAGTGAGATGGAAAGAGTGGGGGGAAAGTAAGAAAGATGTTTCGGCTGGGAAAAATTTAATCAATTGTACCTTCCCTCTTAGGTTCCCTGTATCTGACAAACAGAGAGAGACATTCCGTGCTGCTTAACGGGGTGTCCGTCCTCAAGCATATGGTCTTCAGCGGCCTTGTGGTGATTCTGGACCTCTTGGTCTTCTGGATATTTGCGATGGTGCAAGACTTGGCTCAAGGTGATATTGTGACCAGAGGTAAGGCGGTGGACTGTAGAGGGGCTCACTCATTGGCTGTTTATTCGTAGTGAATATGAATGTTGTTTTATGTCTTTATGAATACTAAACTGGTACTATAATATTAACTGGGCTGTCACTGAAAATTTTAATCTGAAGCTCCTGGCTCATTACTTTTGTAATTTTATACCTTAGTATGTTGTCATTCCATATGTCATTAACAACAAAAAGTCCTGAATGGAAAAAATGTACCAAAGGTGAAAAGTATAATTTAACAAGCTAGTGAATTTGGTGAACATACAACTGATCATGTATATGTCACCATTCTGATAACTGCCAGCTCCTATCAAGGTGGCAGTCCAAGTGAATGGTTCAGGCTACACCTCGGATATCTTCAGGGATCTTGTGGCTGCCTTTGATGTTCTGCAAAAGGGCAACATCACTGTCCTTAGCAAGCAGTGTCTGATGGAGCCATCAGCGCCAGACTATAATGGATATCTGTTTATAGGTAGGGCTGACCCACATTGTTACCTTGATTCTTTTGCTAGTTCAGGTCTGACCAGAGGGCAAGTTGGGTAGCACTGACATCTAGTGGACAGACAATATAACTGTTCAGACTTATTTTTCCCCAAGTCTGTCTTTACACTAATCCAGTATATGGACGTGGTGAGCCTGCAGTCTATCCCAGGAAGCCTAGGGAACAAGGCAGGGGATACTCTAGATAGGACGCTAAGGCCAATTTAGAGACATAAATTCACCAATTTTATATTGTGGGTTATGTGGAGGAAAGCCACACAAACACAGAGAGAACATACAAACTCCACACATGCACAAGAATTTGAATCCCCAACACTGGAGAAGTGAAGCAAGTATGTCACGCAATAAAGCTAAAGTGTGCGTATTCTTTCTTTTAGGGCTTCTTTATGGCCTTTCATTATTTATTGTGATTGCTGGTAGATACATGCAGCGTCTCCGGAGAGTTGTGTGTGCAAGCTACTACCCCAGAAGGGAACAGGTAAGTTTACCAATCATTATAAAATGTCCCCATATGCAGTACAGATGCCTATTGTAACCTTTTTTGTATCTACTGAACAAAGAGTACTCTGTATTGTACTTGCTGGCTCATGTCTAAACCTTTCAAAATTGTCAGGCTTATAGGATTCCTCCTTCACTTTTGATCTTAATGTATGATGCAAGATGTATTTTTTAAATGAAACTGCACTACATAATTAATTGGTGAAAAAAAATAAATAAATAACAAAGCTGCATGCATCCATCAATATATTAAGCATTTATCCAGTAGGGTGCATGGGGGGGTGGAGCATATCACCTACTTTCGTTCTAAGGCAGGGGGTATACCCATAGCAGGATGCCTTTATAAGGCAAAATTATAGATACACTGTACTCATGAGTAATTAACCTTTGTTGACAACCTCGTTAGCTTGCACTCCTGTCTGATGTACTGCATTTCTGTCCATTACTTTTGGAACAGGAGAGAATCCATTTCTTGTACAAGAAGATTCTCAGCCAACGGGCATCCCTACAGAAGGTACTACGAAGGCTTGTGACCAGGAGAAGGGCGGACGGGGAGCCCAGCAGCCTGCTGAGGTCAATGGTGGCCCGGTGAGAGACAGTTGCTCGTACTTCTGAAATCAGTCCTTCAATTGTTCTTCACTATGCTTTGCACGATGTCCATTATTGTCAATGGCAAATTTCATGACTACATCAGATAATGTCTCAACATGAATACGTCAGTAAAAATTCAGATTTATATACATTGATTGTCCCTGGTGTTAGCAACTCCATAACAATCCTGTGCCTCTACAGCTTTCCCAAATGGTCCTGCTTAGCAGACTTCTTTGAAAGCAGTGAGGTTTCCTGTATGGCCTGTGGGAAGACAGCAAATACGAGGGAAGACCCCACAATGTTTGCCTGTAACACACCAAAATGCAATGGTGGGTGCTCAGTATTTGTTGTGATTTCTTTAATTTTCAATGGATGACCATATTTCATTTATATGCTATCTTTATCAATTAACTAGCTGGTTTTTAGTGTAACTGATGTCAGGCACGTTACCTACAGTCCATTGCAACTTGATGTGTCTCTCTTAAATGCCATACAGGCCTCTTCTGCCTGCACTGTCATAACGGTCTACGTCAGCTTTGTCCCATATGCATGGCACCTTTGATCTTTCAGGAGGACTCCGAGGAAGAGATGTGAGTGTAAACCCAGTCAGTAACTGACAGGCATGTGAAAATGAATTCTCAGGTTTAGGTAGCCCACTTGGGCAGAGCATTTGGATGTGTGGGGTTTGTGGATTAGCATAAGCATAGGATCATTTCTTTGCATCTGCACACAGCAGTCGTGAGCATCCTGACTGCCCTCACGTTTCCGTTTGTTTGCCCCACCCCAGAGATTCCAGCGACGATGAGCAGGTGGAGCTGTGGAAGGCTGCTTTGACAGCAATTCCACGTGAGGGCCAAGGGAAGGACATGAGGCGACTGTTGAAGCGGCGCATTAGAGAGGCCTTAAGGAGGAAGCTAGTCGCTGCTGAAGGCCAAGGGGAGAGCCAAAAGCCGAGGCAGGATTCAGACAGAGACACTAGCAGTGACTTCAGTGACCACAGTACTGCCAATTCCAGGTACACAGGGATGGGCTATGCAAGAAGTGGACTGGAGTACACATTCATAAAAAGTTACTACTACAATGTTTACAATTTGTAACTAAATTTCTCAGCATAGCATGTAGCTATAACTCAGCATATTGGTGGCACATCCATTTAGTTACAAAGGGCCCCAAAGACACTGCTGTATAATGTTTGAGTAAGGTTAACCAACTCCTTTTCTATCAGTGATGCGGACATGGGATACCAGCAGCAAGCTGTGTGGGACAATTCTGACTCCAGCGACCATGATCCAGAAGCATTCCTGACTGCTTGCATGAGTGGTGATCAGAAGATGAGGGCTGCGTTCAGAGACTCCTCCAGCTCTGATGACGACAGTGTGTCCTCTGAGGGTTGATGTTGTGACACTGCACATAAGTTGCCTGCTGATGTCTGTAAGGGAGGTACTCCCTAGACATTACTTATTAATGTTCCTCCTGGAAGCCTGGTGGCGCTAGGCACCTATATGGGTACTGCCCCTTCAGAGGACTGTATAAAGGTATGGAGCAGACAGGTAGAGAGGGGGGAGAGAGGAGTTTGAAATTGTGTGACGAGAGAATGCTTTGTATTCCAAGTCTCTAGTAGTGCTGCCTATATTTGTTGGTTTGATTTATGTTTGAAAGTTTGTTGTGTACCATCCAGTCAATGTGTACTCCAATTTACCAACTTTGGACCTGGCCGTTTGGATTATTTTGGGACTTTCATTTACTCACCTGGATACCTACGTTTTCCCTCCAACTCACTTCCGTGTTTTCATCACTGGTAAGACTGTTCCAGTTTTCAGCACAACTATCCCAGACCCCCAAGAAAGACTTACTGTTATATGTTCGTGTTTGTTGTGTCATTGATTGTGGCCACCTTCTTTTTTCACGTGTATGTAATATAGCACTTGCTGGTAAACTGAAGTATCCCGTGTTTGTGTAATGTGTTTTGCGGGTGTTCGGTTTTGTGTGTTGTTTTTTTTATTCTATGTGCATATGGCCGGATGTAAATACTGCAAACGCTACAGAGTGGTGCCCCGTACGGGGAAAACTTTATGCGGGTGAATGTGTGTTGTATTTAACTGACTATACCGTTCACTGCATTTTACCGCTACAAAGTGTTTATTATATTGTATGCGTATTAGAGTGTCGGTCATGGCAGATACGAATATTGAGCAGGGCGAACAAATTTCCGGGGTTGATGGTTCTCTCACTTCTGTCCTTCCCACCATCACTATCCGTAGTGCGCCTATAGGAGAGGTTATGAATTTAACCGACCTGCTGAGCAGTTTGTATGTCTCAGAGGCGGAGGATAGAGAGGGTGAAGAAGACGCACAGGGAGAAGATCAAATAGGGGTAATACAGCTAGCCTTGGACTTAGCTAACAGCAAAATATCCAATTTGGAGCAAGACCTTACAGATCTATGGGAAGCACAACAGCGTACAGTAGAAAGGGAAATATCACTTCGTGAATTCTTCCTTGCCCAGAACAAAGCCTTTGAGGAAAGGGCTGGTGAACAGATGGTGGCACTGGAAAAAGCCGTGGTGGAATGCCTGGAGGAGGGATGAGCAGTGCAAATGGGAACTAAGTTGGTCTCGATTCACCAGCACCTCCAACTGATGTTTCAGAAATAGAGAAAGGGTCCCATCACTGGAGTTTTCATCATCTCGAGCACAACCAGACTTTTTCCCTATCAAGCCCCAATTCCCAGAGTTCCACCCTGGCAAGGGAGACGCCCTCAGTTTTATTGAGTCGTGCGAAGAGTTTTTATTCTTTCACCAACTGTCCGACTCTGAGGTGTTGGCCTTATTATATACAGTAGTACAGGGATCTGCCTGAAACTGGTGGAAGGCAGAGAGAAATCACATCAAGACATGGGGAGATTTCAAGACCCCATTTTTAGATGCTTTTTTTATCTTCAGGATTTCAGGTAGAGTTGGAAGAACAATTACGTATGCAGGTCCAGAACCCTCAAGAGACCATCAGGGACTTCCCCTATGACTACCATTCCCTGTGCCTGAAGTGGAAGCCTGACATGGCGGAAGAGGAGATAGTGCAGAAGATTCTGGACCATGCAAACCCACAGGTGACTGTGGTCATGAGGGGTGCCATAAAGACAGTATCCGATATTGTGAGGGTTGGTTCCCTCATTGAAAAAGATCGGGCTAACCAAAGAGAATATTTGGCCCGAGTCCAAGCATCTGACGTGCAGCAGCTGCTGGAAGACTTTCCATCCCTGAAACTCAAGTCCCCGGGCTACACCTCTCTCATACGCCATACCATCACCCTGATGGATAACGGACCAGTGTGCAGTCAACCCTATAGAGTCTTGCCTCAGAAGGAGCTCATTGCCGCCCACATCCAGAAGATGTTAGAGGACGGTGTAATAGAGCCTTAATTTTCCGCTTGGGCGTCACCGATCGTTTTGGTCCCAAAACCCGACGGTTCTACCAGATCCTGTGTGGACTTTCGAAGACTGAACCAGAAGACAGTGCTTGATGCCTATCCTATGCCCTTGATCCATGAAATTTTGGAGTCGTTCCAGGGGGTCATTGTCTTTACTACACTAGATCTGCAGTCAAGTTATTGGCAAATAGTGATGGAGAGTCACCAGAAGGACTTAACGGCATTCAGTACCCCCCAGGGTCTCTTCTAGTTTCGGGTTTTACCTTTTGGTTTAAAGAACGCCGCTGCCACCTTCCAGCGCCTCATAGGGAGGGTATTGGGGAAATTAAGAGGACAGTAGTGTTTTGTGTACATCGACGATATCATTGTGTACTCCCCGAATCCAAACCAACACCTGCAAGACCTCCGCCAGGTATTCCACAAACCGAAGACAGCCTATCTTACGCTCAA
Source organism: Gymnarchus niloticus (assembly GCA_009936485.2). Classification (NCBI taxonomy): domain Eukaryota; kingdom Metazoa; phylum Chordata; class Actinopteri; order Osteoglossiformes; family Gymnarchidae; genus Gymnarchus; species Gymnarchus niloticus. Next base: position 11,332,869 of record JAACJT020000110.1, on the reverse strand, counting down.
CCTGCAGAAGTGTGTCTTCTTTAAAGACTCTGAAGTTTCTGGGGCACTTCGTCTCGGGGCAAGGGATTACCGCAGACCCTGAGAAAACCCAAACCCTTCTGCAGTATCCCAGACCAACAAATGTAAAGGAGCTTCAACGGTTCCTGGGGCTTGTTGGATGGTACCACAAAATGGTACCGCACTTTGCAGACCAAGCGGCACCTCTTTAGCAGTTGTGGGTGTTCGGTTTTCTGTTTGTTTTTTTTCTATGTGCATACGGCCGGATGTAAATACTGCAAATGCTACAATGTGGTCCATCTCCTCATGGTGCCTATGTCTTTGACTCAATCACTGGAGGTTCAAGCTGTGCTCCAACTGCAGGACTCTTCCCACTGATGAACAAACCCCAAATATAAAATGTGATGTTTTTAATGAAAATTAAAATGTACTTGTTTCCAAACTTAATACTACCACATATAATTGTTTTAAATTATCTCATTGTACTTATACAATGAGATTTGAATCAACCTTGTGTGAAATGCATATAATGAAATGAAGTTAAATGTGTGTGTATATAATACATACTGTACATATACTTTGTTTTCAATATGAGGTAAGAATTTTGAACAGAAAATATATGTACAGTATATATTTGTATATAGATATATACAGTATATAAGCAGTGTGTTTAAGATATTGGGAATGCTAATAACCAAGAGAAGCAACATATTACAATTAAGTCTGTTCAAGCTGGTCTCCAAGCTGGAACCGAAGTAGTCAAACCATTGGAAGCTGATGTCACTGTTTTAGCAGAGAGTGGTCGTGCACCAAAGCCTCCATTCAGAACTACATCCCACAGAAGATTAATAAAGCCACCCAAATGCTAGGATGACACCTGGGATGGATCGCATAGGATACAGTGATCTCTATGTTACTGGTGGTAGTCCTACTTCACGTTGTTCATCATTGTAAAATATTTTAAGAGGACCACTTCAATAGACTGAGATGTAACGTCTAAATTTGAGTTATTTCATTTTCAGTGAGTAATGTGTGCTCAGAACCTGCAAGAGTAAGTTGTGGAATGTGTTTGTTTCGGATAAGCAAATACAGTACCTCAATGAAAGAATTCGAAGTCTCAAAAGGAGGGAGATATGAATTGTATTGTATTGGCCAACTACATGTGACCAAGAGATTGGCGGTTGTTCGGTTGTGAATCGGAGTGTAAGTCTGATGGAGAGTTAGAAACAGATTAATAAAGTTAAGTAATAAGACGTGGAGTACTTGTCCCTTTCATGACAATCTACAGTATTTCACGTGTCTGCATTATTTACTGAAAATTTTCAGTATGTATTTACCTTTCCTAAAACAATTCATGGTATTTAGCTGTTTAATGACTTCTTAAAAATATACAATGCTCAAAAAAATTAAAGGACTGCTTTTTAATCAGAGTATTAATTCATCAAGTCAATTAAACTTCTGGGATATTGATCTGGTCAGTTAAATAGCAGAGGGGGTTGTTAATCAGTTTCAGCTGCTTTGGTGTTAATAAAATTAACAACAGGTGCACTAGAGGGGCAAC
>JAACJT020000110.1:11210745-11330664 GCA_009936485.2 Gymnarchus niloticus | reverse complement strand
ATGAAATTTCAGCAAAATGGACTAGCCTGCAGCATAATTTTTTCACTTTGATTTTTGGGGTGTCTTTGAATTCAGCCTTCTGTAGGTTGATGATTTTCATTTCCATCAAATGATGTGGCATCCTTTTGTTCCAAACCGAGGGTATACTGCAACCAATGCAATTTTTACGCTTCTTTCTGTGTTACTGAAAGGCAAAGAGACTCATTTTACATAAATCTATTATTCTGCATCAGCAGGTAGCCTTGTGGTTTGACTGACTACAGTCCAAATATACAAATTTTTCTTTTTAACACGGTTACACAACATCTTGGGTACTTGAAAAGCCTATATATAATGTTGTTCGACAGAGTTGGATATAATCGTGAATTAAATTCCTTAAATCAAAATTGCAAAATTGTCGAGTTTTCACGTAATCTGAAGCGAACGGTCACATTCTGGGAACTAGAATTACATTATTCCGCAGTTCAATATCGTAGATGACATTTCTAAAGTGGACAAATAGCAAGGTTTCGGTTACCAAGTATTGTTGCATTTAAGTAACTCACAAGCGGCTCTAATAACTAATTCTATTTATATATAGAAAAAAATTTTTTTTAAAAATCACGCGAAAAAGAACAAAAGCCTACTGGTGTTTCATCTTCATCCCAGACCTGTTGGCCACCCTGGCTGGAGTAAGTGGAAGTGTAAGGAAGGCATGAATTTCAAGGCTAAATCGTGGTCACAGAAGGCACAGTAATTAACTGTAACCCGATGGACCGGACATACAAATGAGGATAATTGGTTGCTTCAGATATCAGCTATGAACGTTAAATAGTGCAGTGTAACATTTTACCAGAAGATACAATCCACTAGATAAATGAGCTGAATTTATAACGTAGATAAGAGGGAGATGAGCCATATTCCCTCACGTCTTCCGGGTCCCTGTACTGGTAGAGAAACACTTCCTGTCCTGAAACTGGAAGCTCGTACGTGAGACTGGGAACGATTTCGCCACGACCCCAGAAAACGTTGTTTAAATGTATTATGGCCTGTTTTCTTTATGTGAACTAAAGCGGAGTAAGCACTTGATGTCGGTCATTTATATACGTATTACTAGTTTGTCTTGTGTAGCCCGTGGCTTGCTGTATTACGTGGTGTCGCACGTAGAGAACATGGATATATGAAAGGATGCGTAAAAAAACCTGATTTGGGTCACAAGAAATTCGTTTAATTATTCTGTTATGCAAATCCAGTTTAGTCACACAAAGTGTTTAGAAAAAGTGTCTTTAAGAAGAACCTCAGGAAGACAACAAACAGTCAATCTGGTATATTTTACAAAGTATTTTTACAGAGGATACATGCAGAAGTAAGTATACCTTTTATTTACATTAATTTATTGTGTTTGGAACACGCAGTGTATATCGGTTATGGTTGTTGTTTTATTGCACAATGACATCTGTTTTTGTTTTCCCTGCTCTGCCTCAACGCATGAACCAAATTCAAAGTGGAGGCAGTAGAGAAAGAGCCACGGTCTCCCCAGATAGACACAGCCCCTGCCCCTGGTTTGTTCGGATACTGCGGTACATGTGGCACTTTGCTCGGCCCTGAGAGAAACCCTCAGCTTCTGCCCTGTTTGCACTCCCTGTGCCAAGGGTGCACACCGCCACAGGGACCCAGAGCCAGCAGAAGAGGTGTGAGCTTTTGTCAGTGTGCAGTGAGGAGTAAAGTTACAATCAGCTGTAAGACAGCCACAAAGGGCAATGTCAAGCTGCATGTATATATTTTTAATAACACATTTAAGTTATATCTTATATTTACATTGTCAGTCTAATACATGACTCATCAATTGGGTTTAGGATATACCACAAAAATGCTATAAGCTGAACTAGCTGTGTGTCTGGGAGGAGGATTGTTGTATCTGAGACAACTCATTAACATAGAATACTTGTATCCAACGTTCCTTTGTAATGGGAGTATTTAGGGCTCATTTATTGTGTATTGTGTCAATGATGAAAGAACTGACCATGCATTTTGTATGGTAAATGTGACTGATTTCTTACTGTATTTATTTGCAATAATTTATTGTTGGGATTCATGTCTCCCCAGAGTGTCCTGTGTGTGAACGATCGTATTCTTCACTAGAGGTGACAGCCAACCGTTTTCTGAAGGGTTCATTGGGGGCGTCAAGCACGCGTGAAGTCTGTAAGGTGAGTGGATGTGTAGCTGCAGTTTTCGTTCACAGCTGGTATATTCAGCTAGCCGTGTCTCTGTTGTCTCGTTTAATCAGACCGAAACGAGTATTCGTAAACAGGGATGGACTGGAAAATGGTGTGCTTACAACAGTGTACGGATAAGGATTTTTAGGGAGAGTAGCACATAGCTACATTTTGTGATGTTTTATATGTGACCTGTAGCCTGTTTTTACATAGTACTGGCTCATTTCTCAAGCGGCCCACTGGGAAAAGTCCCAGTGCTGCAGATGCCCTGTCCACCATTGTTCATTGGTGTACACCTGCACTTTGTTTCAACAGAAACTAAACCCTTTTCATCTTCCAATAACTTTGTTGATCCTGAGCCGATTTTGATCATTTTTGGCTGAACGGCTCCCGGGATGTGTGAACGCTAACGGATGACACTTTGAACACTTGCTCTACCCACATGACTTATTTTGACAGTGTTTTTGACTTGACTGCTACCTGACTTTGCTGTATGACTTTGATGTTTATCAGATTTGTTGCTTGTGTTACAAGGTACAGTAGGAGTACATAAAACAGGTGTGGTGGGAAATAAATGTTACAATTTTTGCAAGGTGTATTTCTGACAAAATGATCAAAATCAACAATGGTGTTGCAAAAATAAAAAGGGTTTTTTTAAAAACACTTAAACACTACTATTTAAAATGTAATAAATGGAGAAAGTAGTGCTCAGAATTGTAATGGTACAGAGAAGGAACAAGAATGAGATATTAGCTGATGATTAATCATGACGGATGCTTTTCTTGCCCAGTGTGCCGGCTGCGAGGATTTTGCCGTCAGTGGCTGGTGTGTGGAGTGTGGGGAGGCACTCTGCTCCGTCTGTGTGTCAGCACATCAAAGAGTGAGGGTGACTCGTGACCACACTGTCCTTCAGCAGAAGCTGCCTACAGGTGCGCCTTCTCAAAGCCCTTTAAACTTGTGCTTTGTGCTACTGTCGTCCAGGTTACCTATAGGAATGACTCTCAAATCCTGTTGTGCAATTTTTAATTTTTTTTACTTTCTCCCCTCTCTTAATGGTGAATACCACTGTTGCCTCATACTTTCAAGCTTGGAGGCCCAGACTCCACCCCTGATGTGTGTCTCGAGTTTTCGCGTTCTCCCAGTATCACCTAGGTTTCTGTCACGCACTCGTCTTCCCTCCTGCAGTCCAAAGGGACGCAATTCGAAATAGGCCTGCTAGCTATGAGTGTGTGTGCCCTGCAGTGGAGCAACATCCTCACCAGGGTGTACCCCAGCCCTGTGATACACTCCAGACTCCCCTGGGACCCTAGCCAGGATGAGGAATTGGAAAATGAAGGGGAGGGTGATTAGGCAGTTCTTGCACCTAGCTTTGGGTAACTTGGTAACAATAACATCCCAGTACTTCCTCAGTAATAATATCCCACTGCTGTTAAGTGTGACTATCCATTTAGGGTTGGGATGACTCAGAGTATATTTTTGGAAAGACAGAACATATTGGTTCCATGCAGACCACACACACTTATGCACTTGGAGTCCTTTTTCTGTTACCAGTTAATCTAAACTACACGTCTTGGCAATAAGTGCGACATTAAAAAGTGTATAAATCTCCTCAGACTCTGCCCCGACGGTGTTTTGCTCCACCCATAAAGATGAAGCAGTGAAGCTCTTCTGTATGACCTGTAACCAACTGACGTGTCGAGACTGCCAGCTGACCTATCATAGGAACCACAGGTAAAGGAAAACCTCAGTTCTACTTTGCTGTTAGCGAACCATCCTCCCTCTCAAGCAGACCGGCTGACATTACTAGCTTTCCTGCTCCTGTCCTCTGCATTCCCAGCTATCAGTTTCTGCATGAGGCAATGACGACTCAGAGGGAGCAGATCGAGTCCCTAGTGATGAGAGTGAAACAGCAGAGGGCAATGGTGAAGCGGAGTCTCCAGGACTTGGATGGAAGGTACAGAGCATTCACTATGTGGATTTGAACTGCGTCAGTGCCTCGCTGTGTTCACTGACAGTGACTGTCGTTGGCCAGAGCTGTGAAACAGGCATTTATTTTATTTGTAAAACAGTGTATAAAGGAGATGGGGCGATTGGTGAATTTTGGCTGGTTTCAAGTGTCTACTTTTCAAACAAAACTGAAACATGAAAGCTCTGTTTACTTTATTCAGCCAGAAAAGTTCAGAGCGAGCATCAAGTACCAGTGGTTTTGATGCGTGGCTCAAAATGAAGGTTTCCTCGGATCTCCTATAAACTCTGACCCCTTGCAACTCCTGCCTTTAGGCTGCAAGACTTAAAAGCGCTGAAGTCCAAACTAAAGGACGAGATGCAGGAAGTTCTTGTCCGCATGCGTTACATCCTAATGAAGAGATCGGTGAAGCTCTTCAAGGATGTGGAGGTACTGCTTCATAAGACTCCTACTGTCCAGTTCATTAAAGGGGTCTCCTTTGTCCATCCTGGAGATGGTTACCTGCACATGATTTCTTTGTGTTTTTCATGCTCAAATTTGTTATTTCAAGTCTCTTGCTGTTTTGTTTTCAAAAGGTTGTTGTTATATAATTTAACATTTTAATCAAGCTGTTAAAGACACTTGTTAGATAATTTTGATTATTAAGTAACTGTTATTTTGGGTTATGCCCGCTACCAGAGGCAACTGCTCTAAGACTACAAGGGAAGCTCCGCCTCGTCTAAAATGTCACAAAATTCATCAAAAATGTACTGTTGTATTTATATGGCTATTACAAAGTGTGTGCTAAAACGTGTTCGGCTTCATGGCCAGTTTATTCAGAGATGATGATAACATTTCTTGCAGGTCGTCTAACGTGATTTTTTTTTTTTTTTACCCTGTACATTTCCATGACAGCACGATGCATTAAACCTGATTGAAGCTCAGCTTCCCTGGACTTCAATGGTGCTTTAGAATATGCTGTGTTTTCAGTGCAGCAAAGCTAGATGTTTATTGGACAAATGCTTCAAAACGTCATTTCCAGGGAAGGTTAGCTTCTCTGGGAGTAAATGGGGCAGTGGGCTGCTGGCCAGAATGCTGGGCTGTTGCCTGATGATTGGAGGAACTGTCGGGGGGGGGAGAGAGACCTCTTTTTGATTGACAGCGGTCCCATGCAGACTTTTGGCAAGTCATTTCACGAGACAAGCTGCTGCTCATAGTCTTGTTTGCTAGTGATATAGCCCACTATTTTCATTTGTATATATCCTACTATAAATATAAGCATAAATATAGCGTTCTTGTGTTTGCTCCTTGTTTCAGTTTAATGAAGTTCATTTGTTTATTTCAAACTAGGTCGTGGGGGCAATAATTCTGAAGTCTAAAGTGTACTTCCCCTGTTTGAAAGCCCACCAGCCGCCACTGCTCGCTAGCTTACCTAAAGTAATGTTTTACCTTTTTTGCTGTAATATAGCTAGCTATTATGGCTAGACAAACATACAAAGACGTTCAGTTACCTAGTTTTTCTTTATTCGTTAGCCTCAGATTCGTGTGCAGGGAGGTAGTTTGAGTTCCTCTTTTTGTTTCATTATTTGTTTACTTTGGTTCATGTTGATGGCTAATAGCACATATAGAAGTGGGTCCTGGTTAGATCATTTCCTAGAAGATCATTTTTGCACAAATCATTGGCAAATGAACCGATTTTGCTGGGTCTACTGAAGTAGTGTTGATGAGGTTTAAGAACATAAGATTACAATGCATTTAATTTATCCACTTCTCCTGAATTTCATTTTTCCATAAAGTTCTATTCACTGGTGCATGTTATAGAGATAACCAGATAGGGACTGTTGTGGGCTGGTGTGTTTAATTCTACACATTTGCTTTCCTCCAACCAGGGGCTCTATGGGAGTGAGGCAGAGAGGGTCACAGAGAGACAGGCAGCACTGAGAAGGCTGATGGAGAGACAGGACTATGTCCTAGCATTTACAGTGAACGCCCTAGAAAGAGGAAACCATATCGCATTGCTCTCCAACAAAAGACAGGTGAAACTGTAATATACATTGCATTGCTTGACTACATTGATGGTAGTCATCTGGCCATAGCTTATTGATGCCTGGTTAACAACAGTTCTTTCTTCCATCTTTAAACACAGATCCAATTAGAGCTGGAGGACCTGCTATCCCAGAATTCTTTGCCTGCCACTTCAATGATGGATGTGATATTTCAGTGTGAGCAGGACATGTACAGTCGAATCACAAGGTTTGGTATGTCATTCAGCCATGAGTATTTTTAGTAATTGTTCGTAATAAGAGAAGTGGCCTTTCTCTTTCAGTGTTTCTCTCATTTGGAAAGACTTGTACCATGGTACCTGTAGATTTTTATCAGCTTTCACATGTTTCTTGTTAGATAATGTCTGTCACTGTAAATGTCCTGGTTGATTGTCACAATTTCAAACTGAATTTTTAAGTGTCCTTACCTCAGAAGTTTTGCCATTTATGGTTCTCTATTTACAGTTCATTTTAAAATTGGTACTTCTATTTTTCCTCAGGCAAAATTATAACCAAAGAAGTGCCCTTTGCTCGCCTAAACCTTCACACGGTTCCTAGCAAAGCTTCGGATGAGTCCCTCCAAACTGGAAGTTTTCTCGCCCCCCAGGCCTCTGCTTCTTATCCTTCCTCCTCGCTTGCTCTCTCTACAGCCAGTCCCCCTCAGATGGCACCTGCTTCCCTCCCTTCTGCCCTGCACCCTTCGCCTGCTTCCTCTTCTGTCTCTACTTCGTACCTGTCATCCATTCTTGCGAGGCCTTCTCTTGTAAACCAGTCTGTTCCACCTAGGGTTCCATCGCCTTCCGTCAGATATTGTGCTCCTCCTCCTCCTCCTCTTCCTCCTTACCAACCACAGAGCACACAGAAAACTTGGTCTTTCCATATCTATCAGCCTAGAAAGCCTACACTTGCTTCCCACCCTTCGTTCTCCACCTCTCCGGACCCCTCTCAATATTCCAGTGTAGGATTACATCCATCTGGCATGTGCTTCTCTGTCACCCCGATGTCTGTCTCTTCTCCTTCTGGCCTCCACCCCGTCACTTCCCCTCCTGTTATCATCGTCTCTGACTCCCCCAACACAAACTCCTTGGCTACAAGCTCAAATGTTGGTTCAGCATGCCCCACCCAAGCCTCTGCAAACCCAATCCCACCCGCACAGTGGAACATGGGCTTCTCCATTCAGTCGGTTAAGTCCTTGTGTGACAATGCTTCCAACAAAGATGACAAGTATTTTAAGACTCCAGTATGCCTGCTGCCTGTGAAGGCTATAGCTGACTCACCGTGTGAGAGGGCTCCCCCTGCTGGCTCTGGGAGGGAGTGTGGTAAGGACAAACAGACCCAGGCTGCAGAGAATGAGCCTACTTCTACTGTAACAGAGGCTGAGAGCGTCTTTCAGGTCAACGCAGTGGATTCGGAGGAGAATGATCTGCATGAGGATCAATCCCTCTGTCCAAAAATGACATGGCATAACACTTCCTGTCCCAGCAATGTTAACGGAAACAAAGCCAAAGGAGTCTGGCCTGCCACAGTACCCCTTCAGAAACCAAATGATACCAACGCCTGGATGCCCACCAGTTTTCGGGAATTACTGGAACGGCCATTGAACCCCAGTTCTGAATCTGGCATTTTGCCAAGGCAGGTTTTAAAACTCCAGCCACCAACCAGTTTGCGTGATTTGCTGGCAACTGACAGCTGCACCACCTCTCAGTTGGACTCATCAGATTCCATGAGCAAATGTGGCAACCCAGTAGAGGTAGGTGGTTGAAGGAACATGATCTGGACATAACTGACACAGTTCATGCTGCATCTGAAGCTGCTTTCACTCCAACAGGAACCAAAGGTGGGTGGCGATGACAGCAGCACACACAATGAAGGTGCGTTCCACATTCTTTTGTTTTTAATTTTAAATAGTATTTGTATACATTTTATTACTCATATTGAGTGCTACAGTAATTTTAAGGATTGTACACACATCACTGGGTCCAATATTCCATATAGTTGAGAGGTTAGAAAGCCATACCCCCACCCGCAGTTTGATTGTGCTTTAGATTGTTGCCTTGGTAACATACTGTAAAGTCTTCAAAAATCCCCAACTCTTTCCTTGCATGTCTGTGGAGATGTTTTTTTTTTTTTTTAAAACCTTTTTGAATGTCATTAGCTGTCAGTGAACCTGTTGATTGCTCTTTATCCCTATGTGCCTCAGGTGTTCCTAGAGTGCCTGAACCTGCACAAACTATCAGCAGGTATGTGTCCTCTACTCGTGGTTCTTCCACCTTCCTTCTCTGACCCTACTGATGAACAGCTCCTTGGCTCCCTCTTGTGGTTCGTATTGGAACTGACGTAGATCTCTCTTAGGAGCTGCCTTCCGCGAGTCTCTCTGTGGCGACTGCCTGTCTCGCTGCCCCCCCTTGGTAATCCCCTACCACAGTTTCGCCTGCTGCCCGGCTCCACCAGAAATAAAGTGAGGCTTCAGGCTATCGATGAGGACCAACAGGTAGGTTCACTGATAGCATGGCTGTTGTAGTCTCTCCAGCAATCAGACCCGCTTCTAATGTGCTCTTGATGATGTATGATATTGTGCTTTTTGTGTAATTTATAATATCCTAGTCTGCTGCACACAAATGATTCTTGTTCAATTTTAATAGTCTGCTTTTAAAATTAATTCTCTTGGTTTTCTTATTATAGTGATATTCACTAGTGATGGGACAAATGAGGCTTCAAAACCCATGATGGGTGGGAGTATCCCAAACGACCAATCAGTGCTGCTAATAGCCATTTGACCCATCATTAATATTCACAGACAGTTTTTTCCTCACTCCCCCGACTGTAAAAGACCCAAAGAACCACTCTGGTCATCTTTAGGCACGTACAGGGGGTCGACCTAATAACAGAAACTATTAATAATCAAGGACCCTATGAGGAGCAGGGCCAACCTTTGATTTCAGAATGATGTCGGTCCTTCTAAGAATACTGTTATACAGGTCCTGAATTGTTTGTAGTGGAATGCTGTTCAGATAGAAAAGCGTCAAGTTAATTGAGGGAAGAAGGGTAGAAATTTGCTTCATCCAGGTTTTCATGTGGCCATTGTTCCTCGTTCCCTGGTGCAGTTAGCCCTTCTGTGGTATATGCCGTCCTTATTTTTAAGACTAAATTGAATGTGTCATCACTGGCTGCCACAGGTTGTTAAGAAAACTTGCATATCAAAGTGTCGTCAGACCTCCTTTATAGCTGTCACATACTGCTAATTGGCATTCCACCTAATTTGACTCACCTTTGTAACTGCTGTGTAAGCGGACCACCAAGGTCCGTATTGTCAAAACTATGGTTTTCCCAGTAGTAATGTATGGCTGTGAGAGCTGGACCATGAGGACCTGAGCGCCGAAGAATCGATGCCTTTGAGCTATGGTGCTGGAGAAGACTTTTGAGAGTCCCTTGGATTACAAAGATATCAAACCAATCTATATTAAAAGAAATCAATCCTGACTGTTCATTAGAAGGACAAATAATGAAGATGGAGCTCAAATATTTTGGGCACACAATGAGAAGACGGGAGTCACTGGAGAAGACGCTAATGTTGGGAAAGGTTGAAGGCAAAAGGAAGAGGGAACGGCAGAAGATGAGATGGATAGACAGTGTAGTGGGAGCAATGAACATGAGTTTGGGCAGGCTTCGAGAGGTGGTGGAGGACAGGGTGGCCTGGCGTGCTGTGGTCCATGGAGTCGCGACGAGTCAGACATGACTGCATGACTAAACAACAACAACTCATGACCAGAAGATCACGGTTCAAATATAGAGTACTCACTATTAATCCCTTGAGCACGGTACTGAACGCCGGTTGCTGCAAGTTGTAGGCTGACTGTGCTGTATGACCCCAAGCTTTCCTCAGTTTTCCATCACTCTGGACAAAAACATCTGCTACATAAATTAATGGTAATAAATTTGGGTGTTTCCAGCATTTAAGCCATTGATCGGTCATTTGGTCCTGCATGTATTTGAGCACTTCCTCCATGAGTGTACCATCTCTGGCCCTCCTTTGGCCTCCAGCCCTGAGGTCCACCTTTCCAGCTCTGCATCAGCTTCACTGTGGCCACTTTTGTCCTTCTGCTCTTTCTCCTGCAGATCATTACATTGAACACCACCTTCGGAGAAGGCAGCCCCACCCTCCCTCAGACAGACTGCGCCGTCTGCAGAACCACCGGGCAGTTGTGGCTGTGTGTAGAATGTGGGAGGGCCTTCCATGGGAACTGCCACATCCCACGCATCAGCTCCACAGCCTGGTAGGTGGTTGGCACTTTCAGTTCCCTATGACTGTCTGGTTTTACTCTTGTCCCCTAGCAACGAGTCCGCTCAGGACACTTCTGTTTCTGCTCCATATATGCTCTGCTAGTGTTTGACCTGTTTAACCTTAAGCTCCATGTCTCTCTTCCCAGTCTTCCCAGTAGCACTTGGAAGTGTCTGTTGTGTCGGGACCTTTCTGATGACGAAGACCCCTACAGTAATGAGAGAGAGAGGCGGCCCACCCTGAGCCTGCGAGATCAAAAGGTGCGTGCATATCTGACTTAAGTCAACGTCTCGTCCATCAAACCCGTAGTGGCTTAATGAGCACAACAGGGCTGCAGGCTCTGAAGCTCGTCGTCATTTGGATGGGACAGCAGTGTCCCACTTGAGTGAAAGTCACGCCACCTTTCTCTCTATGCTGACAGAAATGCGAGTTTCTCTTACTTACCTTGATGTGCAAGAAATACAGTGACATCCTGCACCGCACACCGCAGGTATGTGTGTGTCGTCTCAATTCTGTGGCATCACGCACTAACGAGTCACTCGCAGGACCCGTGGGCCAGGTTGCTCTTCAGTGCAACCTTTGATGCTGCAACAGTCACATCCATTTTGTATTCACAATTGTTAGTGAATGAAATAAACACCACTCCTGTCTTTCCTTCTCAGCTCTCCTCAAACTACATTGACATCTCCCTGATTCATGATCGGCTGCAGCGGAAACTGTCACCATCGTATCGAACCCCTTCTGAATTTGTCTCTGATGTCTGGGTCCTCTTGGACACCCTGTTAGATGTTTCAGAGGTACAAAACCATTGCATATTGAGTTCTCCCTCCATTCATTTGTACTCAGTTTTTGTTTTGCCACTGTGTGCAGGCAGTTGCTAGGACTGTGTAAATATCTTGTAGAGCATGGGTGCTGTTGCATCTGATTTTTGATCAATGTTGATCCTGCTGTCTCCCTCTCAGGAATCCAGCTCTGTTGAGAAACTGCAGAAATGCTTCCAGAAAAAACTGAACAAAATATTTGGAAAGACGCTTCACCCTTCCCTCCTGAAATGTCCCAATAGCAGGATGCTGAAGGATCAGGTAGGTCTGGAGGTCGAAGAGTCAAGGGAAACCTTGAAGAATACGCAGGAGTCCGGGAATGTTCCCCAGGACATGCCAGTGAAGAAATGTCATCAGGATGACAGCAGTGAGATGGAACATGATTGACTTTTGTCTGTTTGTTGTTTGATGTACCATAGTGGTTAAAGAAACTGGACCTTTAAGAGGTTATTGGTTCATATCCCTGGAGGGAGTAGGAGCTGTACCATTGAGAAGCCTTAAAAGTTAATTGTGTTAATAACCATTTTTATGCTTTATAAGTAACTTTGCACAAAGTTGTCCACTATACGTGAAATTTGATAAGGCAGTAATGGATCAACAAATTTTCAGCTCTACTGTGCAGAATCTGCAATACTTCCTAAATAGGTGGGAAATGTCATGATTTCATGATTTGTACCAGGAAATGCAATTCTTTGTACTATTTTGAAAGTAAATACCAAACTCTGTAAGTGGAATCATGCTTCAACACTAATAGCTTAAATAATGTCCCTGTAGGTTTTAGGGCAAATGAGGCTTCAAAACATGTGGTGGATGGGAGTATCCTGAAATACCAGTCTCAAAGTTTAGGATACTTCCACCCACCATGGATTTTGAAGCCTCATTTTAAAACTTAGTTTTACATTATTTAAGGAATGTGATGTATTGAAAATACCATATTGGTGTTCCCAAAAGTCTACAGACAGTCCTCACTTAATGACCTACCCGTTTAACAATTGCGTGGACTAACGACCAGCTCTCCGACCAGTCGGTATTGGATGCTGTATGAGAACTGTGGTCGTGTAAATGACAGCACGGCATCGGTATACAGTACACTACAGTATAAACATTTATAACATTTTTAGCATACTTTTATAAATGGTGCAAAGGTGACATTAAAACAATATCTAATGATGGTTGACAAAAATCCACTACCAGTACAGTATGCTTGAAATATCGGTAAGGGGCAGCTCCTAGTGTATTGACCAATTCGCGTAACGATGTAGTCGTAGGAACGGAATTCAGTCGTTAAGTGAGTAGAGTCTGTAGTCTTGGCCCACTAGTCATGAAGCTGAAGTTTTGTATTTCATTGTAGAAATAGAGCCCTAAATGTTTCCGTTAATGCAAATATACAAACAGTAATTGAAGTTTCTTACAAACAGTATTTTTTTTCTTACATGATTTTCAGTGTTTATCTTAAAAGAAAACGTGCACAAATGTATGGAACAGCTACAGGGTCTACTAAAAGATTTCTGTATGGGTACCAAGTCATGAAAGCCTGCTAACTTAATTTACTATGCAACTTTATCAAATGGAACAAGAGAGATATGATTTTAGTACAACAGATCACATGATGCTGTTTCATCATAACATTGTTGGACATTTTTATGCAAAAATATTAAATATTTCATTCTAATTGTACAAAATTGGAGCAATCACAAATGATTAAAACATGTTAAGTACATAAATATTTGTATGTACTGAACTGAAGATTTAATGAAACTTAAGTATATATGAATATTAATGTATGTAGTGTCAGTGTCTGCAGCTGGTTGACATAGTATCATAGTCGGAGGAGCTATGGATAAAAAGTAATACATTAGTGATATTGTGACTCAAGTACATGGAGTATAAGTAATTAGCAGGATGTGCTGGGTAATTATACCACAGGTATAGGACAGTTTTGATCATTTGTAATCTCATAATGAGATGCATATTGAGAAAATCCACTTTCAGATCAAGGATTACGTGAAATGCTGCAGTCCTTCGATCTGTGCTGTTTCTATGCTATTACAGGCATGTAATAATCGAGGTATATTACGCATTGTGTTTAAGCAAATGAAATTTTCGGAGAATTTTTGAAGCAGTAGAGTGCAGTTTGTAAAGTAATTCAAAGCTAAACGTATTACATTACTGTTTTAATAGTACAATATTCTCTTGAGTTTGAGAAAACAAATACAGAAAAGTTATCCACAAGATGGCGCCAATTTATGATTTTTGAATGCTTTGCGTTGAAGTGAAATAAACACGTTCCTCTAAACCTTGATGGTTCGATAGGTCTCTTTTTGAAGTTTGGGAGGTAATCTAAAATATTGCTTTTGAAATGCATCCACCGAACAAATTTAAATGTCGCCTCATAAGAGCCTAATTATTGGAGAGGATTTCTAATAGGTTTATACTCTTAGAAACACAACTCCTGCCTTCTTTTCATCCTTAGTTTAATGCGCTACTACTCCATTAGGACGCACCAGCACACATACAAGGCACTTCAGCCAAGCATGGGGCGAATTCTATTTCATGGAAAATGTGGTTTATAATACGCATGCAAATGCTTGATGTCATGCTGGATCTTTGCTTTATTGGTAAACTATTAATGTTAATATCGCCACCATCTTTCTGCCTGCCTAACACTGCTAAATTTAATTTTTGGTATGTTACAGTAATATAGTCATATAGATCCCTGGGCAAAAAAATAAAAAAATCACTGGAATATCACTCAAAATAACTACCTGAATGACTGGTCAAACCCCACGTAGTAGGTTAATAGTCATACCACACATTTTCTTAACGATCTCCTCTCTTCTTTTTTCTAATTCGTTAACCAAAATTCCAAGCTTCTGATTGGTCTTTCAAATAGGAAATCATTTTCGTGATCCCGCCTACACGGTATATAAAGTAACTTCCACGGCGCGCACTTTATACAAACACTGGCTACCCAGCTGGAATAAAGGAGAAAATCATCCTGGACAAATGGTCGTTCGAGTAAAACCTACCTCCAATAACAGCGCCAAAACAATGGATTCCAGCCAGCAAAAAGCCGAAGCTAATATTTTGCTTCTTGGTGCAGAAAACGTCGGGAAATCCGGTAAGCTTCGTGAGTCTACCTTTAGTACAGTCGACTGTTCCTGACATCCTTTTTGAAGACGAGTACTTGCAGTGCTAATCATGCGATATTCCTGCTCTCGCAGCGCTCACCGTGCGATTTCTCACCAGGAGATTCATTGGCGAATACGGCGACATAGGTAAGCAGAATCAAGCCTCACGTCTTAAGAAAGTGAAGTTCGGTACATCTTGGCAGTAGAAAACGAGGTGTTTCTCCTGCACTTAATCGATTTCGATTCCTCTCCAGAATCCATATACAGTCACAGTGACAAAATAGACGGACGAGAAATTGCTTTCAACATCTGGGACTCCCTGTATCCACAGGTAAGGCACGTACGCTAGCGTGCTTTGAATTTGCACTTTTATAGTTTGGTTTTTAAAATTCGTGTGTATTTCTTACTTTGCAGAGGTTGTGATGTGGATGTTTGTTTACAGCGCTCTCGGCCTTCTTTACGGTACTCTCTTCTCCCCCTTTTCGCCAGGACTGTGAAAGCGCCGAATCCGTGAGCGAGAAGCAGCTCCAGTGGGCCGACGGCGTGATCCTGGTGTACAGCATCTGCGACCGCGCCAGCTTCGAAGTGGCGCGGCAACAGGTGCAGCTCATCCGCCGCTGGAAGAAAAGCTCCGGCGGGGCGTCCATCGTCATAGTGGGCAACAAGCGAGACCTGCAGCACCAGCGGGCGGTCTCCAGCGAGGAGGGTCGCCTTCTGGCCATGTCGGCCGACTGCGGCTTCTTCGAGACCTCGGCTGCGGAGAACTACCACGGCGTGCTGCTGGTGTTTCACGAACTGCTCGAGCTGATCCGGGTCACGAAGGCTCTCAAGAAAGGGGCCGTGGGCATTAAAGGGCTCGTTCGGAGCGTGTCGGCCGTGTTCGGACGGAGGCGCGCTGAGTAGTGGAACGCTAAATGGGTCGAGATGCTGCAGTGAGGTGCCCTCTCAGGACTGTGATTATGGCCATGTGAACGACAGATGTGTCAATGACTATCCTCTCAGCCAGCTTTGACAAGTGTCGTTGCCTCCTGGCCCTGGTGAAATCACACGCTTTCGAGTGCAGTGTGTCGGAATTGTGTTGAAACTGGCGTCCCATCTGCATAAAGCCGCGGAAGCTGTCTTGGTGCTTAAACCGGGGCGTTTAGACCACCATGTTCCGTATCTACATCATGGGTAGATGGATGTCTGTGGGTGGTTCAAGAACAGCGTTGCATTTGAAACGTTAAGCGGTTGCATATTAATCGGATTCTTGTGTCTTGATGGTGTAACATGACACACCCCAGAAGATTCATTGTGGTGAGTCAAAGGTTATTAATGCAGTGAGGCACTTTCAGAAGATAAGTATTGTGCCTCTCAAACCCAACTTCAGTAAAGCCGTGGGGGAAACAGTAGATTTCAGTATAAACTTGGTATCAAGTGTAACAAACGAATGCCATAATGGAAGCTTGATTTCCATTTTTCTTGAATGTATTTTACTCCACACAAAGTGTCACCCTGCCGTTCTGTAGGCAATGTGTTTTAGGAGCAAAAGAACACTTTGCTCTTAAGGCAGTAGTGATGGCTACACAAACTCGGTATACTTTGTCACAAATCCCGGTCTGTACTCTACTAAACTGTCATTTGCTGTCAGTAGGTTGAAAATCATGAGCTATAAGTTGTGGGGTTTGTAAACCATTGCCACGTGTGTTTTTCAGGTTAGTTGTGTGGCTAGGACAGAGCCTGAACCTTTCTATAAGGATCATTTGGAGAGAGGTACTTCTGAAATATTACACATCTGCTTGAAGGTATATGAGTTGGAGTGTAATGGTTATGGAATGAGACTGTGTATTGTTGCATTATGGAAGGCTTTTTTTTTTTTTAATATATTCAAATCTACATTTGTCTTTTTTTTAAAAAAAAAAATAAAGATTTCCTGGGAAAGAAATGTTTTGGCTTATTTTTAATTGAACAATCTCAGGTTGAATCTTGTGAAAGATTGCCATAAGCATCTATTAAGGCCATAGATAATATTTAAAATTTAACAAAACTGGTTTTAGTAAATGTACATCTCAATAGATGAATGCATTACATTGTGATGATAGTGTTATACAAAAATGATTAAAAGAGCAAATTGTATGCTATTTTAAATGCAAAGATATAGGAAGAGGACAAATGATGTGTGGATTGACTGATAAATGTCATTGGATTAAACCAATTGGTGGGAAGTGACTGATATCAGGCTGTGACTGAGTATGGCAATTCCATCTCCAAATTCTTAATATCTTCCATCTCTGGTTTTATGATAATAGATTTTCCACAACATATCAATTTTAAATACGGAGTACTAAGTTAAGGAGAATAGCACAAGTAAGCCAGAGTCAAGTCAGGTAGGCATTATTTAGGGCAGGGGTGTCAAACTCCAGCCCTGGAAGGCTGCTGTGGGTGCAGGTTTTATGTGAACCCTATCATTAAATGATATCATGATGATTAAACTCATTTAATCATGCCCCTATTTCCATCATTTTATATTTACTGCCACTAACAGACCTAAAAGGGAGCTTGACTCTCCAGAGTTTGTCAAAGGACATTTAGTTCAGTAAAAAAGGTATTACCTGTAGTTTCTTTATGGTCTGTGTCAATTGCTAATTATCAGAGTAGTGGACACGCTTTTGGTCATTACTGCTTATTAGGCCCTAAAGAGCACCAGTGACCTAATTTCTGTTTCCGCTGCTTACTAATAATTAGCAACAAATGGAGAAGAGTGATATTAAGAAACAAGGTCTTATCCTTTAAAAAAATCAACAGATAACTAAACCCTGCTGAGAATATGCTGATTGACACAGTAAATATGGAACGATGGAGGGCATGATTAAATGAGGTAGGGGTTCATGTAAAAGCAGGAATTGGCTGGAACAAAAACCTTCACCCACGGCAGCCCTCCAGGACCAGAGTTTGACACCCCTGATTTAGGGTAACCTAACGTCCATGCTCTTTTTGAGATCTAAAAAATGCGTTTGCTTTTAAATCGCCAAAATGCCCAGGATTTGGTTTTTGCTTTCTACAGTCACTATTTATTGTGTGTGTGAGTGTCTGTCTGTCCCATACCACCATCCTGCCCCCAGTGTTATCTTTTTTGAGGATGAAAATATGGTCACCTTGTTTTATTGTCATATGATCCATAAACACAAGTATACAATGGCATTATATAACATTCCCCCAGGAGCACGATGCAATACACAAAACGATAAAATGATAGAATGACAAAAGTAGGAGTTCACAATAATTTAAAGGTACAAGACACAGGGGAGGGTTGGACTCAAGACTATATGAACATAGATAGAGAAAATGTAGTTAATGAGTAATCATAAAAGAATGGCAGCAGAGAAGAATTAATAAACCACAAAAAATCAGGAGTAAATAAAGTAACTGGTGTGAGTGAGGCATGGGTATGACAGGCTCAATAGTAAGAACCCAGACCCAAGTTAACTGCAGATCATTATCTTTATGATACAGACCAATGTACTCCTCCCATGTTTCCCATGTCTCTCATACTGGATATGTGCTCCTTCTTCCAATGAAAAAAATGTCTTTCCAAACCACACCTTTTTCTCTCAGCCAACTTCCCAGTTTAACCTGCATGCACACCACTGCCAATAAGCAGGGATCCGTTTCAGGCATTCTTCAGTCAGTCAGCTCTGCCTATTGATCCCCAGGCAGTGCAGGGTCCCACATGAAAACATTATCCTCAGACGAATGACGGGATCCCAAAGGTCAAGGCCTGTCTTAGCCTCGTCATTGATGTGAGTCACCCCAGAGAGCCAGGTGCCTCCCACGCATCCATGCCAACGCATACATCGCAGCCTATGAGGGAGAGGAACGCCTTCGTTATACCGAAGATGCGTCACTCCACGATAGTGCTCCTCCCCCTCCCCGTGTGGGTCCTGCTGTGGCTGGTTTATCTTTGAATTCTGAGTTCCAACTGTTTACTCTGGTCTCAGAGGTCCATGTTTTTCAGCCATATATCTATAAAAGGCCCTTCATTTAACACAAGGAAATCAAAGGAATTTCATAAATATTCAACATTTTTCCCACATATGGGTGAGCTCCTGTCTACTGCATCAAGACGCTGGGTGGGGGCGGGGGAAGGAGTTGGAGGGGGTGGCAGGAGAATATCATAATGCACACAGGAGACGGAGTGCCGTGTTCGTGAACCCTTCAGCCTACGGTGAATGTGCTCATTAGCAACATACACAGGGATTCCAAATAGCTATTAGGCATTTGACTCACAACACAAGTCTGTCCTCACAACTGCTGTGCTGACGATTGCGCGGACCAGCATCAGCTCCCATGTGCTGCTGCGTAATGCTTCCCCAAATGGGCAAAAGGAAGGGTTGCCATGGCAAAGACAGGAAGTGCTGCTAGGTGCAGTTTGAAGATGATGAGCTGAAATCTAGTGTGCAGACACCAGACATTTTCTGGAATATGTTTAGAAATTTAAAAGAAGTCTGAACAGTCTGCAGCTGTCATATATTCTCATCTTATTTCTATTTGACAAAAACTGAAGTACACGCATCTGTGACAAATACAGAAGCTGATCCGTCAGGTGAGCGAAATAGAGTTTGTTTATTCAGTTTAGGTATCATTCTGATTTATTCATGAAGGGTTTTTTTAGAGGGGCTCTTGGTGGGTAATGCTGTTGCTTAATACCTCCAGGGTTGAAATTTCATATCCAGACCTGCACTCTGTGTGGAGTTTGCATGTTCTCCCCTTGTCGTGCAGGTCTCCTCGTGTAGTCCAATGATGTGTCGTTAGACTGACTGGTATCCTAAATCATCATCGTTTGTGTGCTGTGATGGACTGACATCCCGTCCACGGTGAACCCCAGCCCTGTACCAGGTGCTGCCTGGGATTCTCTCCAGACTCCCTCAGGATCCTGACCTGGATAAGTGGATAGAAAAATGGACGGATGGGATGGCACAGATAATTATGTCACACTTCAAAATATCTAATAACTGAGAACACAGTGGACAGAGTTGGGCTGCTTCTCATAAGCAGTGGTAAATGGCAGAGGTGGAGAGTGAAGGGGTGGGATTAGTGTTTCTGGACTCTTCTTGCTGTGGTCTCTGGCCCTCTGGCTTTGGGTGACAATCTGCATGACAGGATTCAGAGGATCGTGAGCTCTGGAGTGGAGGTAGATGAGCTGTCCTGCTACAGAAAGTGCCTCCTGCCATTGGAAGAGTCAATTGAGGTTGCGGGGCTGGGGCCAGCGTTGGCACAGATCAGCCCACGGTGGACCTGTGAAAAGAGGCTCCTACACCACTGGGTGCTGGCCTCATAAGCCTATGAGAAAAGGCTGATGCAGGAGCTTCTGTGAGCAGAGCTGCTGTCAGCCAGGCCCTCCTAGATCACGGCAACCTCAAGCTGCTGCTCCAAAGATAGTTGTAGTTCAAACGGGCAAGACGAGCACAAGGCAGAACATGAACGCTGGACAGAAGGAGCGTTTCGGTAATCAAGAGCAGTCAGGTAGATAGCAAAAGAAAGCTGATTTCGAAAGGTCGGAGAGAATGAGGAGACAGCTCAAATGAAAACAGCACTCAAAAATGAATCTATTAAAAACAACTGAAATATAGAAAATGTGTACTTGTGACCCTCACCAAATTCGCAAGATCTTCAACTGAAACCCACCGTAAATAAAAAAAAACAACAAGAAATTTGTGTGAGTGGTGGGGGTTGGTGTGGGTGACAAGAAATGTAATGTTATCCAGCTGTAGTGCTACCCCCCGGTTGTGTTGAGAAATGTTGTGTGGGGGGGATTCTAAAATTGTGAGTTCTCATGGGTGTTTACATCTTGCAAGGTAGCGACTAGCCTGTGACATCTATGAGTCTCACAGGTAAACCTTGTGACATCTTTCATTTTGAGGCCAGTCTGTTTTATTGACTGTTCTCCTTAACAGTGGCCAATGTGAAGTACACTAGAGGCCCATATTAATTATTATTCTGCTTGAAATTCAATTGCTGATCTGAAAATACAGACAGGAGGAACTGGTAACAAGGACTAACAAGCAGTGCTCGTGTCGCCATCAGCCGGTTAATCCATTCTTTGGTCTCCACGGTGTGTTGCTTTCAATATGGATGTCAAACATTTTAAAGTAGTTATTCATAAGACCTTTTGGCATAAAGGGACTTTCACTGTCATGAAATATTAATTCAAATAAATCCTGTCCGTCGATAAAATAACATAGCAGGTTTAGAGAGTGCCGATGGATAAGCAAGGTCTAAAATCAGCAAAATCAGTAGATTAGAAAGGCAAATTGAAAAATATCAGTTCTCAAGATTGTTTTGACTCCTGTGTGGCTTTTCAGGCCTCCCAATGGCATTGGACATGTATAAACAAGCAGTTACTGCAAAAGAAGTGGGGAAATTATAATTAAGTAATAAAGTTGATTTATAAAGCGCCTTTCACAAATGTAGCCACAAAGCGCTGTTCAATAAAAAGTAAAATAACAATAAAAGGAGTAAACAAGAAACAATAAAACACAGATTAAAACAAACAATAACACAAATAGCTAAAGTTATAATATAGTTAATATCATTATAATACGGTTATTTGAATTAACCAAAGGCCTGATTAAACAGGAAAGTTTTTAACTGTGTTTTAAAAGAACCCACAGAGTCTGCCAAACGTAATTGTAACGGGAGATTATTCCAATTAAATTACAAACCCAAATGAAACATTTTATTCAGCTCTGATTGCATTCCCTAACTAAGGGGATAGAGCAATAGAGGTTACAATAATGAAATTCCTGTTTTCCCTGTACTATTACACATAAATTGTTGATCGATTAAAAATCACTCGAGTGAAGAAAAAAAACGGCCCAGGTGTCATGTATTACTGCTTGAAGCCAGTCCAGTCTGGCCCAGGGCTTACAGTCCAGAAAGGACAACATTGCTAGGGTTAACTCTCCCAATACAGTTCAACAATCACCTTGTTGCTAGGCTGCAGAGGGTTGTGACAGAATCGAAATATCAAATTATCTGTCCAATGATGGAGGCGGAACAACAGGACTGCTAAGTGACATTGACATGTCTCCCAGGAAATGGATCTGTAACATTTATGCACAGTTTTTAGCTAATTATTCAGGTTGAAATTTTACTGAAGCAGATCACGTCCTGAGCCCACTTGGTAAACCAATGCAAAGTACCTGATGTCATTGTTCCAGCAAGGCAGTACAATGCCTGCACAAATTCTTTGTGCCTCTGTTAATTAAGAGCATACATCATTCGGGAAGGGATATGTGAACCTCACCATCTTGGTGAGAGTACAGGACTGACCTTCTCTTCCTCCTACCTGCTGCTGCTGTATTCCTGGCTCCCCTGGGGACCAGCGTCATAAACCATTAACAAACCATTAACAGCCTCCTCAGACACACATTCCTGGGCTGTTCTGATCTCACAGACCTCCACATAGTAGATATTATTCAATGAATACAGCACTAGGATAAAATCTCCCCTGTAAATTTTTATTTCCCCTTAGTATTAGTTCTCAGTATGCTTTCAGCTATTGAATCATTCTGCCAGTCCTGACAGGGATTCATTTAAAGATTTCACTTACTGATAGGAATCTCTAAGACTACGCATACCGTATATGGGTACAATGAAGTTATAATGACAGATGAAAATAAATGCAATAAATGCACCTGAAGCTTAAAGTTATACAAGACACAACTTAACAGAGAAAAGCTAGGGGGGCTGAAAGAGACCTCCCCGGGTGAAAAGTACATGAGGGACAAACAAACATTAACATCAATGTTACCCAAAAAGCGCTGAGTTCATTTTTCTGAAGAGTGGAATTTAACACAGAGGACAAAAGGCCTGAGATGCAAACCTGGGGCCTGAGCCAGTCTGCTGAAGCGGTCTACCTGAAGGCCTCAGTGAGCACAGATGGCCTCTCTAGTCCCACCTGGGTCTTGAGGCCCACTGCCCTCAAGCAGCATTACATCTGCTGGGGTAAATTAAATACCAGAGGATCCTTGCCTGTAACGTTCTGCCCTCCTACCATCTGGAAATGACTACCTTATTTGGTCTGCCTTGTCTATGCGGGGATCCTTTGGTGTTCTCCACAAGTAGACTTTCCGCGTGTAGGAAAAGGGTGAAATATTGTGAACCATTTTGCTTTTTTTTTGTTCTAGGGTCCAGTTTTTGAGCTCCCATATTAAGCTGTACTTCTCTGTGCATTAGTCACGGATATAAATGGTTTACAAATGGCAGCTCTGCCATGAATTCTAGCTTTATGACGCTCACGGTGTACTACTTTTATTAAGAGTGGATCACAGAGGTGCTGATTCAGTGGTAATTTTCACAGCTTTTCTTTTGCGGTGCAGCAGACATCTATTACTTAGCCCTTGCATTCAAAGGTACATGTAACAGAGGGACGTGGACGGATGAAGATATGGCTGAGCTCCAACCCAGGCTGCTCACCACCATGATCAGTCCTGGCCCAGGACTGTCAAAGCTCCACGCAGTGGACACAGCACCAGGAACATGCAGGCTTGCACAGCAAGCTGGGTTTTGGTCCTCAGGTAATCCAGGGGGTATGCATGGGCAGTGTAGACAGCCAGCAGTCTCTGGGAATGTGCCAGAGCACCCTTCACCAGCTGGGTCAGATCCACTTATGATGACATTGAAAAGCGGGGCAGATGGCACTGGAGAGGTCAGGGGTCAGGGGGCAAGCTTGTTTCTTCATGAAACAGGGAGGTGTTTACAAATTACAGAAAGGCTCTTCCATGTATTTTTGGCCTGAGTCAAAAAGAATGTTTTCTGCACATGCAAGTCTGTGCCAAATTCTGAATTGTCAGGCATCTTGCACAGATAATTAAAGTTAATGAAACTGGTAGACCCAATGTGACCTTATTCACAGGCATGCAGTCCCCAGTAGTGCCCCCCTCCTGCTCAGAATACCACTCTCCAGCACTATGAGCTCTCTCAGTTGCACACCATAGCCAATCACAACACCCTTTTCCCATGTCCTGCTTTAGAACACAATGTTTTGAATTTCACTTGGGTCCCACGGTTTAGCCAGGTCAGATGCAAGTGGAATCACCACGTAACACCGCCTATCAGCTGTTTGCTCGCACCTCACTGGGCGGGATATGATATGAAACATTTGTGCTCACTGGTATGACAGTACGACAGCAAAAAAACCTTCTATGGATTGTTCAGGAATAAATCACCATCTATCAACATTAGATAATATCCTAAGCCTATCAATGAATCATGTTTTTCAGCCTAGGGGTCAATCAGTTTGACATCAGAAAGATGGTTTAACCATACCAATCAATGTACCAGTAATCTAGTTTGTGTTCTGGTTGCACCATATGTTTGCACCTCAACATCTCATGTCCCATAGTGAGGGAAACCTGTTAAGACAATGATGTCATCGAATGGAATCTCACTCACTCCCAAGACAATTGTGACGGAAGTAGGTAACTGAACATTTTCTCTGGATGAATCCTAAATGTGAAAAACAGTGCCTGACACACAAAAGACAAATTACTCTTACATCAAACAAGCAGAGTTATCACAAGCCATATGACAGTCATGTGGTCTTTGGCAAGCCCCCGGCATTTGCTGCTGTCATTCACTGCCTGACATGTACCATTAAAGTACTTAATACATTGGGTAATTGTTCTAAATATCCTGATGTTCTCTTGCACACAACTGATTTATTTGTGTACTCCCCTGATTCTGAATAGAAACCGTCAACAAAAGGAAGATCCCCATGATGCAGCATTATTTGGAGGGTTGTAGTAATTTGAAGGACAGCAAAATGATAGACATGTCACCGCACACATCCAGTCCCAAGACGCTCGCTCACATTCTTGATCATTCCCCATCTTTGTGTGCGTCAGCAGCTCATGTATTGAGCAGCTGACTCTTCTGGGCCATGGTAACTTTCTGCTTCTCCCATCGCAGTGGGTAGTGGGCACCGGTATGGGTGACAGTCAGCTCCAGTTGTTTATATTCCACTGGATCCATAACCTACTTCTCCACAAGAGGTTATACATACTGTAGAGCTACCGTAAGGCCCAGATGCAGTGTCTCTACTCAAAGATGAAGCAGTTGTTTAGTGGAAACAGTAGGTCAATAAAAAAGTCAACAAAAACCATGCTCAAGTATACCAGGAACTAGGCTTACAGGGATAATCTTCTTTGAGATGCTAACTGTAAAATGCCTTGCAACCTTTGTCCTTAAGAAAGTGCTGAAGCCCACTTGGACATACAGTATTGCATTTTAGATCTTGAGTAATGACTGAGGTAAATTTTAAAGAATCAGCTGAATTATAAATTAATTACAGAGACCACTAAAAACAAGGGTTTGAAGAAATGACTATAAATTCTGAATGCAAAATGCAGTAGAACTCCAAAATACCCAGAGGATACCCCAGCAACCAAAGAGAATATGTGCCAGCTCTATATACACAATGTTGAGGCCGCATCCAGACCACCACCATGAGAGGCACTCCCACTGAGCCAACACGCAGCTAACATTTTCTTATGAATCACTCAATCACATTTCCTCTTTCCTTTACCCTAAACTCACTCCCACCGTGATGGATCCATTTGGAGCGACTAACACAATGCAGCCTTGGCATGTTTATTCTAGAATGTGTCAGGTGTAAGAACATGCCGGTAATGCTCAGGATTCATTTCATGCTTCAAAACAGATTTATTGAGCAAAAATGCACTGGAATAATAGGCTTAACTCATAAACGGACCCAGGTCTGTTAGGGTTACAGAACAGGCATTTCATGGAGATAAAAATCATAGTATGAAGCTATTTGTTTGGGAATAGAAATAACGATGCCATTTATTCAAATTTACCAAGGACACAGCTGAGGTGTTTCAAACATTGTTTCATGTATTTTTCTCATAGCAACCATTGCATTCAATTGGTTCACATTTTTTTTTGTGTGTGTTTTGCGGTCTGCTGCATGAGAATTATTGTTTGAAGGGTGGAACATTCCTTAGCCTGGAACCAAGATTGGATAAAATGAGTAATGAGGTGATTGACATAATTTGCCTACAGAATGTTTTATTTTATAGCGTTGATTGGCAGTAGAGATGCAGCATGGCAGCTCAGGTAATAGCACCATTACCGCCAGTTGGGGTTTGAATCCTGCCTTTACTCTATGTTTGTGGAGTTTACATGTTCTCCCCACGTCTCACTGGTTTCCTCTAGGTACGCTGATTTTCTCCCACAATCCCAAGACATGCAGTTAGGCTAATTGGTGTTTCTAAATTGCTCGTAGTGTATGACTGTGTGTACCCTGCAATAAACTATAATCCCATCCAGGGTTCACGCCACCCTTGTCCCATATGTTGCCTGGGATAGGCTAAAGACCCCCCATGACCTGGACCAAAAAGTGGTTAGAAGATTCGTGGAAAAAAAGGTTCTCTTTCAAAAACATGTTACAAACTTCATTCAATCTGTTGGTCTTATTTCTTCAAAGATGACAAGGAAATAATCAAAAGCTCTGGCTCACCTTTTAGTGCTTAACCTCGTCCTCAAAATCACATGATGTCATATTACAATTGCAGGTTCCTTTGTAACCGCTGTTCACTGTCAATGTAGAAGAATCAGAATCAGAATCAGAATCAGAATATCTTTATTGTCATTGTAACGGGTACAACGAAATTAAGTGCAGTCCCTGTGTCAGAGAGATGAGTGGTAGAGTAGATGAGTAGAGTGATACTGCCAGTCCACAGATTAAACAAATTAAAGTAAGGAAATAATTACAACCTTGTGATTCAGTATAGTATTCATTCCTCTGCAGTGAAGGGATCAGGATAGGCTGTGGTTCCAAACCAAAAAGAATCCGTCCCCTATTGAGGTACCTGAAGACCGTGGTCGTCTATGATGGTTCTGTTTTCATGTTACCTTACTACAGATTAATAAGAAAAAGGAGAGTGACCTGTTGACAAAAATCCCATTCTTTCTGTCACTGAACACTTTCACAGAAGTCAGGGATTAGAGGCTGACACAGGGCCATTTTTCAGCACCTATATTCTGTATGTTATTGTTAGCTGAACCAAACAATTTATGAAATACTATTTTCTGTCTCAGTCAAGCATTGAACCTTTACTTTCTGGCTCTATCTATCACTTAGCACATACACTCTGTACTAATAGTTACAGGTGTGTAGAGGGGTTTGTGCCCCTACCTTTGCCATCCCCTGCTACAGTATATCAGAGCAGCACTGTGGCACATTTAAAGTGTTTCCGTAACAACAGCCAAAGGAAGAGGACATTTTGAGCCATGGCCCTTTGACTCGTCAGCAGTACACTTCAAGACAACAGTAACAACTTACTGAGAAGGATGAACAAACAAGCAAGAGAATAAAAGCTTGATTGTTCAAATCCTAATTTGTGCGGTAATGGCGGCAATTTTTCTCTCCCCACTCTCTTTTCTTCCACTGCCAGGGTGTCTTGTCTGCATCAATGAACAGTTGAGAACAGCCTGCTCCTTATCTGTTAGTGGTCGCTTTGGAGAACATCACAGGACAATAAGACTGTGTTCATGTTCAGGAGAGGCAAGGAAAAAGTGAATCAGTGAATCAGGTCTGTTCGCCATGACAGCTTATGAATGTTCCCTGTCTCCTGGGTTTGATATGATTAAATGTATTATTAAATGTATTAAATGTACAGGCTCATATGGCACAGAGTCATGGAACATCAGCCCATTGCAGGGCAACCTCAGTTTATCTTTGTTAAAAGTTTCTGGCCGCACCATCCATCCATCTTCCAACCTATACCCAGTACAGGGCTACAATGGTAATTCCTATAACCACACACCAAATAAACTGGATTAGCGTCACCAATTGAAAACCTCTCAGTTCAGAGCACATATAGATGGACTGCAGATTCTCGTGCCAGAAGCTGGATATTAGCATTACAGACTAGTTCTCCTCCTCTTTTCCCCACAGTGACCTCAGCTGACACTGCCGTGGTAACTCCTATCTGGGCACGTGTCCCCCAGAGTGGCAGCTCTCCTTATCCCTTTATCTATGCCTGCCCACTTGGTAGTGGAGCAGAGTGTCATGTAGGCCCATGTCCCACAGGGCCTGTCCCCAATCAAGCCTGCCCTATCAGCCCAGACAATCTCACATTCCTCCTCCTTTCCAAAAACAAACCACACTGTAAATGTTTTTGTATCCCTGCTTTACCCAGCTTCTATATGATTTATAACCACTTCTTGTGATAATAATTGAACGAAAAATATTCCTTTGTTGGCATGGTGCCAGAATCCTCCTTGGAAAATATGGGGAAATATACTTAGAAAATATCTTTTTATTACTTTTTCCTATCTGAGCCATCATTTTCCTCTATTAATCTAGCATATTTAGCATTGAAAACGGAATTAGGCAAAAGGCTTAAGTCGATGGGAGACAGGCGATAAAATATCAGGTAAGATTAGCCGCACCTTGGTCTTTAGGCAACATATCATTTGTAGCCGGTTTTAAACATAGACTGACAGTACCATAAACTTTGGTCTGTACATACGATATCAGCCACGTAAGGGAATAACAAGATGTCATGTGACAGTTACTTTCTCTGAATGAGCACGTAAATATGTGTTTAGCACTTTGTTTAGCATTTATGACAAGTACAGCACGAGGCCACAATGTTCCCATGCTGAAACACTTGCCGCTAACCCCACAAGACAGCATGGTAGGGTGGAGTAAGGCAAAATAGTTTTAAAAACAAATCATCTCACATCTAAAGTTCGTGTTGTTTTTCGGCTTGAGGTTCTGTCCAATACGTGTCCTGCATGTGCACAGCAGGGAACTGATTACCTTTAATTTGGCAGGAATGAGAGGCAGCACAGCAACTTAGTAGATAGCACTGTAGCTTCACACCTCCTGGGTTGGCAGTTTGAATCCCACCTTCACTCTGCGTGTGGAGTTTGCACGTCCTCTCTGTGTTACACAGGTTTCCTTTGGGTATACTCATTTCCTTCTGCAGTCCTATGCTATGCAGTTAGGCTAATTAGTGACTCTAAATTTCCTGTAGGGTGTGAGTGTGTTTGTGTGTATGTTCCCTGTGACGGACTGGCATCCCATCCAGGGTGTACCCCAGTCTTGTGCCTTATGTTGCCTGGGATAGGCTCCAGGCCTCCTGTGACCCTGACCAAGATACATAATTAAGAGATGGATGGAAGGCAGGAAATGAACATTTTAAAAACAAAGGCTTATTTTCCCAGAGAACTGTGTTATAAATTAATGTAACATATTATGATTGTTAAATTTATGTAAATGTGTGTATATATAAACTTATGTCCAGAAAATGTACATGAATGTATGAGGAAGCGATACTTATGGTTTAATTTGCCCTGCTAACAGTACAGAATCAGATGCCAGCTTTTCCCGTCTGACTATGTGTGGCCCCCACACTCCCCGGGGACCAGGGTCTGGAACACTTAATTACCCAGAGTCCTCTTCTCAAAGGGCAAGGCCGTGGGTCTACTCATGTAAGCAGGAAGTTAATTTGAGTCCCGAAGTCATAGTGCCCGGCACGTAGCACTGCTATTTACACTGAAAATCAAATAAAGGAAAATGCAGGCCTCGTCTGGAGGGCACGGGGGGCAGAATGACTGGCAGGTCCAGTATTCAGGCCTAGGCCAGCCCAGTGCTCCTCATTTCAGTCTCAACACCAGAACACTTTAGGCATATCTGACTGATAGCGACTGACATCATAGGTACACCAGGAGGTTATGCCACAGTGAAAAGAACACATCAGAACATCATTGACAGCACATTTCTGGTCAGAAAAATAGTTACAGGAAAGATTAGTAGATTACTGAGAAATTGCAGTTACTTTCTTCCACGGTCTAATGTATGGGAACTTCATGCAAATCAGTCTAGTGCAATGAACTGCAATGAACAAGTCTAACACAAGCAGTACTCGCCTTTCCTGTCTGTCTGCTCAGTCCTTCTTTCATACACTGAAATCAATTATCCTGGGAGTCTTGGTTTTTACAGTCTGATTCTGACCCTTAGTAGACTAGGATTCTGAAAAGATATCTGTACCCAAAGGCACTAAACTGCATTATAACTACACACAGCATATCTGGATGAGGGTTATGAGCATGCATGTATGCAGAGCCGGCAGGGCAGGTGAAGCAACTGCACCAGGAGAACCTGCGCACCATGTGGCAGGTCCTGAAAAAGCCATGGCAGACAGCCCCACTCGCACTGGCAGGACCCTTAAGACAGTTTCGGCTCCTCACCACACCAGCCGCGCCCTCCAAGGTTCACTGGGCCCAGTGCAGACACCGCCCTCAGCCACCCGGTCCCGTGTCGTAGTAGCAGCGACGGTCACTGAACCAAACAGTGGGTCTATGTGGCTGGCCCTTCATCTCCATCTTCCTCCTCTTCATCATAGCTCAAGTTCCACTGCTTCTTTGAAAGCAAAGGGTAAACTGGGTGAGTCACACTAAGTACCACTTCACTGTTACCTCTTCGTGCCCTCTGCTAAACAACATCTAACTGTGTGATTAATACCTTTGGGCTTGCAGACAGACATCTGTTTACATTGTCTGCTTACATGGTGAAGTCTGGTGAGCAATCCATCCAACAACCCATCCATACATCTTCAGACTGCTACTCCCACTGAGTGTTGCAGTGAGAATAACCTTACATTAAGAAAATACACCATGTATAAATTGATGAATGGCATGGCAGAGCAGTAGGTAGCACATGATCTTATAGCTCCAGAGCTGGGGATCTATTCCCAGGCTGGGCTCTGTGTATCTTTGCATGTTCTTGCCATGTTTGTGTGTGTTTCCTCCCAGGATCCAAAGACATGCAGCTAGGTGAATGGGGATCTCTGAAGCAACATATTGTGTGTGACCTCAGGTGGGACAGGCTTCAGGCCCACCACAATCTTGCACTGAATAAGTGGTCTGGATGGATGGATAAAATATACAATTTCAATTTAAAATTATAAAATTTAATTACAATGAAACAATTTCAAACTTTACATTGCTTTCTGTTTTCATTGTGGGGCATTTCCAGATTAGCAGATAAATAACATCATTTTAATCTGATTATGTGTTGCTGCTGGCAGAATCTCTCTGACATAAATAATGACTAACAGTTCCTTCACTCACAGCGTGGAAGGTGTCCGCCTGACACAGCTTCAGCTGCGATAGGGGTGTTCTGTATCATGAGCAAGGCCAAACAGCAAGTGTGTGGGTGGAAAACAGCTTCTGATTCACCAGCGGGGAGCGGCGGTGGTGAGGGTGCAGTGACGAGATGGGGATACATGCGTACAATCAGGCCTGTCCAGCTTCCATCATCTGATCATTGCTGGAGAGTAGCAATGCTACTGCTGTACATTTATATGTCCAAATGTCAGTCATGTTGCTTATTGACCGTGGGTGCTAAACAAGGGGAACCACACTCACATGTGACCAATTAAAAATGAGGGGAACCACACCCACATGTTACCAATTTTACAATGAGGGGAGCCACACCCACATGTTACCAGTTTTACAATGAGGGGAAGCACACCCACATGTCACCAGTTTTACAATGAGGGGAACCACACCCACATGTTACCAGTTTTACAATGAGGGGAAGCACATCCACATGTCACCAGTTTTACAATGAGGGGAACCACACCCACATGTTACCAATTTTACAATGAGGGGAACCACACCCACATGTCACCAATTAAAAATGAGGGGAACCACACCCACGTTACCAATTTTACAATGAGGGGAACCACACCCACATGTTACCAATTTTACAATGAGGAGAACCACACCCACATGTCACCAATTAAAAATTAGGGGAACCACACCCATATGTTACCAATTTTACAATGAGGGGAACCACACCCACATGTCATCAATTTTACAATGAGAACCACACCCACATGTCACCAATTAAAAATTAGGGGAACCACACCCACATGTTACCAATTTTACAATGAGGGGAACCACACCCACATGTTACCAATTTTACAATGAGGGGAACCACACCCACATGTCACCAATTTTACAATGGGGGCAGCACACCCACGTCACCAATTAAAAATGAGGGGAACCACACCCACATGTTACCAATTTTACAATGAGGGGAACCACACTCACGTCACCACTTTTGAAAGAGGACAAGAAATTTAGTATCATTTGATGTGAACAAAGAGCTTTATTTGGTCATTGAAATAGTTCTAGGACATTCATGGTGGATAACTGGCACCTCAAATAATATTTTGTAACTGTAATAGTCTTGCATGTGTTTTTTTTTGTTTGTTTTTTATGTAATATCATTTGCCATTGGAATTTCAGTGTTTGTGTTTTGTCTGTTCTCCCCAAGTCATGTAGGTTTCCTCCAGCAGTCAAAAGACTAATTGGCATTTCTAAATTGCCTGAAGTTTGTGTATATGTGTGCCTTGTGATGCAACAGCATCCTATCCAGGGTGTAGCCCTGCTTGTCCCTAATGCTGCCTGTGATGTTCTGTAAGTCCACCAAACCCTGTAACCCTGACCTGGATAAGCAGTTCGAAGATGGATCATAAGCGGGAAATTCATGACTGGGGGGACAATTTGTCTGTACAAATACATACAGCACTTGTATGTTTTGTGCATGTAATTCTTATTAAAGAGAGAAATCGTATTTGGTTTTATCATTAGTAGCACGCTGTTCTTGTTATCAGTACAGTATATTGCTGTAGGAGTCAGCAGTCAAACAGAGAAAGAACAGGAGCGCCCCCTATCACCTATATGGGGGAAGTGACACCCACTGATCTTTTTGACTGTTCCATCAATGTATTATTATGTATTTCTTTCAGCACAGAGGTTTAAAATCTGCCTAAGGAAGTGTTGGACCTCAAAAAGTTACTTATATAAGTTACAGTTTGATGGTTTGCCCAAAAGTTTGCTCAGTAAAAGTTATTTCAGTTCTCTCTAAATGTATATTTACTCACTGGAAATCAGAATCATAAGTGCTGTAAAACCAGTTGAAGGGTCAAAACACTGGAAAGCAAGGCTGAAGTATCTATGCAGTTAGAAGGAAATGTAAATGTTCTTAAGATGCTGTGAGACGCAGTGAAATATGCAGTTGGCCTCAGTTCAGAAGGAGAGCCATTACAAGTGAAGGTACTGGGAAGTCCCAGTATGACTTTGGAGAGAACAGACTCAGACATTCGGTCTGTTAGCATTTCTAGCATTTCTTAACACTGACCTTCAGTCGTGTGCAGGAAGATTAAGGTCAGCAGGGAGGGAGGCTGGCAATGAAGTGACCTGCCGCATGTAAGACCAACCAGGGCAGAAGATCATGACAGCAAATATCAACTGTCACTGAACATCTGTCACTGGCACACCCCCACTGTCACTGAGACCCCCTGAGCAGCAGAATCAGTCAGTGGTCCACGGTTGCTGACAGAGTCACTGACACACAGCAATGAAAGTCTGCATTTTATAAGTAATTTCATCACGCTCTTCTCTTCCAATAGCAGGGTGAGAACAGCAGCTGTAGGAGGGGCTTGGTGGTGACTTAGGTGCTCTGGGGTTTTTAGCTGCTTTGGGAAGGGTTTGAAGCAGTGGGCAGCAGCAAGGGCCCACTAGGCCCCACAGCAGGGATGAGCTCATCAGGTCCATATAGACGCCGATCTGCAGTGCACTGCACACTTCTGGAAGGTAGGCAGGGAGGAGCTTAGAGGGCCGGTTAAAACTTGTGCCAGCGTCCAGCTCCCGGGTCAGTGAAGGGAATTCTAGTAAGGAAAAAGCCCACTTTGTACAAGAAGAAGGACCTGGGTTCTGCTGAAAGCAGCCAGTCCTGTCCAGTGCCTTCAGCAGTACACTCACCTTGCTGACATCTGATCTCCCCCGAGTCTCTAGAAATAAAGGGCAAAACCAGCAAACATACATGGTTTGTTGGGGTAAAAGTGCCTTTCACTTTAATAACAAACAATGAAACACAAACAACGGCATTAATTTCTCATAAATCGAAATGTGTGCACTGCTGTCAAAGTCTCTTCACACAGCATGCTTGGCTGCTTAAACTCCGCAGAGCGGAATAAATTCGGTTTATTATTACACCTTTAATATTTAAAAATCTAGATTCAAGATTTTTCACTGGTGGGGGACTCCATGGCTCAGTGAGTAGCTCTGTTGCCTTGCACTTCCAAGATAGAGAGATTGGAACCCTGGCTCTGTGTGTGTGGCATTTACATATTCTCCCCAAGCTTTGCGGGTTTCCTCTGGGGACTCCAGTTTCCTCTCACAGATAAGCATTGTAAACAACTGGTATGGCTCAACTGGTTGCCACCCCATCCAGGGTGTCCCCCACCTTGTGCACTAGGCTGCCTGGGATAGGTTCCAAACCCCCCCCCATGATCCTGAATAGGATAAAGCAGTTTGGAAAATGGATGGATGCTTCATTGCTTGTCTGCAATAAGAGCATCAGAATATTCATTCAGTCACTGAGAACTACAAAACACAAATTAATGAATAGGCAATGTGCAACAGATGTGAGCTGTCATTAAAGTTATGCTAAACAAAATTCAGTGGAACAAGACTGTTTTGTGCAGAACAGCAGACCGCAGCAGTGAAATCAGGAGTCATAGGAAGAACTGAAATCTTCACATAGTGTGTGGATTCTTTAAATGCTGTAACATGACTATATTATCATGATGTTTGTCCTTGTTAAAAACCCAGAAGTGTACCCCTTGATCTGATCACCATTTCATACTCTGATAGCTACATTCTTCCTTAGACTATCAGTGTGATTTTATGAATGGCATGCAATCAATATTACAAACGGTACAGTTTTTTTGTTTCAGATGAGTAGTACGGTTAATTGGAACCGATATGCAATTTGGCAAACAGCAACCTCGACTAAATAATTCCTCTCTGAAAATAAACTGTCATTTTTGACCTGCTACATCACACAGCACGTTGCGGGGGGTTGGTGTTCACACACTAAGGCAGCCGAGTTTCCTACCCCATCTGGTCAAATCTAAACCTTTCACCGAGTGACCAAAGGCACCCCAGCAAACCCATAATGTGTTTCTGACACAAAATAGCACAGAACTTTTTCTAACTTTCACAGATGGGTGGAATGGTAGAACAGTCTGTCAGAAGGAGCTGCAGTCATCGGCATTCAGACATGAAAACAACGCATTCATTAGGCCCCATCGACGCCTCCAGCAGGTTTATTTTATATTTATTTGTGGCGAAAGGTTAAAGACAATCAGTACCTTTCCTGTACTTTCTCTGCAGTTCATAGCTGTCTGTTACGGTTCAGCCAAGGCAGATGGAGGAAATGTATGACATGGGGTCACTGGGGCGTTTCCAGGCAACGAGTTATGACATCATTTGTAGTTGACATTTACCAAAGTCATAAAATTAACCATTCCTTTATTGGTACGGAGTGTACGAAAGCATCTAGACAGGGTTTAATTCACACAGAATTGCAAGGCAAAAATAATTTCAAAGAAAATATTACAAAATTTAAATTATTTCTTTTCTGGCTGCAAGCCTGGTCCATTGCAAATATTTACAACAGGGTGCAATTTTTCTTTTTACAGGGGAAAAAAAATTCAGAAAAGATAAAGTGTAATAAACAGCAACTGTTACTCTATAATCCATCAATTCAATAATTGCATATGAGTTTCAAATATTACTTAAATTAGCATATTTTAACACTTCTCACACAAAATGCGTAACATCTTGATTTATTAATATTAAAAGTATGCCTGAATACACTAATACTGATGAAACAGCAACTAGTATGAACTGTGCAGGATGTGCAATTGCTTAATATTACTAGTGGTTTTTTTTAAAACAAGGTAACCTTATCTTAGACTGCACTTCCTAACACGCAGGCTATGAATTCCTGTTCTGCTGTACCCCCAGAAAAAGAAAGAAAGAAAAAAACCCACTAGAAACTGTATCTTGCAGGGTAACAGGAGAACATCTACGCACTGCTGCTTTATCCATTAAATTCAGGTGAGTTTTTAAGGGCCTCATGACTCATGGGAGACAGCAGACAGGTAGAGTAGCGTTTACTGGTCAGCACCGGGTTCACGTGTGGCACTTCTGAGACGTGCCATGTGATCACAGCCCCATATGACCATCAGCATTGCCCCCCTAAAACAGAAAAAGCAACAGCACATTCCCCAAAGAAATGTTGCATCACACAGTAAGCAACTAAGAGATGCATGTCTGCTGGATCTCCATGACTCATTTTAAAACCGCTTTGTCTGAGAAAGCCCTACCTCCCATTAAAAATAACAAAAAAAAAACCATAAGGTGAGGAAGCTGATTTAAGGCTTCAGCTTCAGCCAGGGGTAGACCATGGTGAGGAGGGAGAGGATGGAGGACACCAGGCCGCAAGCACCCACGAAACCGGGCCCAGTCCTGTACAGGCCCAGGCGATCCAAGGGGATGAAGATGTCAAACAGGTTCTTAAGGAGGTCCAGTGTGAGGGGTGGGTTTGCGTGCAGCACAGTGGCCAACAGGAGGAGCCGCCTGCGCAGGTGGGCGGGGAGGGGTGCGAGCAGACGGGATGGCTCCGATGTGGAGCTCAGCGGAGGTTCCCCATTCTCCTGGGCGGGGCCACACAGGCCCCTGGCAGGGGGCTTCCAGGCTGAACTGGCACTCCTGGCCTCCCGCTCCATCAGCAGACTGATCTCGTAGGCGTCTCGGGTCAGGTTGAGGATCAGGGCAAAAAGGTAATACCTGCAGTGAGAGAGGGAGCCGTAACGACAGCATGGATACAGTGAGACAACAGGGACAAGCACCAAAGATAGGACCTCCCCCCACCCCAAAGACCCCTACCTGAAGGACCTCTGGCTCCACTTGTCCTGATCCAGGCTGGCCAGCACTCCCGTACGACCGGCCCACAGCACATTGTCACAGGCGAAATACATGGCACGGTTGAGGTGGCCCACGGTGACGCAGAAGCGCAGCACGCTGTCCGACAGGTGCATGGCCCGCTTCGCCGCCTCCAGGCACTCTGCCGAGTTCCCCAGCCGTAGCACTGCGGGGGGAAGCAGAGGTGATACCACAAAACTGGCAGGAAACCCGCAGGCTGCTAAAGGCTACCGACGGGCAAGCGTCACATTAACACAGCAAAAAACACGCCTTGCTACAATTTAACTCAAAAGATACTTGAATGAGTCATGTTTAAAAAACACATTCTCTTTACAAATGGAGTTTTTAGATACTGTCATTTAGCACAAATTAAATACTTATTTTACTCCTTTTTAATTAATCTATCCCTTATATCGTCCATTTACATTGGATTTTTTTTTGGGGGGGGGGGGGGGGGTGTCCTGAAAAGCGAAAATTTGTTTTTTTTTTTTTTTTTTATAAAAAAAAAAAAAAACCATTCACACATTCATCATCAAACTGCTCCTTCCTATGCTACAGGCTCTACGTCCATTTGGGAGATGGACAGCCATTCCCCAGCCAGCCGGCAGAGATAATCCATAATATCAACTAATGGAAAATTACACAAACTAAAACGTTAACTATTTTCAGGTGTGGGTGGTTCAATTCAAATTGCAATGCTTATCAACTTTACATAGACTGTTATATACTCTAGTAGAAAGTCGATTCAATTTGTCCATGGCAACTTCAACTTAAAATTAAAATAACATTACAACATTTCCAAGTACTAATGAGTTTCAATTTCCATCTAGCCATTCATCCATCCATCTTCTAACCTCATATCCACAACAGGAATGCATGGGGGGCCTGGTACCTATCCCTGGCAGCAGAAGGCTCAAGCAGGAGTAAATCCAGTATGGGATACATCCAGCCCAGTGTGTGTGAATGTCTGCTTGCATGTGTCAATCACACCTTATTGGCAATTTTCATATGCCAATTTGCCCTAATTTATCCTGCTTACTTAGGAATAGCAATTAATACACAAACACATGACCCATTTTGTCAACCCCCAATGCCCAAAGGAACTACCCATCACTTTACTCTGGCAGTCCCTGTAGTCTGGTACACAGTTAATATGGTGTGTTTGTACACAGGTAGCCACCGAGCAGCAGACACCTTACTCACACTTCCTCCCAAGGCTCAGGTGACTCTCCAGCTGCTTCACTTTGATTAGCAGATCTTTGCTCGCCCCACCCTTGAGAAGAGTGTAACCAAGCAGCGTGCAGGCGTACTGCGAAGCCCTGTGACAAAAATACACTAAAATTAGAATTGACATCGGGTACCCTGCCTAATAATACTAAATATTAACATTTCTGTATAAAAATTCACATAAATCCAAAAGCCAGAAATAGTAGGAAAACAAAGCAGGCTGAGGCAATCAAAGCTGTAGAGAAACTCGTGCCAAAAATGTTTGGAGTGGTTTATCTTCTTGGTTAGTTAAGTGACGCTGTTTAATTAGCTAGATTACAGCTTGGCAAGCAAAACTGTTACAATTGAGACAACTGGGTCTGCCAGGCCCCTTTAAATAAGCTTCAGCCCAGGATAAAATGAGGGTGGCAGTGTTGTCATCACACATAGATGCTGACAAGAGCAGCAAACTGGTATCAGAAATGCAAAAGCTGAAGTATTTTGAGTAGAGCACAGTGAAGAGAATTACACAAAGGCCACACAGCAAGCACTCTCTTGGAAGGAATTCTCCCCCATAATGGCACTCAATCTGCAACACAGTGGTTCCCAATGGAGGGCATCATATGGCATGGGGTGGGCGTGTTCAAATATTCCTTGAATATTCTTATCTGCAAAAGGCGGACGTCAGAGGAAAAAGGTTGGGAAGTAGTGCTCTAACACACGGGCTGAGTGACACCCCCACTAGACAAGGCCAACGAACGCCGTCTCACATCTCTCACCTCTAAGAAAGAGGTACAGATATGTTCCGTATTTCACCCATAAACTTCTTACATTTTAATTATGAGGAAATTTTCATATGTGGCCAATTCACTCAGTCATAAATTAGGTTTTTGAATCTTATATTTTGAATATTATCTGTCAGAAAAATACAACAGCCAAAAGGCTTTCTGGGCAAACTATTTCATAAGCAGATGACAATATTCTGCTTTTAATTTGCTGCAAAATTTTCACTTACAATGAATTTGTTGTACTTCCTTACCTAATTAAAAAAAAACATTTACATACAAAAAAATGATATACATCAAGGGTGATGTATAAAGCACTTAAGACTAAGACTGTGTAGAAACTATTCTTTTAATACAATCAAGAAAGATTATTCCATGAATTAGTCACAGTCACTGTTAGC
Organism: Gymnarchus niloticus; assembly: GCA_009936485.2. Classification (NCBI taxonomy): domain Eukaryota; kingdom Metazoa; phylum Chordata; class Actinopteri; order Osteoglossiformes; family Gymnarchidae; genus Gymnarchus; species Gymnarchus niloticus. Next base: position 11,291,998 of record JAACJT020000110.1, on the reverse strand, counting down.
CTCCTCATCACAATGCTTCTTCCTCCAATCAACTGGCTGTGGGCCCTCCTGTATCTTGTGACCTATTCCAGTCATAATTATCTCCACTTGATTAGTGTAACATTCCCAAGCAGACAATCCAAAGCCTGGGCTAAAATTATGTGGGCATGCATTTGGACTGAAAGGTTAGCAGCCCGCACAGCAGTCAGCCGAGATTTGTCTCAAGTTCACAGAGAACAAGCTTCCCTGCAAAAGTAAGGTTGGGCTTCTCTCCATGTCCCTACAGGAAATATGTATTATATATTTAAAAGTTGGTTTTCCTTATAAAAACACTGCATCTTATTCAATGCCATATACGATTACTCAAAGTAAACCCAGAATACATTCTAGTGTCCTGTGTCACCATTAGTGAAATGCTCATGTTGTTAAAACATTGCGTAACTATATGTTTTCAATGCTCACGAACATACTTAAACACAGGAAATGTGCAATATCTGAAGTGGAAATTCAGCGAGATTCTGAAGTGTTATTCCACAGTTATAAAACTTGCTGCTGGTTCTAGTGGATTGTAGTAAAACGCGACTTCTTTCCTTCCAAAATAGTGCTGGCTTGGACTTAACTTTTTGATTTTTACAGGATATGACAATTAGCTAAAATATTTAGTGTTATGACAAATGAGGCTTCAAAACCCCTGGTGGGTGGGAATATCCTGAACTACCAATTGATTGGTTACTTCAGGATATTACCACCCACCACGTGTTTTGAAGCGTCATTGATAAGCCAGCATTGATTTGATAGCTTCAATTTGCGCTGTCATTTATTGGATAGCTTGAAATATTACCACCAACCAGGGATTTTAAAGTCTCATTGTCCCGTCAGAAAAAAATGCTGCTGGAATTTAGCAAACGCGTTGTTGTTTGCCTACGTATCGTACGTATTGGACCAGCTGCAACCCTTTCCAGTTATACAAGAATTCACCCGGTCCACCATGTTGTCCTGAAACGCTCGCCCACATAAGTAACATTCTGACTTTCCACTTCCAAAATGAAGTAACACTCGCGCAGCATGCTTAGAGATCTAGCTATTCAAGGGGTTTAAGTGACTCCTAAGAAAGGCAACACCGAGTATATTTATTAGATGATACTTTGCAAGGGAGAAACGAAATAATTAGTTGCGATGAACAGTGAGACGTGGTTTTTATTAGATGTGATGGTACCATAAATGTAATAACCCTTTCTGAAGGATTTTTAAAAAAACGTATTCGTTATACTTTGACTCAGAAAAAGGATGACCAGTTACTATGACTAGTAAGATTGAAGCTTTTACAAAAACATGGAAATACGGAGCTAACTAGCTAGCCCGCGTGCATGCGGCCCAGTAATCCGTTTAACCAGCTAGACAGATCATAAATACAACACCAAACTCTTTTTCCCCCCATTTTGCTTATACCTGAAAAGCCGATCTTTGGCTTGGCTCTGAGCACTGAATCGAACCCACGAATCCATCCTGAGCAAAAACGTGGGAGCTTCCACCTGAAACCCTGCCTGCGTCCACCGCTGTAGCCGCCAATAATAACGAAGACTCAGCAGTCCCCCTTCCCACTGTTTCAGTACAGTCGATAGATGCTTCTAGTTATAGTGTAGTTGCAGATTCATGGATTTAAAAACATTTCTGATCCAATGCCCTGCTCAGCTGGACCGTCTGATCTATACGTTGCCTGGTACGATTTCCTAACTATGGCTTCTGATAAGGGACAAACATAGCAAAGCATATTTCACTTCGAGCGAGGCATCAAAATACCCTGCTCCGTATATAAATAATACAACTTAATCGTTTTATTTAAACTACTTTGATACACTGTTGCCCAGTTTCTAATGTCATGTTTCTTAATGTTTCACTTATTCAAGCAAAATGTGATTTTACAGTAATTCTTCGTATTTTAAAATTACTATAGCTATCTTTCAGAGGCTGTAGAAATGTATTGTGACACGACGCTCGTACAGCTAAAATGCAAGTTCAAATTACCGAAAGATATTATTTCATTTTTAACCTTGGGCAAAACATTTAAGGCATTTGCCGACGATTGCAGAAAATAACATTCAAAACTATCTCCGTTAGAGGGTGCTATACCGCAATTTCACATGGGACAGACTAGTCCTCAGTTCCATGTTTTCAGTTTATAAACAGGATTTTCCTCCATTTTTTCCTCTGACCAAACTAAACACATCACATACATTTATTGAAAAGTTCAACCCTTTTATTTTAGCACATTAAATGAAAATAAATTAAGGAATATACAATAAGTGTAACAATACAAAGATGACTATAAAGCCAGACGAAAATCAAGACTGATCCTAAAAAAGGTACACACACACACACAAAAAAAGACACTGGCATACAGTGTTTCCAGAGCACCTTCACAGTTCCAGTGGAGAACACAATGCCAGCCTAGTAAGTGATACTTTACTTCAATCTGCCAAGGACAATTTCAATACAAGACACACATCAATCACAACTCAAAGTTATACCAGGCTTTACTGCAGCAGCACAACACGCCACCACAGCTGAAGCGGGTGCTGTACTCACACCCATCTACACACTACTGCAGAAAACTATGACAGAACATTAGCTCCAACCCTTTCCATCTACCCATGTCAGACATTTTGCTTGAGGCTGGCAATAGTACAAAACAGCAACAATTGTGCATGGTTCTTCGACCTTCTGTATACTTGCTTTCCTATATGTCTTCATGTATCTTTCCTTCAACACCTCCTAATTAAACACCATTCTCTCTCTCTCTTTACTTGAATCCTTCATTATTATTTGTGGTGCTTCCACCCTCCATATTCCACTTTTTTTTTTTTTAAATTCCATTCTATAACACATTGTCTAGAAATTCTTCCTATACCTTCATGTGTATGTGGACTCCCCCCCCCTCGATTCTCACTTTTTGACCTCCCTTCCCAAATTTCCTAAACCCATCCAGTATTGGGTGTGTGTTGTATTATGTCCCTGACCCTTGAGCCCACACATTGCTCTCAGTGCTCAGAGTGCTGTTTCCTCCGAAAAGGGGATCTCAGGCGGGTCCAGAACGAGTGGTGATGGCGGCGCTTCTTCTCGCCACCTTTTGTGGCCTCTGCCTCCCGCTGACGAATCTGTCTCACAAGGGCAGCAAATACCTCATCGATGTAGTAGCGAAATGCTGCTGAGGTCTCAAAAAAAGGACACTGAAACTCCCGTGCCAGACCACGTCCCTCTTCTACTGACACCTAATGGACAGGAGGACTCAATGAAACCCAGTTGATGTTAATTAACTCATTACCCTGTTAATGAGACTTTTCAGTATTCACAATCATGTAAGATATATAATGAATGACCATGACATTGGGAATGCACAAATACATCCATGCAGAGACACTGGTACTTATAAAAACAAACAATTTCTGAAAATACAATGTACATTATCATTCAGTTTTACTATATTTTATTTATACACAGGAGGTCCAGGATTACCAAATACACGTTAAAAGGAAATAGATCATATTCTTGATTTTGTGCACATCTGTATTTGTTTACATTTTGCACAGATTAGTTTCTGCACGGTCTCATCAATTGAGAATTCACTCAAAAAATATTCTAAACAGTACAATGTGCTCCTCACCTGTCGTAGGTGTGTCAGGTCAGACTTGTTCCCCACCAGAACCACCGGCGTGTCTACGGTACGACGCACGCGGTAGATCAGCTGCTTGAACTGCCGTGCCTCCTGGAAGCTGCGGCGATCGGTGATGGAGTAGGAGATTATGAAGCCCTCTCCTGCTCGCATGTACTGGTCCCTCATTGCAGTGAACTCTGCCTGCAGATGACAAGGGAAGGGAGTCCGTTGGACCAAGATGGATTGGCGTGAGGAAGGAAATGTGGAGAGTGAGAGAAGATAGGGAAGGTGTGAAGGGCTCTGAGGAAGAAGGGGGAGGGCCACAGCATGGGATGGCACTGGCACTGGCCACAAGTCTCACCTGTCCCGCAGTGTCAAGGATGTCCAAGTTGGCTGGCTCATCGTCAATACGGATTTGAGTTTTGTAGGCATCCTCTGAGGATGTAGAGATTGCAAGCAATGACAGTATTAATAAACAGAGAGTCGATCCGAGGCATGCAGACCCATTACCCCAACCCCCATTCCCCCAACTTACCAATAGTGGGATCGTGGTCCTCGGGGAACCTGTGACTGATGAACTGCATGATGATAGCTGTGAGGATACAAATGGAAATGGAAAGTCAGGTAATGCATTGAACTGCAATGACAACAGAGATTGAGCAAAGCTGGATACGTTGACTGAAATACCGTTTAAAGAGGATGGAGGGGCGTTTCACCACCCATGAGAAGTAATCACACCAAAAACGAAACCTCTTGTTTCTCTTCCACTTCCTTTTAATCATATCTGTTTTGGTCTCTTTCTAAAAGCTTTCCTAAAATAATTTCCTACCATCTTTCCATAGCCAATGAAGAATAATTAGAGACATTATAATTATAGAGATTCTCCAGAATGTACAGGAGAGATTAAATTAACAATGTAATAACACTGACAATCTTGTTCTCTCTGCAGTTTGCCTGTGGCATAATTACTATTTTTCTACCTGTGCCAGGTAATCCCTTCTTGTTTCCATGGTGACAAGCCAGTCACAAAGAACGGCTGTTGCTAGGTACCGCTGCATCTTCCTGGAAACTGTTTTTAAAAATATGCCGGACTAATAAGTCATGACCTGCCATCTGTTGCAATCAACACAAAGTATGAGCCTGGTGGATCCGTTTTGCTGATTGTGGCTTGAGCAGCAAAAAGGCGAGACACCGTGAGATAAAAACTAAATAGCTGGACATAAAGCCATGCTCACCACTCTTTCCTACGCCTCCTTCTCCCAGCATCACCAGTTTGTACTCACGGGACGGGCCTCCTGCAGCCCCTCCCAACCCCCGTGATGACTCCATCCACACGACAGGGGCTAGGAGAAAGAAGAGGCTGCATTATTTAAAATCACACATCTTCACAAGTGCAAATGCTGCAGCGTAGAAGTCATGCTCTCTGTTGCATTACACACAAGTAGCCAGGAAACCAGACACTGAAGTCTGTTAATAATAATTTACCAAAAGATCACAAAGGTGGCAAACTCTTTATGCAGAGAGAGAATGGGACTCAAAAGGCTATGCTTAAAAAGACTGGTCATTTTGACTTAAAAAATTATTTTTATGCTTCCAATGAGTTAGACTATTGTTAAACATCAACGTCGAGTGTGTACAGAGACAGACATGTGACAGAAAGCTAAATATGAGCATGTCAAACAAGCAAACAAAGGCTTGTTTTTTTAAAGATTAGATTAGCTTGACAATGTGCCTGTGAGATAGTGGAGTCTGAATCTATAGTGAAATACATTATACTGGTTTAGCAGCCTCCACAGAAAATCTATCCACTGATGTTTATGAAAGGGTGCAACGGTGTTCCTTAAGAAAAAACTTGAAACTTAGCATGTCAGTTTCCCAGAAAGGTCAAAGGCACATTGTGAACTGCTGAAGCAAGTCTAAGTGAAGAATTATGGGAGGAGCTCATGTGACAGTGGCAAAAAAAAAAAAAAACACGCGACAACCACCAACCCCCTGAGCGTGAGTTGCTGTTGGATACCACCCTCTGAGACAGTCAGAAATGTTCCACCAAATGCCCTCCTCTCACATGGTATATTGCAAAATCTGTTCAAACCGTGAGCCATCTTGGTAATGAATTCTGCCACCTCTCAGTATATAAGATTTCCCTCTATATATTTCCTTACTTTTAATCTGCATATATGCTGGTGTAGGGACACAGATATTAATAAACTGCACCCTTAGAAGCTTTATCATTTGGAAAATGCAGTCAGACATGATTAACCGAGTATCACAGACTAGAAAAGCAAATACCAGCAATGATAATTATGTGTAATGTTTATGTAACAATCATGAAAGCTTTTCAATACTCAAAAAGACATATTAATTATGGGCTTGTTGAATACTTAATTGTAGACCCTGAATGTCATTATAATATTGTAATCTTTATTGAAATCTCCAAGCCTTCCTAGAATTTCTTCTGGTGTCCTTCCAAATGTCCTACATCAGCACACGAAATAGTCGTGTTTTTGTAGATGAATGATAAAAGCAGTCCACACAAACTTCTTGAAATGAACTGCACTCAGCCAGATATCCAAAGATATTGAATTTTTGCCTACTTGAACTGAATACTCAGTTATTATTATAAATGTTGTATTCTATTTGTATTATTATACAACAATACTGTTAAAACAATAAAAAAATCAATAAATTCAGTACAAGCCAATGAAATCAAGTGGTTCTTGTTTTACTGCTTTAATATATATTTAAAGCTACATTTTAAACGTTTTTATGAAAGAGTTTATCTTCTCACATAAAGGTGCCGTTATGTTACTAGTAAAAACACGATGGACATCGCAATAATCTGAACTGCAGGTTCACTGCTAATGGATACACACAGACACACATTTCTTATTGCCGTGTTTTTAGTGAGTTGATTATATGTAAATATTTTTTTAATAACCCGGATAATAAAAAGCCTTTGTGCTGCCGGTGGGTAAGATTACACTGTATCTTATAGGGTTGATTATGGATCATTTGCAGCGTTAATTAGACCGTGAAGTTTACTACACACGGGTGTGGGACAGAAAGCAGGTTTCTCTACCGTAATGAGTCATGACGGTCTGAGCCTGTTTTACCCCTGGGCGTGTGGTTCCTACTGTTCCTTAAAAAATAACTGCAAATAAAGCTATATAAAATAAATGTGATTACCTACGTGTACGAAGACAATTGACAAAACTCAACCAAAGGGAAAACGGTTTACCGCTTAAATGTACGTTTAAAGAAACATTGTAGACAATTCTTAAACAGGCATAATAATAATAATGTGTTATTACTGTATGATAGTAGCAAACAAACGAAGTAGAGTAGAGTCTGATCATTATTAACACGACCTCAAGCAGTGTTAGCTGGCTAATGAGTGCAAATGTACATATGGTAATACAGAGTTAGCTCACTATTGCCAAAGCAGTCCCACTAACTTTGGAAGAGACAGCGACCAACCGGTTAACAAACGTCTAAATAACAATATAAACGGGGAAATAACACCATTATTTCGATGCGAAACAGGCTGATAGATGCGTGACTAAAGTTTCTGATAGGAACAGCACGCCAGCCCGCATCTAGTCTGAGACGGAAGTGAAATGGCTTATGATGAGCAAACAACTACACGAAGCTTTTAATACGCAGTCAACACAGCTGACAAAACGATCACAACATAAATGATACTAATATAGATAGCTACGCGCTCAGTTTGTACTGATATATTTGCATGCTGGCCAATGCGACATTGTGACAATGTAGCCAGTTAGCATAACGAGCTGGCTTAGCAGAGCAGTACTGGTGCTAACTTCTGCCTTTGTAAGAGTTATAAATGTACTTCGACTGGCTAGCCTAAATGTAAAACTTCCGAGCAAAACTCGTGTCTAGGTGCTCACCTGTGATCACTGATCGCCCATACTGGGATCTCTTTCGGTGCTGTTCCGTTTATAAACCTGTGGTTCTACCAGCGAATGAAACGCTGAAAAGTTGGACGGATCCCGCAGAGTCGATCGCCACTCTGTACTGTACACATACAGTATAAACACAGCGTAACTGGATCCTACCGAATCAGCCGAGCTGCATGGCGCATACGAGACCAGGCGTCTTCATTTATAAGTCAGGCTCTCTCTCGTTCTTAAAATAATTATTGACCGCAGCAGATCGAAACACGTCTGGCCAGAAGGCTGCGGAAGGGTGTTCCTGCTTCTCCGCCCGTCACCCTGCCATTTCTCCGCATTGTGCCTCCGGTGCAGCCCTGGAGTACACACGCGTGAAGTTGGTAAACCGGGCGAGGCTTGGTGGCTTTAGATTCTAAAGACAACATGGCAATAGTGTGTTAAATAATACAATAGTAGAGGAAACGTTATTTAAAACCGCTTGGTGACACTGAATATAATTAATATCTCCGATCGGTATCTATATGCAATTTATTATTTTGATAAATAGCCTGGTTTAATGTACTGTTATATTACTTTGAAGACGGGAAAGTTATGTTTTGATGCAAATAGTCACTATTGGACATTATGCTACGGAGAGGGGTTGACAAGAATTATTTGATTGCAGAATACATTCAGGGTAAAAAAAATATATATGTCAGCAAATGTACTAGATATATAAACTTATTTTTTCCGCGTAGCGAAAAATTGTGTGACTTAAATTGTAATTACAGTGGTCGTAAAAGAAAAAAATTAAACCATGACTTTCATTCCGTACAACAACATTATCTACTTTTGTGCATCTAATCACACTTGTGATGTCGTATGCTGTTGAGAATCACCATCAAAATACAGAAAAGGGGAGACTACGGAAAATACAGGACAGGTATGTCAGACTTTATTTGCACAGTCAATGTGCGTTAACAAATTCAACATATAAGTTAGTGTAATATAATATGGCATACAGTTTAAAGACATTTTATGTTACATGGTTACTCATTGTGCGTCCACATAAAAGCTCTTTAGCTTGAATTATTATTAAGACCTGTTCAGCATTTGTTGCAACTATTAATACAGCTAATGTACATATTCATGTAATCTATTTCATGATCTATAGACATCTAGAGGATGATGAGAGGAACCTGGAGTTGGGGGAGTGACATGGCGTTGAAGGCAAGGTAAAAAAAACAAGAGGAACATAACAGTATATATGGGCACAACAAGAAACAAGATATATAGCAGATGAGAGAATGAGAGTTAACTCAACTTACAGGGTGGAAAACAGCACTGTAGGTACACAGACACCTTCATTCGATTTTAAGGACAGAAACCATTGCAAACAAGAGCAGCCATGTGCTGACATAGAGTATAAAGTCTACTCAACACACTAAACACAGGATATTCAAATATCTATCAGGGATGTGCCTTTGTAAATGGACAAAACATTCATTAGCATAAATAAATTCCCCCATTGCCCGTTAGTATTACTATTTTCACTAGCAGTTATTTTATCAGAATCGATAGTAGTTAGCATGACAACACAAACTGGGAGAGGATATACAGTCAGGAGAAACCCTCTCAGCAAATGTTCTTCCTCCCATGCTCAACCCGGCTGAGCGGGGGATTACAGATAGAGAGGGGTTTAGGCAGGGATTTGAAAATGGAAAGGAGGGATGAAAAGGAAGAAGTGGTGGGACTGGAGAAATATGGTAGGACAGAGCAGGAGGAGCAGAAGCTGGCCGATGTCTGTGGAGCCGTGGTGTGCGTCCACCTGCGCCGTGTCCATCTGGTGCAAAGCTGGGCCAAGACGCCATTTCCACAGATCTCTGTTTTTATTCTTGAAATCTCACTCGCTGTAATCGCACCTCGTATCTCAGGCCGGTCCTCTCAAAACGAACCCTGCTTCTCGCAATCGACACACTTGTGTCAGATACATCTTTATTTTTTTACTCTCAGTGCATCACGGCCCATCACCCAGGTAACGTCATAAACAGCATTTCAATTCTAATCACAAGTGGGGTTTTGGTCCCTTGGTTTGAATCCGTAATGTCCGTTGTTGACGATTTGCTCAACGCTTGAGGAATGAAGCATATCTCGTGAGATTTTCACGTCACACCAATGCAGCTTACAAGTGAACAGACACTTCTGTCAAGTAAGATCATATCACAGTTAAAGGCGCTGAGTCAGTCCTGTAGGGCATTGTGCTGTAAGAGTCATAGTCATGTGATTGCTCATTCAATGTAGCATCTAGGCACTCATGTCCAAATGCTGAAGCCCAAACTGCTGGTCTTTTCTCATCAGCGGCTCTGCACATTGCTTCTCTATGTGTGATAAAATATCGTGTCAGCTACTTGTTCTGTAAATGTTTTTCACCACAAAGGCTGGTTTAATAAAAGTGAGTTAGTCCATTGAACAACCAAAGAAGCTGGTCTTTTCTCAATATCACCGATATTGTTACTCTGTGAAGCGTTTTTCTTCTCCAAACAATATAATTTCAAATACTGCGAAAACATAACCAATGAGTCACGAAATATCTCATGCTTAGGACTTTTCAAAGATTTCCTCTAAGGTTATTCAGGGAGGCTTTTGACATGCTTACCAACACGTGCTGTATGCTTAAAAAATGAAAAAAGGATTTTTATGAAAATGCTGCAAGAAAAAAATCAGTTTTCCATATTACCAAATTGCTGTAGACACTTGATATTCATCTTAGTTACAAAAAAGAAAAGTTGATTTCAGCATCCTGTATTACAATATAAGCACCCAGCCCCTCTGCTAAAGGGGCAGCAAAACAGACAAAACATTCTCAGCCAGAAAAACAAAGTTGACAAACACGTTTGAAAACACATCATATACCCTCTAACTGAAAAAACAGCAACACGAACACTTTTCCAGAAGAATTCTTAGATAATGCAAATTTTCCAAAGGCATTACTCTCTCCAGTAAGTGACTATACAGTGTCTTTAGGTGTCAAAGCATTTCCCTGTAATAAATTGCATTGCTCTGAACAGAAACTCCAATTTCAAATGCAGTAAATTTCAAGCGAATTTGAATCGATCTATAGTTAGTGTTCGTTGTGATGCACAGTTTAAAGTGATGTCAAGTAAGCAGCAGCTTTAGCTCTGGAGATTTTAGATGAGTAGATATATTGTTGTTGCTTCACCAATACGCAACACTACACAGCCAGTAAAAGTGATAAATTCTGTTTGCTTTTATGGAATCACTACTATTTTGCTGCAAAAAATGCAATAATAGGGCAATAAGGGTTAAAGGGAAGGCAAACCGCCAAGGAATGGAAAGTCACTCAAAATCAGTTTTTTTTTTTTTAATTTAAATTTTTTTTTTAACAGCGTTTCTATTACAGAAAGGCTGCTTCAGGCAAGTGGCCAGTAGTATTTCCCTGTCAGCATTTGTATTAATTATTTGTATGAATAATCATAGTTAATGTTGTGCATTATAACCCATGCATATTATGGTTTCCATCAGCTGAGAGGACAGGTTCACTCATCCGACTCATGTAGCCTTTTCAGACTAAAACAGTTCAAAGCTTTCCAAGGCAACTTTGGCTCAGAAATCACTTTGTATGAATAAGTATAAAGGCAACAAAAATGTAAGAAAGGTAGCTAAACAAACTGAGAAAGGTTAGCAAACCACTGAGAGGCGTGGTCAGCATACTCGCTGACACCCTTTGAAGTGTTGCTGTGAATGCATCACAGGCACATAGAGTCATACCTACAGTTCTTTACATGGGTGACATCATGAAATTCGGCAGTGGAGCTACAGGATGGGTTCAGATTGGGTTAGTGTTATTTATAAATTAGCTGACAATAATTATGTGGATTTGTTTATGACTAGCAGTAGTCCGGTATACGATAGGATATATTAAACATGTTTTTCTTTCATTGTTTGCATAACTTGGAAAAAAAATCCTCAAAATCATGGAAAACAGAGCCAAGAAAATCAATATTGCTTTGTTTTAAAATAAAAGTTTAAACTGGTGATGTTCAGTGTGGGAAATAAGGTAATTCATTTTCAGTTCAATGAAGTGAGCCACCATGGATATAATTTCACTATGGCAATTAAAATAAAAAGCAAATCAATATGTGAAATGTACAGATTAAAGTTTAATAACAACCTTTTGCACACATATTTCTTTCTATGTTCATGCGTTACCTATATCAGATTATCTCCGGGGTTAAACATCAGCATTCATTCCCGGTAGATAGGAAACACGTCCATCCACACTACTTTTGTGCGTAAACATGAAAACATGAAATCTGCTATACCCACAATGCCCTAAAACATTTACAACATTGTCCATTCATATCTAAGTCATACAGAGGACTGTAGAGTCATCCTCTTGAAACATCATTAAAAAAATGAGAGGACACTGATCTTTATCACGTGAATAAGAGTAAGTTATCCATTAGGAGATGCTGCCTTTCTCCAAGTTACCTATGAGCTTTCTTCCAGTTATCCCAGATCATATGGCTCTAGGAGGATTTGTCTGATTTCAAGCAGACATTATAAGTGTGACCAACAGGAATAACCCCTCAAAGTAATTGGAAAAATATACTGTGGGCTACTTGTCAGGCTTAGTTCCAGTTATATGCACTTGTGTCCTTGATTTCTTAATTAAGACATGCAATAATTTGACTGTATATACCACCAACATACAACCTATGGAAGAGGATTTGGAGGAGGGGTATGAATTCTGACAGACTGCAGTCTTTGCATGTGAATTCATGTGAAGTCCGTTCATTTCACTGTGAACACTTAACCCCAAAAAGAACAAATACAATACAGTAGTGTATATATGCCCTCAGATTTTGGTTACTCACATTCAATCAACTAAATTTTGCCCTAGTGTTTTTGCACAATTGGAGTGTATTAATTTGTTTTCTTTGAATAAAATTCCGGCAATGGTTTAATAGATTTTCATAATCATTATTAACGGCACAGAAAGAACAGTTCACTGTACAAGTCCTATAAAGGTTTTTTATATGAATGGTTTTAAAATAAGATTATAAGGTGAGAAAAAATATCTCAGAAATTTGAGTTTTCTGACTCTAGTGTGTGTGTGTGTGTGTGTGTGTGTGTGTGTGTGTGTGTGTGTGTGTGGTGAGAGGAGGGGCTCACATGTGGGGTTAGTACTCAGTGAGGTTGTGCCACTTGGCGATCTGCCGGCGAGGGTTTTCACAGACCTCCCGCCAGTGGAGGGCGCCAGAGGAACAGGGGCTATGGGAACCCAGCACTAGGCGGCCCACCACCTCGTTCTTTGTGGTGCGGTCAAAGTCGATGACCAGAAACTCCACCGAGATGTCAGGCAAAAGCTCAGCAGGCACGTCGTAAATGAAAGACTCGTTGAAAATGGGGTTGAGCGTGCACTTCTTTACGTGAGTCTTCTTCTTGGCGATGCGCTTACGACCATAAAAGATGTTCACCTTCACGTATGGGTCTGAGAAGAGGACGGAGAGAGTGCTGGTTGTTTACCACAAGAAATAAAGCAAAAACAGCACAAAATATCACCAACTACCTAAAATAAATACCACAGAATATTCAACCGAAATATCCAAAATCCAATATACAAACTAGTGGCTCAGTCGGTACTACCGTGGCCTCACACTGAGTGGCTGTGGTTTCTGTGTGTGTGCGCGTTCTCTCTGTGTTCGCTGGGTACTCCAGTTTCCACCCAAATTTAAAAGATATGCAGTTTAGGTAGATTAGTATAACTTGTTTAAAGTATGAGTTTTCCCTGCAGTGGGATAAGCAGGTGTGCCTTGTCTTGTACCTTATAATTCCTGAGACAGGCTGCAGACTTGCACTAGAGAAGTATTTATAGAAAATTAACGGTTGAATGAATGGATACCGACATCATGTAGCATGGATACCCTTTGAAATAACCAAACAGACAGATGCAAGCATATAAAGAACAGCACAGATTTTCATACTCACTGCCAGACAGGCCTGTGATGTCCATCTTGGGCAAGTGTTTGGCCTTCAGTACCACAACACTAAGTCTATGGGTGACCGGTTGGTAGGACAGGGATACCAGCAGTTCTCCACGGCTCACACACTGGGAAACAGAAAGAAGACGACCACTGAATCTCCCTCTTCCCCTGTCTCGCTCTGACCACATCTACATATGCACGCACACATGTGCACGATGATAAGACCACGTGATTCAGATGTCTACCCTGGCACAAATACAGCATTTATTACTATTCTACATGATCAGCGAAGTTGACTACCGCAATGTTTTAGCAAAAATGATGGTCAAATGAGGTGGCAGTGAAACAATGAAGCATAATAATGACCCATATGCATGGGCATAGGGGCATTTAAAGTGCAACAAGGAGACAGCCATCAGAATGAGGGTTAGGGTTTATAGTGTAGAAAACAAGAGCTAAAAGGTTTCCAAACACAAGTACCGATACTTGTGGCAATAAGGATTGCTGAACCGCAGCTTGAAGTAAAAGCTTTCTTGGCTAATTTTCTGCTGGAGACTTGGTGACTGAGAAAAGGAGAAACGGGACTCTTAGCAGAAAGCCGCCAGATGGGAACAGTCTTTACTAAGTGGATTGATGATGCCGCCCTCACTGCTTTGCTCATGTAGGTCAGCGCTTCTAACCCTAACTCTAACCTCATGGCCTTGACACATACATCCTGTATCTCCCTTTGACTTGATCATAGTTACTCCATAAGCCAGAGTTACACCAGCAAGGTCTTAAGCTGTCTGTGCCACCATAGAAGATATGGTCAAATCACAGAAGTGTTAACAAAAATGCCCGCCACTGAACTTATGTCATAGTTTGCTTACCAGCTCAAAAATCCACAGTGCTAACAATGTTATCCCCTTGTCCAATTTTGAAAGGAGACATGAAGTCTTTGTGTCATTATCCCCTATCTATTTCAAACTGAGTTACTGAGTTAATGAGTTACTCCTCATTTGCATGACACGGTGCCTCTAACTTTGTGTGCCTATCTTCTGGTGTCTAACCATATGTGCCTGAGTATCCGTGTAACACTTCACACATACCTCCATGCTTACATATATACCATAAAATCACTGTGGACCCACATCACTCCTGAAAGATATGGCTGTAATTCTCACATGTGATTCAGGCACTTTGCACCCCTTCCTTTACTGCCTTTCTCTCTGTCTACAGACTGTTCTGCTGATGCCAACTGCCACCATGGTAACATGTGGCAGGGAGGTGGCCTGGGGCTCACGCTAAACTTCACAGAGCGACTGGGAGCTGGATGCCCTATTACAAGAGAGCGCAAGCCAGCCGACTTACGTCATCCAGCACTGTGTGTGTGTGTGTGTGTGTGTGTGTGTGTGTGTGTGTGTGTGTGTGTGTGTGTGTGTGTGTGTCTCAGTGAAGGTGCCCTACCATATGTTTGTATCTCACTTGGCTGGACATCCTAGTTCTGGAACTGTTTGACTTAGACACGGTTTGCACAATTGCTTTGGTATAACGAGGTGGCTGCATTGCTGGGTGACTCTGAACATATGTACACAGTCAAAACAAACTGATTCAAAGATTACAGGTTACCATCCTCTTTACTCAACAAATCGTCACGTTTCTCCAGTGTTGCAGAAATATCACCCCATGGCTCCATTAAAGCAGCATTTTAAAACTGTAATGGATTGGTGTAATACTACGTGAGGGGACAAATGAAACTTCAAAGCTATGGTGGGTGGGAGTATCCCAAAGAATACCCAGCATTGATTGGTAGTTCGGGGTATTCCACACACCGTCCACAGGTTTTGGAGTCTCATTTTTTCCCCATCAATAGTAATACTTTCTAATGAACTGGCTTTATTCACTTCAAACATTGCCTTCCAATTTGCATCACATTACTGTCACTGTATGACAAGACAAATGTTTTACATTCATCACTGTCTACAAAATTGTATGTATCCATTCGGTTGTGGACCAATCACAAGAAAAAGTTAACACTTTATACACATTTACATGGGTAAGGGGGAAAAAGAAAAATCACAAAAATATAAAACAAATATAAAAAAAGATCATTTAAAACGCATTCTGTTCAGTGTTTAATGTCAGTCAGTATATATAAAATATCAACGTGGCTTGATACTGAACAAGTATGTATGAGTTACTAAGGTAATTTTTTAAAAATAATTTGACTTCTATAAAATATATAAAGTATTAATACTATTTAATTCATAAAATATTTTTAAGAAATAACTGAAGATTTATTTTTGAGGTTCAGCACATAAACAATTTATAACATAGTCATCATCACAGAGTTATGCCACAAAATTAAACTTAAGTTATAAGTTATACATGAAAAAATCTTGGGCGATGGTATGTAGCTCAGTGGGTTTGGGCTCTCTGTCTGAAAGGTCATTGGTTCAAATCCCATGTCCGGCAGAGTGATCATGTCACTGTTGGGCCCCTGAGCAAGGCCCTTAACCCCAAGTGCTCCAGGGGTGCTGGATGCTGGCTAACCTTGCACGCTGATCCCAAAACATCTGTGTTTGATGAAGAGCAAGATCAGATATGCAAAACTGACCAATTTCCCCACAGGGATGAATTAAGTACAAATATTATTTTTTACAATTATACAACATAGGTTTGTTTTGTACCATAGTTCTCTATATTGTCTCATACAAGATTCCGGAATATTCATGAAAAATCTGTTAGCCTATGTGAAGAATATTCCTCCTAATTACAGTTTTTTAGAATGTTCCTTCAAACCCTCATGAGATGTCAATCACTCTTTCAAAAGGCTTTTAAAAATGACACCAAAGGAAGTCCTTTGTCACTGAGAAAATGATATTCCCACTATTTTTTCTTTCCCACTCTTCAGCCCCAGTTTGTCAACGCTCGCCACTGTGTTCCAGAACACGAGATAGGCGGGCAATGCACCTGTACTCCCCCGATTTACATTCCAGCCAGTCAGCTTTCTGTGGATAATCGTCAGCTGGAAGAGCAATGCAGCGCCTATGGCAGCAACCTGAATATGTGGGGGTCAAGCACTGAATAACTGCCTCGCCCTGATGATAAATAAAACCTCAACACCTCAAAGCAAAACACTGCCCACTTACTGCCTATTGAAACATTCACCAAGGTCACATCGTCATTTGTTTGTTTGGCCTTTTTCACAACCAAGTAACATAATCTGTATCAATAAACTTTAAACCTGCAGAAGCCCAGCAATGCAGAGGTACGGATTTCTTACACTCTATAACACACGAACATAATGTAGAGCATGTGGTGTCACCCCTGCTTTAAGGGGGTGTGTTCTGGGGAGTTATGGGAGGAAGAAAAGCGTGATTTTGGTTGCAGTGCTGTTGGAAGTTTGGCGGCTACATCAGCAGGTTGTGGTATAAAGAACTCATTAAAAACTGTTTTATAAATGCACCCGAAAATGGCGAATCTTGATTGGCAGCACTACAATAAACTATAAATTATCAGCTGAAATTAAACTGCAAACGCTAAAAATGTGCAATGTTTCACATCATGTATGTAGACCATCAGCCCCAAAATATTCAAATGAGCTCCATAAAAACTAAGAGTGAACCTCTGCCACAGCCAGGGAAATATAGATAACCAAATATGGGTCATGAAGCATGCAACAGATGTAGCTGTAAATAATGATGCATCACTTATATATACTTACACATGATCCAAAGACAATAATATGTTTTATAAATGTTGATAATCTGGAGGTATTTAAGATGTTTTCTTTTGCTGTATTATTTAAAATGTAATATGAACGATTTACAAAATTATGACATACTTTTTCGACAAAGCAAACCCGACCAGAAGGTGACCACTGCAGACTTGTTCATTCTATCTCTCGAAATGGAACTCTAATGGTTGCACAAAACCACATACACAGATTCTCTAAATTCTGACAGTGTCTCCTTAATATCCCTTTAGCATCGGCGCTTATCGCTAACGCAGCATAACTGGCAACAAAACTTTGTAAAAGCTGAAACAACACCAAAGTGAGAGTGTCCATCTTAAAAAGGCTGCACAGTGTTTGCTCACGAACCACCTCTTTCCTGTCCTTGACATCGATTTTGTATTGAACTGCCAATGCTACATCTGACCCATTGTACTGACCTGAGCCGGCTTGGCGGAGACTCCTTCCTGTCCCTTTGGCATAATTTCCTGTCTACAAAACCACCTACTCCTGACTGCATTCTCAAATTTCAACACAGGCCTTTGGTAAACCCCTGCGCCTTTGGAAAGTCACCTACTGGTCTCTCACTGCTACAGCCCTGGCAGTAACGAAGTGCCCATTGCCTAACCAAGGATGGCACCCTACTGTTATCCATAGAACATTCTGCAGCTAAATACTGGTGGTATTAAACTTGATGCTGTTTAATTAGTTAATACACGTGATTGAACCAGCTTATTGGCCAGTCCCAGCCTTTAGCGTGGTTCCAGCCTCTTTCATGGTTCCAGTAGCACAGTGCCCAGTCTTTTACTTCTTAATGTTATTAGTAGAACAACCAGTAGGTTGGGACCTCCTGCCCATACATACACAGAAAAGACAATGTAAAGATTCCTTTAATGGTATACCAACATTTAAAAATTTTAACTTTAAATTTGGATGTTGTTCGCAGGGCTGAAGTATACCTATGCAATGTAGGCCTTCCCTTCATCTACTCCATATTATCATGAAATTTACCTTTATTTATGGAATACCTAAAAACACGAATTAAACATTTATAAAGTACAGCTAATTCGAAGTGCTCTATTTTGACGATTTAACGCAAAGCGCAAGGAACATTTATGGGCGTGTCCAAATCCATTACGCTATTTTAACGGTGGGAAAAAACCGACTTCGCGCCAGCGGAAGGCGCGAAAAGGTTGTCATAACTCTTAATTATTCAGAGGTGTGTTTTGGGCGTAACATGCAATAAAGCAATCAGAATGGCACGTCACATCACCTTTAAACGGCAGGGGCGCATGAGCTATGGCGGATTGCTATTTTAACGGCGCATTTACCTGGCCAACCAGATCGGTTTTCGGCTGAGGAAACGGACGTGCTCGTGCGCGAAGTGAAAAGGCAGGAGCAAATGTACGGGAGCACTACTGTTCCACCTAAACCTGTCGAGGAGAAGCAGGTGTGGGAATACGGAGCGAAATTTGTCTCAAAATGATTTCTCTCCATAAGTTTTATTATAGAGTACAACATATATGAATGAAATAAAGAACCATTAGTGCACTTCAAGCGTGTACTTGTGTCCGAAACGAGCGTCGTGCACCCGCACGTTTATAAAACGCGCCGCTTAAATATCGTTTAACAATACGTCACTGAATTTTTACGTGGTTTTTGTTAGTCAAACGCGCAATGTCATTTAGCTGCCTTAAACTAGCAACGCACCGACAATGCACCCAGCCACACCTCATTTAAAAAAGACCACGCCTACGAACGGGAAGCGCGCGCAAAATCATTTGTTGTTTTGAAAGCGCGCGCTTAGCGTGAAAATGAGGAATGCGCCGGTACGAAACTAGTAAAGGCACTTTACGTCGCGCTTTCCGTCGGTGCAAAATAGGGCCAAAAGGGTTAAATTACTTCCAGCATGAAAATTCCTCCGCCATGGGAGCTCAAGATCAGCAAATGCCACATCGAAGATTGAAAATCTGATCTGACGTGCATTGACGAGCCAGCATTATGGAAGCTCACCGTGAGCAAACAGGCAACATTTTTATTCATACTCAAGGTAATTTAAATTTTAAATTTCCAAACCGCCATTTACTGCTAGAGATTTATTGCATTGTGCAGGTTGAGCAACATGATTATGCTTATAACACCAGCTAAACTTCTGGAATTATAACCTAGAACAGCTTTCGTCTAAATTCCAGATCTGTGACATTGGTAGTTATACAAATAACCACCAGAGTAAAAACCTGCAAGATTTCAAAGGAAGAACAAAACATCGTTGACGATTCCTAAGCAATGGGTCTCACACTTATGTATGGAAAACTATCATTGCAAAATAATTTTCCGTTAAAACCCCGGAATGAACTTCACAGTAATTGCTAAGGATGAATGAAAGTTGCAAAGGAAGCTGAGATATTAGTATCAAATCGGGCAGGACATTGTTAGCATCCTGCACATTATTAATAAAACAGCTGCTTACCTTCCTTATGCAAAACATTCACTGTTGCTTAGACATATTGCCACAGAAGGCACTGGCTGTTTTTGTCCCCGCAAACTCTGCTTTTACAATCTTTTGTGCCCACTGCGTCTTACTAGCTGTCGATTTTGATCCCGTATCCCATGGTGCCATAGATCGCCGCTGGCCCTCTCCTCACTGCTGGTGATCCGATTTCTCACTTCCCTCAAGAGCTGTATTGTAGGCTGCATTCAAATCAGAGCAAACTTGTTTAAAGGCCCTCTTTCTGAAAAGGTGCATCCGAGCGTGACATAATCACAACGAAAGACACAAAGGTTCACGTGTATTGCATGTCTCAACCTTAAGGCTCTGGTGCTTTCTGCCACATTGTACAGCCCCCTTTTAAAAACCACAGATTGATTTTTTACATTGAGTTTGCAGTGTGTATCAGAATGGGAACTATACCAAAATTTCAAGGCATATAATTTCCTATGCATTTACATGGGAAGATTTGTTCTTCTGGTGTCTTCAAACCTGTCTCCTATTTTACCTAAAGGCACCTTGCCTACACATAGCTTTTGTAATTTTCAACATGAAAAACATTGGCTCTCAGTTAACGTTGAAGGGTTTCACTACTGCAGACAGAAGGCAATCACACTGCATAACAAACACAAGCAGGGGTGCTGTATATACATTATTTTGAAACCTCATTGAAATGTATTTTGCAGACATCATGGAGGCAAACCGGTTTGTATTGTTTGACGCTTGCTGTTGATGCTAGTAGGGGATTTGCAGTAGCAGCTGAACAGGGATAATGATATTAAAACAAGGCCTCTATTCAGGCTGGGCTTCAATCAAAGATATCTCAAGATATCGTTTCCATCTCTAATTCAGGAGCCGTATCTCAAACACACGTGCGTTTTTCTGCTGGCTAATCATTGTTTTTCTCTTCCATTAAAAACCTGGCCCTCAGTGTGTAAATGCGTCATTTCCACATGCCGGTGCATGACACCTGTACTCCTGAACATTGGTACCAGTGTCCCCTTCCCATACCTGTATGTTCCTCTTGCAGATGTCCTGGGTGAGCTGCACTCGGCCAGTGCTGGGGTCCACACCTGCCAGGGGCACCACAGCCTCGCCGATGACATCATCACGGGAGAAGCGGTCGAAGCTGAGTACCAGGAAGTGCAACACTAGCTCGGGCAGGCTGCTGTAGGGCACGCCGTAGAAGGTAAAGGTCTCATCAAAGACAGGTTCCAGGGTCTTGCGCAGCACCCTGGTCTTCACCCGGTGCTTCTTCTCAGGCAAAATGGTCATCTTCACGTAGGGGTCAGCGCTACCGGTCTGCTCATCCACTGGGGGCAGTCCCCGTGCCTCTTGGATGGTGACCACCAGCGCCTTCTTCGGGAAGTTGTAGTCCACAACCAGGCTGAGTGTGCCCAGCTTGGGCTCATCAGCCGGGGTGAAAGGTGTGGCTGTCTTGCTGGCTGACGCACTGCTGACCTCGCTGCTGCTGGCCGAGCTGCCGCTGTCCAGGCTGCAATAGTCAGCCCGGATGGGCAGCTCACGCTCCAGCTTGGGCTGTTCGCCTGGGACTAGCCGGTTCATCTGCAGGGCGGCGCCATCGAGCAGGCTGCTGTCAGCTGCGTCCACAAGTAATACGTTCCTGCCATCGCCTCCACTCTCGCTGCTGGCCCGCCCCCAGTCCCCACCCCGTTCGCCTCGTCCTCCAGGGCGCCGACACACGCGCACTATTTTCTTGCTGTTGCTAAGCGACTCGGGGTAGATGCTGATGCCCTTGAGCATATGGATGAACTTGTAAGGAGGGTCAGCGGCTGAGTCGCAGTGACCTGACTGGCCATCGGGGACCTTGTAGTTGGCCGTCAGCCGCCGGTAGCGCCGCTGGCAGAAGGTCCACAGGAAGATGGCTGCAGCTACCACCAGCACCAGGACGCCAGCCCCGATGAAACCTGCCAGCACAGGGGACACATCTGGGGCGGGATGGGGAAGGGGAAATGACAACCAGATGAAAAAATGATGAAGGGTGTGGAAGCAGCAGCACTCCAGGTAATATACATTTACTCCTGTAATTAAATTCCACAGAAATTTTCATATTTCCATTTTCCTATCACTTATGGGAAACTATCATACTTCCAATTTAAAAATGTAGCTCTCTGAATAACTGCAACCATTTACTGGTCTAGATAAGTTCATGTAAAGTGATGGGATTAATGGATGGATGGTTCCCATTTACAGACTCCATTGTCTGAAATGCCACCAACAGACACCCCAAACACTTCTCTTGTGCTCCTCACTGCTAAGCCACCAGCTTTCTTTATATGTGACGGGTTACGTGGTGCAGTGCAGGAGTGCAAGGTAAGGTCATGTTTACTCCTCTGCTAAAAAACGTAAATGAATATGAAACTGGCCCCCTTTAATCCACTTAGTGCCAGAAGTAGTCACATTGAAATGACGTAGCAATACTGTATGCGTTTAACCAAACACACAATCTGCGTATGTCAGTATATGCTCAACAGCAAAGCTAAACAAAGAAT
Source organism: Gymnarchus niloticus (assembly GCA_009936485.2). Lineage (NCBI taxonomy): Eukaryota > Metazoa > Chordata > Actinopteri > Osteoglossiformes > Gymnarchidae > Gymnarchus > Gymnarchus niloticus. The sequence continues at coordinate 11,269,750 of JAACJT020000110.1, read as the reverse complement.
CTGAGCTGGTCTTCAAGGTTTTATTGTCCTGTTCATGGTACAATAATGTTTTTATCGCATGTTCCTGAAATCAAAGTCACAAACAAACATGAGGTTATAAAAACAGGAAAGTAATGCAAAAATAAATAAATTACAAATGGCAGAAAATAACAATACCATAGACAGACACACTTTGCATATGCCTGTGCAAGGCATGCTTTGGAGGAAGACCCTGGGAGTTCAGTGTTAAAATGTCATCTGTGGCTACATCTGCAGTGCCTATGGATGAATGTGGTCCCTAAGTCGTGAAATCTCCTGCATCAGTCTTCTAATTTTTTACACTGACAGTGTTATAAAGGGTAGAACGTTGCCATTGCTGACCTAACTATAGTGTCTGAAGCATTTAGGTGGCCTACTTTTCAAGAGACTTTTTCAAGCTCGTCTGATGGGTTGAATAAAAAAAAAAAAAAAACAGTTGTCCATTCCTTTTTGCTGGCACGAATCAGCAGGGTTATCTACTGTTAGCACTGATCGGTGTAGTGTTATCTTCCGGAAGGCCTCTCTGCTAGTACTGGTGCCAGAGGCATTAAACCTGGATGGGAGTGGGTGAGAGGACAAACAAGGGGACGGGGGGAGTGAGGGAGGGCTGGACCCGGTTTGCCCTGTGGCTGCTTGCCGAAGCAGAAGGCAGGAGCATCCAATTGAAGGTTTAGCCAAGGCGAGAGGGATGGGGGAATGACAGGGAGATAAGCAGAGCTCTGAACGACTGAGAGATGTCAAGAAAAGAGAAGATCAGGAGGCAGCTGCAAGGTTAGGAAGTCGCTTATCAGTACAAGAGCACCGGCCAGAACCTGATTACCGTCAGATCCTGCTAGGCACCGAATCACACTCCTCTGGGGAAGCGGTACAGTCCCTTTTGGTTCCCTTTCAACTCACTGACTCCTTGCATCCTTTCACTCTCCCTTAACATTCATAATATTCCCTATTCATGAAGATTTTTAATTCATTTAAAAATGCGAGAAGGAGCTACTCAGCCATCACAGAACAGAAGCAGTGTCCTGCACCTGCGAGTTCTACCCACTGCACCATGTTGTCGACTTTTGGCTTCACGGGCCAGATTGTCACTGCCAGGCGCAGGTTTCTCAGGACACTGAGGGAACACTAGAACTGGGGTCTTAGTGTGTTCATCTGACACCACTTCACATACTTCCCCCCCCCAGGGCTCTCCTGTAATCTCTTCTCTCATTTTGACGGACCTGGCAGCAGAGTTTATTTCATAAGAGGGTGCAGCTCGAACACACGAGTAAGACGCTACACACGGTGACGACCAGGTGCAGAAGTGTGAAATCAACACACGCAATGCCATCGTCACAGAATTGCACAATAAATGTGCCATAAATTAATAGATCCAAAATTTTTAAGTACCATTCTGCAATATGCCATATGTATTGATCCACACCAATGTTTTTTTTTAAATTATTTTAGCTGTAAGGAATCATAAATCAATGTACGCAATTCATTCCAAAACCCCCCCAAAGGAAATGCGTGCAGCCAGGCTAGGTATGGATTACTGCGGTTAAAAGCATTTCGTTTGGGAGCACTGTCTGGAGCATGCCATGCCTCCGCTGGTACTGATGGGATCCTGAGATCAGCTGTCACCCTGGGGCTGCATTCCAATCAGCCTGTTCACAGAGCAGGAGGAGCAGCAGCCTGACCCCAGGAGGGAAGCTGAATGTATGAGCTGAGGGAGAAAAAGCCAGGGCTGGGGGGTGGGGGAGTGACTGCAGACCCTAGACAAAAGGGGAGCAGCAGATTCCTGAAAAGCGACCAGCCATCCTCAGGGATTGAGCAATCCCAGAATAAGCTGGTCTGGACAGGCAGGCAGAAACGCCCTCTGCTCCAGGTTGACTCTATGATCGATTTAATGAAACTGAGACATGACGAAAAAACGGCCAAGAGCTGGGAGTTGTCTCACCCCTTGAGTTTTTTCCTGTTACTGGGGGGTGATGGGTTTGACTATGTTATGGGATCCCTGCAGCTCAGTGACTAATAATGGGTTACCGTGGTAACAAAGCCCCGTCAAACAGATTATAAACAGTTCTATGTGGCCAGGGCTCTGTGAAATGTATTGGATTCATGGACATTTCCATCAGTCTTCTTGCTGCTTTTCCTGGTCAGAGACACAGGGGTCCTAGAGCCTATCTCAAGCAACATAGAGAAGAAGATTGGGTTACCCCCTGGATGGGATGCCAGCCCATCACAGGGCACACACACACACACACAATTATACTCTACAGGCAGTATAGAGACACCAGTTAGCCTAACTGCACGTTTTTACTCGAGAAGAAAACCAGAGTCCTCAGAAGGAAACCCACACCAAATGGAGAGAACATGCAAGTTTCTACATGCTCACACAAAGCTGAGGTGGGATTTGAACCCTCAACCCCGGAATTGTGAAACTATACCCACTGAGCCAACCTCATATACTGTATGGATGAAATGACCAATCACACAAACTCTTTTTTTTTTTTAATTAAGAACCTTTTTTAATTAACCAAAGTGACTGAATCTGGACCAGGTCTGAATGAACACATTTCACAGACCAAAGCCCGATCAACCCGCAAGGCGTAACTGCCGCCCTGATGACCCCACCGCCCAACTAGGAGATCAGGAGGGAAACCTTACAGGTGTTGAAAAGTAGCCTAAAGGAAAGATGGGGGTGTAGCCCACTAGAGACCACCCGAAGGCGAGTTCTAGAATGACTGAGAGAATGCCAATGCCTCTGCGCGACTGCATTATCTGTCCTAAGGATATTTCACAGCTAATCAAAAATATTCTTTTCTCAAGATCTTCTTTTCTATCCACTTTTCTCCTACATCAGTCCACCCCCACCATCTCTATGGTATTATCTCTCTCCATTTTCCTTGTTTGTCTCTCCCTCTCTGTGTACACAAAGCCCCTACCCTTCCTTTCTGCCATTGGTTACTGGCACCCTGGTGCTCATTCCCACTGGCTGATGTCACACTTTGGAAAGGGATCAAAACGAGAGGCTCCATTTAGCTCGAAGCGTCCCACGAGTCTCAGAAACTCAGCCATTACGGGCCGCTCTCCCTCGCTCTGTGCTAGTCACATGACCTGATGATCTTCACGCCTTTGCTGCTTTCCCTGGCAGCAAAGTGCAATAAATAAAATGTATGAGAAAGCTTTGGCGATTAATTGGAATATACAGAAGATCCTTATCAGGCGCTGTGAAGATTCAGATGATTACACATAATGCTTAATCTGAAGAACTTGGCTCTTCTAGTCAGTGAAAAGATCCTCAGGATACAGGGGTTGAGGACCAGGCAGGGTTGATTTCATGGGAATTTTACCAAGATGGTGAACTGGGCAACTCACATAACAATCTTCACGCTGACTTGTTTAGCCAGTAGAGCTGGGCCACTATCCTCAGCCCATCACCTCACCGAGACACACAGCAAACAACTTCATACCTAATACACCTGCTTAAATACATGCAGAGACTTGTCCCTTAACCTCATCTCTGCCTCAAAACAGCCACACCATCTCCATGTTTCACACTTCATTAAAAACCACCCACGTTCGTACAGTGTGAGGTATGTTTAATTGTTACCTTTTCCCTGACAATGATAAGACTCTACATTAGACTTGTACTTAAGCCAATACTAAGTCATGAAGATACATAACTGTGCTTCGGCTCCCTTAAGTCAGTTAAAAACCATACAACAGATGAGTTTTTTGCCATCACCTGCATGTCTTCATTGTTTCCTTGCATTCTATACTGACAACCGTCTGAAAACAAGCTCCTTTTAAGAGATACGTTACATTTCATAAATCAGTTATGTAATATGGTGTGGTGCTCACCGATGGCAGTAATCGCTGTAACTGGTCATTTTCCAAAGGTTTGCTTTCTCCTAAAAGGACTGCTTGCAGACTTAGGAGTGCTGCATCGTTAACACAGGTACCCTGGAAGCATGTGGCCCTCTTTTCAAGATTTGGCCGTTTCCCACAGGAATCCCAGCAAAGATGCCCTCTTTAGATTCCAATCAGCCCCGGGGAGCCGTGAACTAACAGCGTGTTGCACAAGCAGTGGACGCAACCAGCGCCAATTATGCAGATGCACAGTTGCAACTGAATGACTTCGAGAGGCCGTGGGGTAGGAGGGCCCCCTTACTGACGACTTTGCCCAGAATAAAGAGCTGTGCCAGGGGTCTGGGTGTTGCCAGATCTCTGTGTGTCCTCAGGTATGGGTATGAGATACACCAATCCTGTACACATCATGTACAGGTGTTGGCGTGTTATGGTATGTAAAGATGGTGGGTGAAGGCCAAAGTGTCTGAGTGCTCACAGGGTTACAGCGGAATATCAAGCAACAGCTGTAGCTCCTTTCCACCTTCCTGCACCTTAAAGAATAGCATAAGCATGCTAAATGGAAAACGGAGACTATTCAAATGCAGTTTAAACCCAGACTTAAATAATAAACAGCTAGCCAAAACCTCCTTTTCATTACCAGAGAATTTTTTAATCTGAACAATATTTTAATTTAGCATTAAGGTACTAAACATGCTTTATTTACCAGTAAACATTTTCCCCATGTTAATCCATTTTAAATACAAACATGCATACAGCCATTTCTGAAGACTGTAGTAACTATGTATAACAGCATTAGCATTGCTAAGCATATGCAGAATTTGAATAACCTCAGAGCATTCAAGTGGAGTCCCTCACAGCTTATATTCATCATAAGCACTATATTTTCATATTATCATGTGTAAGGAGGAAGATGGATATTTCCGGATCGCCAGTAGGAGCAGCCAACAGTATTAACAGACATTATTTCCTACACAAAGACAGCTTCCCAAATGAGCATTATAAGAAAATTGCTGTGATAGGAACATAAACCTATTGTGTCTCATACCTACCATTTAAACACGGTCTTTGCACAAACTATTTGCAACTAAGAAACTGTTCAGATATTTCCATACTTATTGTAAATGCTTGAAAATTAAATTTTTAAAAAATCACTTCATTATCCAAACATCCGACTAATCCTACTAATAGCTTGTTTACAGGTTTAGCAGTAATTATTATGTCATCATTCGTGTAAAGCGTCAAATGACGTGTGTAGCACATCATGCATTCCGCTATAGAGCCTGTAGCAGATGTCTCGGTAACAAGGAAACATTTCAGGTTTTTATGTCTTTGCCTTGTTTACGTCATTTTGCCTTTTTTCAGCAGCTCCCACGGGCTGACGCACGTTGGTTCTTGTGACCGTGCCTCGCACAATTCTCCAGAGGGGGGTGTCAGTGGGGGGCACTTCAGATTTAGAGGATGCCTAAGCAGGAGAGGAAAGCTGACGACCCCTTCTTAAAGGACAGGTTGAAGGAGGAGACGGACTACATCGATATGACCCAGCTTTCGCATGTATGTCCTGCGTCTCCTGAATAGACAAGCTCACAGAGGAAGGGTAGACACAACATCAGCACACTACGTAAACACCCGTCTGTCCGACACCTCCGATTTCATATAACGTACAAAGTCGCGAAGTAGTTCATTTTCCAGAAATATTCAAAAAACATAACATCCACAACTAGTAAGGACCAGCTATATGTGGAAAGCTGTTGATTAATATTCCTGGAATATAATACATTTTGATGTTGACAATATGAATAGAAAGGCATCAGGTTTAAATGGCATTCACATCTTTCATGTGCAAGTCCTTTATATTCATAGTACCGTCATTATATCCGGGGGAAAAACACTGTACGGTTTATTAAATAGACTTTATATAGATAAATACAGCAAAACACAAATGTTCATCATATAGAAAACCCATATTTTCTGATTGGCTCAAAGGAGTGTTGAAGATGTTAAGAGGACCTTTTCCACCTCCCCTGCTGCTGTTCTGAAAAGAATTTCTGTCTGTAGCCTCAGCTGAGTGCTCTCTGATAATGTAGGGATATCTGAAAACACGTTTATGCGACACCACCCTGCCTCCCCAGCGACCTGCTGCCGTATGACTGGTCATTACCGCATCAAGCGCATATACGACAAAGCCCTTCAGGTACAGCCCAAGTCAGCTGGCTCCCTGAGGGTCCCTGTGATTAAGGAACCATCCACACCTGAACAAAAACTGTATTAACATAGAGCCCAGCGTCCTGCTCACTATCTGCATGAAACCACACTGCAAGTCTTACTGTCAGCCATAATACAAGCTAATGACCTTTAAAGCCACAGCGCAACCAAAATAACAGGTTATGATTTACATTTCACATTTGTGACACAAATCTGGCCTCTGATCTGTGGGCGTCCATCACATGGGTGTCCACTGGGTACCTCAGTTTTCTTCTGCAGTCCGAAGACAAGCAATTAGGCTCAGTAGGAACTATAAGTTACCTATAGTGTATGATCGTGTGCATGTGCCATGCAATGGACTGGCATCCCATCCAATCTGTTCCTCAGCCCTGCGGGCCCCTGGGTTTGGCTTCAAGCCCCCCACCCACCTGACTGAGATAAGCAGTTGGAAGGATGGATGGACGGATGGAGGGACAGACGAATGGGTGGATAGATGGATTTGAGAAACAACATAAGGAAAAAACTTGGTGCAGCTGTTGGCTCTCTGACAAGACTGAAATACAGTAGAGACTGACGTAGATTAGTACTCAGTGCTTATAGATTGCTGGACTCATCTATGAAACTACCGTTCTGACGCGTGTGCCGTTTGACCCTGTAGCCCAGTCAATAACTCCCCAATTCACCAGACAGCATGGTTTCCAGATACAATTTGTTGCTAAATATATATTTTTGGGGAGGTTGAAAAATTCTACCAGCTTGGAAACCGTGATAGTGATTCATAAAGTCTGAACTTCCTCTCCTGCCAGTTCTCTAGACACCACCCACACTGTGAGCATTTCTGACCCAAACATCTGTTATATCAAACATTTTAAATTAAGTTCAAACCACTACACCCATTCATTCATCTTCCATAACCATTTATCCAGTAGAGGATCACAGTGAGACTGGAATTTATCCTAGGAAGCCCAGGAAATGAGTTCAGCAGGCCATTACATCTCCTTTAAAAAGATACCTTTCACATGAAACCACATCATATTATTTTGAAAATAAATAGTACAATGACCGCTGGAGGGTGGCACAGTCACAGTGGGTGTCTTGACATTAGCTATAGTGTATGAATTTATTTGTGTGCCCTGCAAAGGACTGGCATCCCACCCTGGGTGTTCCCTTGCCTTGTACCCTGTGCTGCTCTGCATTGGAGAAATTAATAAGTAAATGCAACTACAACAGCTAATTAACTTTATACTTATCTCCCTCCCCCCTGTACATTGGACTAAGGAGGATGCATGCTATTGGACTGGACTGTTCTTAGTGCTTAAGAGACACCTGAAACAAGGTGAGGTAACTTATTTACTACCAAATACAAACCCGTTACAATGTGATGGGTTTATATTTTCCTAATAGGACAAGAGTCTTCCTTGACTTATAGTTCCCATTATAATATGATCTCAAACGGCAGAGGGTCGAATTTTCGCAGTACTTCCATTTCTTGCGCATTGGACAGTTAACGCATATTTTTCTCCCATGAATTTATAGTGTTCTGGACTTTTAGGTAAAATCTCTTACTATTGCTTATGATACTTCACTGTCCTCTTTGCCTATTCAACCAGTCTGCGTGCATTGCCGTATAATGCGAAACGGCACATCACTTTGTGATATTATAGTAGCATTACAGTACTCCATTTTGTTATCAGTATATTCGGCCACATTCAGCCTGGCAATGAAACGATTTGTACGACAGCTGACCTGAAACAAATGCATATTTGTGCAATAGTGAATTGAGATTTTAAGAATACGCAAGTGAACGAGGCTTCCGAAAACAGTGTCTTAGCATAAACAATAGATATAAGCGGAGATAGGCGATGCCTGCGCAGGAATAGACATAACGTCATACTCGTCCACACCATCGCACACAGACAAGCAAGGGCTTGAGAAAAGTGCGGATATGTCACAGAGCACAGCTTCTCCGAACACGTATCTTCTCCGTTTGAGACCCAAATTACTCAGTGAAAAGCATTAGTCAACTTAATTAGTGAAGATCTAAACCGTACCCCGTACCCCCGCCCTCCCACTGGAAAATACGTCAATATTTTCTCCCACACCCTCAGAGGGCGCAAATGACGAAGCAAGTGGCAACAACCTGGCATACAAACACGCTACAAATGCATAATATCTATATAATAATACTGATTTATGTTATTTTCATTCTGAAGGCGGATCATAATTAGACTATAGTGGTACCATGTACCAAGTTATGGAAAAGATTCCTCCCTTATGATACATTTCAAATAGATGCATTAAAACAGGTACGTTTCAAGTAAATCTAAGCAGTATACATAATAGTAAATAAATAATATTTAATAAACTGAACTATTTTCGACTGGTCAGAAATGTATTAATCGGGCTTTACAAAACAGTTAAATTACATGAGCCGAGATTCAGTACATTCAGTTTTTTTTTTTTTTATGAGATCTATCTAAATGTTGATTATGAGTTTACGTTATGCGCCACTAAACAGAGATGACAAACCCAAGAACTTAAAAGCTCCGACCTTTACACGGACATGTTGGTCGCTCACTGTGTTTTGATAACGCCAGCTAGTTGCTGGCCATCAGAAATACATAATGGAAATCACATCACGTGGCTTGCAGTATTTAGGTGTCTTTCCTGCTCGAAATACCAATGGAATATCTAACCCGATTTAAGACTTGGAAAAAAATGATTGCCCTAGCTGCGGTGTACCTCTTACATACTATACAGCACAGAAACGATATTAGCGGGTTAACTTACCATACGTCGGTCTTAAATTGGTTATCTCAGCCATTTTGAGATTATGAATGTTATGCTGTCAGAAAAGAAAGAAATAAATAAAAAGACGTATTTATTTCATTTTAAAGAGGACAATCTTTATATATATCTTGGGACCCGTGTGAATAAGGCAGCTCCGAGAGACTTTTTGGCGTCTTTCTTCGAAGTCGAGAAGCACCGGTAACGGTACTGTGGCTCCGAAGGATGCGCTGGCGCTCCCTCTAGCTCTAAACCAGTGATGCTTAATCTGGGATGCAGCTGCAGCACGACGCTGGTACAGAAAGGAGGAGGCAAGCTCCGCCCACACAGTTTATTAGACTATATCGACACGCCCATAGCGGCCCATGCGTGTTTGGTAAATGAACACAGCGGCGCTCTCTCTCGAAATCTGCCCGCGTCAATCACTGCAGCAGGCCCACCTTCCGAGTTATCACAAAGACATCCACGCCCTTTAAGAGCGCCATTCATTGCCTAAGACCACGCCTTAAACTTCAGTGCCGTATTGGGTATCGTGATCGTTTCTAAGCTCGTGAACTACCGGGCGTTAGTTACTGTGTTATGAAAAATCCCATCATCAAAGACTTAGGCTCATTATACGCGATACGCTTCACTCATTGAACATAAAACAAAAGAATACGCTTTAAAGCCCGAAAGAATGCATACGACTACGCTCTTGCATATCAAACCTCACAGGCAATGTCGGTCTGACTGCTTGAGACAGAAGGTTAATCAGAGAGCGTCTGCCTCTCGCTGTCCTTTTAAACAAGTTTATTTTATCAACCAATTCATTTTATTCTCTGATTATCATTGGCCGTAGACGTCGTATTTTAACAAGAACTAATCCGCCCCGTCTGTATTGCACAAAAATCAAATTAACAACGTGCAAATATAAAGGATGCAATAATTTTAGAAAAGACTGATCAATTCATGAAGCCAATGAAGAAGCCACTCATTCATTCACTGACGACCATTTACACAGTGCAGGGTTAGGGTGAGGCTGGAACCCAGGATCCCTAGGGCAAAAAGGGGAAAGGAGATGCCCATCCAACAGAGAACAACATATACCTATAATGACACTCACACTGCATGCAGACACTAACCCACCTCAAACTGCAAGTCTACGGACTGTTGGAAACACAAGGAATACCACATAAGCTGCACACACACACTGGGCTAGACTCAGACTCATAAACCCAGAGGTGTGAAGCCACCATGCCAGCCACTGATGAGACTATTTTGATTCAACTATTTTTAAATTAAAAGGCTATTTTAGGCACCTAGCAAAATTACGCTTTAGGCTAAGAAGCAAGTCGAAAAAGAGTGAAAGGAATTTTATAATGTACGTACATCAAACAATGCAAAACAGGTACTGACATTTTCTTTGAGAAAATCCAACGTCATGTTTGCTATGTTAAAATTGTTTTTGCACTGTTTCCCATTTTAATGGCCACAAAACATACACAAGGTGGTTTTGTGTATAGCAAACATAACACTTCCATATAAGTTATATGTGTTCATTATACTTGCCATGCGTTTAAAAAAAATTCAGAATCACACTGAAGTCTGGGATAAATCAGGCACTTCTGCACACAAACACCCCATTTCCCTTTCAGCAGCAGCAAAATCACATAACTGCAGATTATATCAAAAGTTTTTCCTGGTACTTTTAATTAACTTTGGTGTACAATAAACACTAAGAGCAGCATTTATACAATATTTGACTATAACAATAACGTAAAAAACCTTAAAACAAATCTGAACGGATTCACTCCTGATTGTAGATGATCATATTATTCTTTGAAAGAAACGGAAACAGGTTTAGGCAGACAAGCCAGAAATGGAACTTTGAGCAATTCTCACTTCGTATATCGCAAAGCATTTCAATGAAATATTACTCTTCTTGTTATCAATTTTAAAACCGGATAGTATAACAATAAAAAAATACATTTCAGATTAGCTACCCTGGCATGACGGCATCCTACTGTGGCAAACAGTTATACACAATAAATTAAACACTCTAATATAACACACGACAGCATACTGTGCTGTAGGGGTATTCTGTCATTTCTCTTTACAACGTTTGGGCCGCGTTTTACCACAGTAATTAAATGTACATAATCAGTATCTCAGTACCAACCACATCTAAAGTCACTATTGAAAAATAAAAACAAAAAACGAATGCAATACATTTTCCATCTGTATGCATGTCTGCACAAGCTGTTAGCAACGTAACATAGTGTTTATGTTTTACCAGTCGATTGTAATATTGAATTAAAACAAATACTCAAAATATAGAATCTGTGGCTGCATAAAGCACTTTAAAGACTCACAAGCTGTTAAATCTTACACATACTGGTACTGTAGTCCATTACTGCATGAGCCTAATCAGCAGACTGTTTGCACATACATAAAACTTTTCTGTACATGTATTTCCCATTTACTAACTATACAGTCTGTAGGTTGCTTACACAAAATAGTCAGTGCAATACATTTATAAACAGGGATAAGATGGCATACATTTCCTAAAGTAGTGAGGGGTTAAAAATAATCCAATTTGTACTTCACGGTAAAGGCACAAATCTATGACAGATATAAACTCTGACAGTCCGCATTCGACAATGATTACTCAGTTCACCCATTTGTTGGTTTAACATCCATTAATAGTCTCTCACCTGAGAGCACCTCCACTTGGGCAAACCCGTGATTGACGGCATTTAGAAATGATGCAGCCAAACGTGCGGGCCCTACAGCCTGCTGCTGGCAGACACTGGAACTGCTGCAAAGAAACTGCAAGGTTGATCCTCCTTAGGGGTTCCAGGAAATATTATTGCAATGTTGCTTGTTGGTTTGGTGTGCCCGTGCTACCTGACCAGTAACGGGATCCACAGACCCAAAACTGACTCACTACATAGCCACAGCCCTTCTAGGCGTATGTAGTGGCACACTTGGGTTTTAAGGAACAGATCGGCGAGAGCTGGAACACCATGCAAGTGTTATCAGTTCTTCATAGTCAGGCACGAAAAAAACAAGAGACAGACCTGCACAAACTCTTACTCTGCATCAATCTCTCAGATCTGTGTAAAAGAGAAGTTTAGCAATTATTCCCAATGCACATATTTTTGGGCATATGAATGGGGCAGTTGAATTTTTTTTTTTGAATTCCCATTGGAAGAACTCAAGAGGTAAGATACTGAAAAAGTGTGCAACAGACCAGCCTGTCTTCAAAGAACAGCGATGGTTTAACAGACTAGGGACTGAAACGGCATCCCTGTACTACGGATGAGAGACAAGTTATCCATCATTCATCTGTGGTTTTTGGGTTAAAAAGCAGCCTTCTAACTTTGTTTGAGGTACTGTATCGACTTTGGTGAGTTATGCTGTTTGGCAAGCGGTTACAAAACCGTACTGTACAAACACTAATACCTATATATCACTAATGTTTTTTTGGCTTTCTCTTTTGGTATGTTTCGGTGCATTTTGGTACAGGAAGAAAACGGCAGCTTGAGAAAGAATCCCAGTACATAAAGCTAGTTTTGAGATAACTGACGGTTATACGCAAAGCAATAACAGAAAATGCAAAGCAGTTCAACAGCTCAACTAATGCCGACCTGGTGAGTTGGTATGAATTTGGTGCTATAAGCCATCGCCTGGTTTGGGTTCTTGATATTCTACAAAACTCTTATGAAGAGGGAGCAGATGGAGACACAGCATTAGGAGTATCACTGAGCATCACGCACATGGCTCAGGACAGTTTTTCTTGTGGTCTGAAACTGCGGGCCAAAATTAGGACTGCAGTGGATCTGTATCCAGCCTCCCCCGTGCCATCAACACAGGTGACCATGTTGATACTGAGACCTAAGGCCTGGGGGTGGCTTGGTCCTCTGTATTTTTGGTCAGCTACTGACTCTCATCTTGATCTGCTCAGTGAGTGAAGATCTGCTGCGTGGAGGGCTTAGCCAAGTAAGTAAGGAAGTGAGTGTGAGTGTGAGTGTGTGTGTGTGTGTGAGAGCACGTGTCCGAGACAGGACCTGTGAGTAGCGCTGTATGCAGCTGCGCCAACCCCCCCCTCAGTTGGCGGGCCCTGGGTCGGCCAGCGGCATGGTGTGCAGCACTTCGTCCAGCAGCTGCAGCGCCCGGTGCAGGTGCACCTCCACCCAGCAGGGGGTGTGCTTGATGCTCTGTCGTGGATAGTCGGGGCCCCAGCCCTTCACGAAGCTCAGGCGCAAGATGCACAGCCTCCGCAGGTCATCCACGCCGATGCCCGCGGCCGCGGACAGACCTGAGATGGGGTAGGACAGGAATACAGGATGGGACAGGACATTTAAGTGCACAAAAGCACAGAAGACAGCCATGAAATACGCATTTATAACACTGACGTGTCAGTGCTCGCCGTGCTCCCGTCTTTCTGAAAAAGGAACAGGCTGTGATAAAGCACGTTATCAGACTTAGATGTCCATATCTGGGCCTCTGTGCTGGTCCCTCTTCCTGTCTAGGGGTAGCTGCACGAACGTGTTACTCACTGACGGCAGGGGCGATGCCCCCCACACTGCCCGGCCCGGGGATGTTCCCGGCCACAGCGGCTGCCTGGGCTGCCGCTGCTGCCTGGGCAGTTGCGGCCTGCTGGTGCATCTGCCGGTGGCACTGCCGCAGGTCGAATACCTGCGGAGGGAAACGGGATGCAGCCATTAGCATCCCTCATGTCATGCTTGCTTCCCCAAGTCCCTCCACCTTCCTCTCATTTCACCTTCCCATCCCCCCAGCAGGAGGTCCTGGATCAGTCTATTACCTCTTACACTGAAGCCTGAGGGAATCAAAGTAATAAAAAGTAGTTAAATTTTGGTTCTCATCCTTAAGACGACTTTAGGCACACAAAAGTATAACTTAGTTATTAACACAATAATTCTAACATTCAGCTCATACTGGCCATAGTTCCATAATGCTTTTGGCTTCAAGCAGAATTCCAAAAGCGACAAGTTCCTGCAATGTCATTGTCTCGATTTCCGAGGAACAGCTACTCAACTTTCGATCCAGGCACTTCTTAGGCACCATATTTTATGAAAACTGATATTTGATATTGAATGACAATCACTCAAAAGTTGTACCATTTAAATCTAAATCTCCAAAACTAGTTGGCTAACTGAATTATAGACGATGCATCCTAAAAAGTTTTTATAAAATTTCAACATGTTGGACTTCACAGTACAAGAAAGAAACAGGGAATTGTCCAGTAGTCAGTGCCTCTCTGTCGACCCCTGGCTGTCACCTTTATGTACGCTCCAGGATAGATTTTGTGCACAGCATCACCCGGTGCCCTCCCTGCCTCGCGGTCCAGGTAGTAGCTCTGCACGAAGACTGCGTGGTCGCTCAGGCAACGCATCCACACATCCCCCTCCCCACGGCACTCCAACTGCACCCCCTTCCCAATGTGCAACCTGTTCAGGGATGGGATGGGAGGGTGTCCCAAAATCAAGGGGGTCAAACAGAAAATCAACACGCGGGAACCTGCGTTTACAGGGTTGTTTTAACATCATAGGCTAATATACAATGAGGCCTTCAACATTCATACACATATCACTAATATCCTAATGCAGAAACCTAACAAGACAGATATAACGCATATTTGTTCTGCCCCCTCCCCCAATACCAGCATAAAAGTCATAATAGCTGAAGGTAAACGAGAACAAGGATGATCTGCAACGTGATGGATGGTTTCAATATCAGAATAAATGCGCTACCAGGAACCCTGAAGAGCTGGAAGAAGACTACAGAACATTCTTGAGGAGTGCTGTCCATATGCCAAGAATCGACAGCGACTTGACAGTACCTCATTATTATTATTATTAATAATAATAATAATAATAATAATAATAATAATAATATTATCCATCTAACCACTTATCATGGTCAGGTTCGGGGGGGGAAGGCTGAAGCCTATCTCAGGCAGCATAGGGCGGAAGGCTGGGCAACAACAACAAATTATTAATAATAATAATAATAATATTAGTAATAATAATAATAATAATAATAATAAATATTCCCCCCCTTTTAAACTGCCCTTGATTATCTCACTCCGGCATGCAGACAGTGGACTGGCTGAGAGGATACGCGGCATTCTCACACACGGACACACGGACACACACGCACTCTCATACAGTTACACAGGCAATCAGCCTTTAGCGGTGAGAGACAGACCTGGCCCTCTCACTGGCGTCGGTGCGGTGCACATTGCTGAGCTGTCCCAAGCAGAAGCGGTCACCCCCAGATGGGTCCACATACCCATCCACCGTCACCACCGGGCAGCCGGCCAGAACCTTGAACATCTCTCCTACCTGCACATCCATCTCAAAGTAGGAGATGGAGCACCAGAACTCAGGGCCTAGATGGGACAGGAACAAAGTTGAATGTGGTCCAATGTCACGGGTCACCACGCGGGAACGTGCCCGAGAAATGCGGCCTGCGTTAATTACCTGGGTGGTTGGAAACAGGCGCAGGAAAGGAACCTGAATTTTGATGTTGAGACCCTGTTTGGGGAGGGGAACGTCTCACATTAGACTAGAAAAAAATCATCTATTCAGAGCCAAAGTCACGTGTGTCACAAAGGCAAAAGGTCTCATTGGTCAGAATGGGGTGACTGACTGACGTACAGAATTGGGAGGGGTGGTGGAGGGGCGGCTGTTGGTGGCCACGTCCGTTCTGCTGGGGTCCTACAGGAGTATAGGAGGCCGTGCTGCTGCCTGTCCAAGTAGCTGCAGGTTATTAGAAAAATGCAATAAATGGACAAATAGGAAATACTGTGATTGACAGCACAGAGCACACAACTGCCATCGGCACACTCACTGCGAAAGGCACCCTGGCTCTGTGCATGTTTGGGGTTGTTGTAGCCATTTTGGGCCGGGGGAGGCTGAGGGGGTCCATGGGTGGGGGTAGTGGGGGGCGGGGTTGGAGCCATGCCTTGGGCCTGGGGGGAGGCAATCTGGAGAAGGCCCTCACTGCGTCCTCCCTGCATGGGCAACATGGAGCTGGTAGCTACGGAAAATGGGTGGGGATGAGCATGGAAGGAGGGTATGGGAAAATTGAAGAAGAGATAAGAAAGAAGAGAAAAAAAATAATGAAAAGTGGTAAAGGATAAAGTGGTGAAAGAAGATGGGAAGGAGAAATAATCCAAGGAAAGAGGAAGGAAACAGAGTTATTAGGGAGAGGAGAGCAGGTACGAGAAATGTTCAGTGATTCTGCACCAAGCACAAAGACAAAAGACATTTATAGGAACCAGTGACTTGAAATATTCTGGTTTATAAATACTCAATTTTTTAATACACAGTCAGCATGTTTCCCCACCAGAACAGCATGGTCATGTGGACGCCCTCAGCAGGAATCCACCCTGCCTGGTGGGGGGCTGGGTCAAACCCAAAGACACTCACTGGGAGGGGACATGGGGATGCTGGGGTACAGGGTGACAGGTGGGGGCGCGTGGGGCGGTTCCGGGGGCAGCTGCAGCGGCGGAAGGGGCTGGCTGTAGTGATCAGGTGGGTGCAGTTTTAGTGCCCCCTGGTGGTCAGGCTGAGAAGACATTCGAGGAGGGACTTCCATCTGTACACAGTCGTGAACGAACTCCTCTTTGATGATGCGACCTGGGGGGGGGGTTAATGACAGCAGAGCTTTACCACACTGATGTCTAACTTAGCTTGAAGTTGTCAGAACACTCCTTCCTGTGTGAAGTCTTTACAGTGTTTTGCTCCTTGCCTATTAAACTGCCAGGGGCCAGAAAGCATCAGCCCTGGTCCCTGTCCCCTGGGTTCTGATCCAGCTCAACTCCTAATTAAAGAGCCTTACCTGAGCTGTTCAACAGTCGAATAAACACCATTGAGCCTATTGCAAGAGCGCTCAGCATACAATCGTCCTGTTAAGCCACATTTTTACCTGGTTCGCTAATCCCCACAGGTCTCAGGTAAAAAGAAATTACTCATAAAACCCATTAAGTTCTATTTATACCATACTTTTTAAAACGTAAATTGGAATGAATAAGGTGTTAAGTTAATTTGGAGGGACAAATCCTATAATTACTATATGAAGTGAAAAGGCCCTGAAGCCATTGTAATTGTTGGTTAAAATAATCAAGACTCCAACCTTTTCTTTTTTTGATAGCCATAGGATATTTAGGAATTCCTCCACCAACACCACAACCAAGGAAAGTAAAATAAATGCTGGAAATTAATTAATTAAAATCAGCAAGACATTACCAGCTAAGGACTGGGCACAGCTACCCTTGTTTTAATTTTAATTGTTAAACATGCTTCAAGACTATTCTGGGTGCCACCTGTTTGTTTTGCTTGAGTAGGTTTCACAGCACATCTGAAGAAAGTGAAACAGACTACCCATTTGCCAGTAATGGCAAGATGTCTGAAATATTTTTCCTTGATCTGCAATAATTGTCGTGACCACTGATGCCACCTTTTGCCCGCACACCGAAGTGACCTGAAAACATTCAAATTTATGTTTGACCACTATTATCTGAACAGAAATGACATATTGTTTAAAAAAAAAAAAAAAAAAAAAAAAAAAAAAAAGCGTGTATGATAATGGTATTATAAGATGGGTCTCACCTGTGTTCTGGATACTAAGACCCACTTGAGAAGGAGAGAGAGAAATATGTAATGTTAGTAATTTTGACTAATGTTCCATCTTTAATATTAACTTTGAGTGCTCACACCCTTTAAACTATAACTCCTGCAAGAACTATGTCAGCATTTTCCATTTTATCATATCAATAATCAGTTTGTAAACAATAACAGTGACAGCTCATTAAGAGATCAAATTACCATAAATATGAAGCCCCACCCCCAATCCCACCAAAGCTCCACCCCCAAACACATCTGTACTCCCACTTCATGTTTTGTATAACGTGGCTGATTCTCTCCTCTGTATTTTGACTTCTTCAGTAGCTGAGCTTCGCACCCGAATGACATCCGACACGTGGCGCTAAAGGAAACACTAAGCTGGTTTTCTGTGGAGACGTACCAATGCCGGGGGACACCACCCTTTCGTAATGGTAGGGGTTGACGCAAACATTGTCGTATTTGAGGTCAAAGGCGAACTGGCAGAACTTGACGTGTTTAAGCTCGTTCTTGTGCAGGTCCGGCCAGCGCCACAAGCGGGCATATATCACATGGGGGAAGCCTTTCCGTCCGGCGACCTGGGAAGGGGGAACGACGTGGGTGAGAGGCGGTGAAATTGGAGAAAGCGGGTTGAAAATTAAGGATCATGGATGATGTTGGAAGGAGGAGTGAAGGAGCAAGAGGAATACAAATCAGAGATGGGAGACGTCTCCCGGCAGGAAGAGCAAGACCACAGGACCATGAAAACACTCATTATGTATCAGCTCACAGGCATCCCTGTCCAAGGAGACCTGGCTACCAAAAGAGAACAACATGTAACAATAAATAACAAGAGGCCAACAGTGAAAGAATGGGAAATAAACTAGCATGTGGTGGAAGTCTACTTCAGCAGAGAAGCCAATCAGTTTCACTGTGATAACCCCTGAAGACTGTAAAGATAACTAATTTAAGGAAATAGAAATTAAAAAGAGGAAGGTGTGTAGTATGCCTGTGTGGGAGTGCGAATATACCTGCCTGTGTTTTTCAAGTCAAGTCACTTTTTATTGTCATTTCAACAATATACAGTTAGGATAGTACATAGTGAAACGAAATAACGTTCCCCCAGGACCACGGTGCTACACAGAGCACAGTGCTACAAAAGACTACACATAACAACATAAAGTGCATGTGTGAAAACGTGCAAACGGTGCAAGGCAGACAGTGGTACAGAGGATGACAGTTTTTATGAGAATATACCTGCCTGTGTCTTTGCAAGAATATACCCAAACATTTTTGTGTGAGAACATACCAACCTGTATGTTTGTACCCGCCCATGTCTGTGTGTCTTTGTGAGAATACACCCATGCACGTGAGAACCTGTGTTTGTGAGAATATACCTGCCTCTGTCTCTGTTAGAATGTACCTGTCCATGTCATAACATATGTGAGAATATACCCATCTGTGTTAATCTGTCCATTTACTAATGGCCATCTCTATAAAAACAGCATAATGTCAACACCCATGCCAGCCTTTTCAAAGTCATTTTCGAGAGGAACTGAGACACATGAAGCTGCGTTCTGCTGGAAGCCCATCACAGCACTAAGCCAAAGTAATGCTGCTCAAACTCAGTGAAATCCAACTGTTTACATTCAGCCATACTCCTCATTTTTCATACTTTTAAAGCACAAAGCCTTTTTGCTTGAGCTGACATTTATTCAACAGTAGGGTAATGAATCTACACTAACAGCCGACTAAAAAACTGCACTCGTTGCAGCCCTGTAATCCACTTCTCAGATAGAGAAACTCCACTGAAGGGGAAGACGGTAAGACTGACGAGAACAGCAGCAGGGAAGAAATATAAGTGGCACAATGAGAGAGGGACTGAGAGGGGGGCAACTGAGTAGATGGCAGGTTTAATTCGATCCATTCAGTCAGAATGGAGCCAAGCTGCTGAGGAAAGACATCACGTCTCACCTTCTCTGACCTTACTGAGTGAAAGGGGGAGGGAGTCTAGGAGAAGCAGGGAAGGCTGAGGAGGTGATGTTTGCATCCCTCTCAGCATCAGCGTGCACCAGCCTGGCTACCCACCTCTTCTGTTGAGCTGGGCACTCCTGAGAAGGACCGCATTTTGCCCAGCATGACAGGCAGAGAGATCAGACTCCGGCACACTCCACAGCAAGGCAGCAGGGCCAAAGTTCACCAGAGTGGGACTGAACAAGTTGCAAATTGGGAAAGAGGCACGCGGGCGCCTGCCTTCTGGTCCCTTAACCGTATCGTGTGTGAACAGGGTTCAACTGTAGGATCAACAAAGTAGCACATAACTGGTCCTGGAGACAAGAGACGCTGCACTAAAATGCACAAAGAGCGCCACATTAACTAGGCCCATGTGTGCCTAGAAATCAGTGACACTACAATATAGTCTGTGTGTAGTATAGTTTTCCATTCTTATCAAACTTCAAAGATACACTGTAATACACACAGAAAATTACACAAAATACACTGTCACAAAAAACAGAAATCAGAAAATAATCTCTAACACTGTAACGCTAACAAAATAGTCCGAGAAACTTAAGGGCCTACACACTCTCACAGAAACACACAGCCAAAGAAAACTGTAATATACCCACGCTCTCACAAAACACGAACATACAGCCGGAAAAAAACTAATATACCCACTCTCACAAAACTAATATACCCACCCTCTCACAAAAC
Source organism: Gymnarchus niloticus (assembly GCA_009936485.2). Taxonomy (NCBI): domain Eukaryota; kingdom Metazoa; phylum Chordata; class Actinopteri; order Osteoglossiformes; family Gymnarchidae; genus Gymnarchus; species Gymnarchus niloticus. The sequence continues at coordinate 11,249,567 of JAACJT020000110.1, read as the reverse complement.
ACTAACATAGTCGGGGAAAAAAAAAAATAATAATAATATACACCCACTCTCACAAAACTAATACACACCCACTCTCACAAAACACTAACATGGTCAGAAAAAAAACAAAACTAATATACCCACCCTCACAAAACTAACATACACACCCTCTCACAAAACACTAATATAGTCAGAGAAAACTAATATACACACTTTCATAAACACACTAATATACAGAGTCAAAGAAAACTAATATACACACATTCTCACAAAAACACTAATACACAGTCAGAAAACTGCAATATACACATCGACAACTACACTAATACTCATACAGCGAAAACTAACATACACGCTCAGAAAAACTCCCTGAAACACTAACAAAACATAGTCAGAGAAACTTCAGGGCCTAGACACTCTCACAAAAACACTAATAGTCAGAGAAAACTAATATACATACTCCCACAAAAATTCCCTGAAACACTACAGTACACACACAGTCAAAAATTTCATGAAAACACACACACACACACACACACACACACACACACACACACACACACACACACACACACAGAGACAGGCTTAACTTAACCCTGCCCCCTTTCCTGTGTCTCAGACAAAACAACCCTCGCTGCCCCTCCACCCCTCCCTTGTTTCGCTCCAGGGTGGGGGGTAGGGAACTCCCTGCTTCTTTTCTCCTCATTCCCTCACTCGACATGAGATTCTCCAGGCAGCCCAAACGTGCCAATGCTTTCCCCCGCGGTATCGCAGTGACGTGCAGCCCCGGTGCTACTCAGCCCGGTCCTTGTGGCCTTCAGAGGTAGAAAAGCTAGCCAGGGAGCGTCTGACACGAGCGCGGCTGAGACGCGTCAAACGGCCACGTCGTCATGTGACTGTTTTTAGCGATCTGAGAGCTGCAGTCTCTTTCATCACTCAGCTGGGTTTCTATGTTTACAAACCATGTTTTATGTGGTCACCTTGGTTTCCCCATTTCCCTATAAATACTGCTGCCTGGGCTTTCAGAATCACCATAAAATCAGGGGTTTGGGGTGCAAACATGAGAAAGAAGACTCAAGAAACGTCATCACGTCAGCGTGAGTTTGCTGGCTCGGCTTCGGTCATCCTCCCACTCTAATAGCAGATGTATCCTGACTGTCATTCAACCCACACTGACTCTCTCTGTCAGTCTGTCTGTCTGTGTTTAGACCGACATCTCAGAATCGCTCCTTCTTTACATGACTCATTAGCAGCTTATGGCCGATTGCTATACACAGCAGATGATTTTATATACATACAAAATGCATAAACATACATACATATGTACGCACGCATGAAAGTCCATAAAGCAAATTCAGTGACACAAGTTCTTTTACTTGCATGTTTGTGGACTGGGAGGAAATCTGTAAACTCCACACTCAGTCACTCACTCGCACACACAGCCAAAGCACAGTTAAATGATAGCTCTTCTTTTTGTTGTGCTAAGGATTTGCGGTGTCACTGTGCAGGTAGGAGAGACTGTCAGTGCAAACGTCACCCAGGTTTCGGTCCGCACCTGCAGCCGGCCATCCAGGGTCCTCTGGATGGTGACGCACTTGCTGGGGTGCACGCCATTGGTGGTGATGGCCGTGATGAGGGAGTCCAGCTCATCCTTCTTCTCCTTGAGCTTCTTGACCAGGCTCTCGATGGCGCGCTTGGCGAAGCCCTCGTTCTCGCCACCCTGCCGGTGGCACATCAAGCTGTGCACGATGCTCAGGCACGCATCGCTGCTGCTGGGGGGGTTCACTGACATCCTTCTGAGAAGGGGTGGGGGGGGGGTCCTTTGAGGGAGAGGGGAGGAAAAAACCAGTTCAATTGTGGGATGACAGAGTCTGCAGAGACTGGGTACCAACTGAAGATGAGAATGGAGAAGAGACTAATCGGTGATGGAGTGATTTGTGTTTAAATGGGGACATAGAGAGAGAGAGACATGGGTTAATAGAGAGAAAGAAACAGAGACCGTGGAAAAATAAGATCAACACGTAACGAAGGTCAGATAAGTGTGAAGTTCAGGCTTGTCATTACTCCTGGCTACTAGTGTTGGAAGAAGCCACAGAACCCTGCTTTGCATAATGAACCCTGCAGCCCGGGAGAGATCCACAAAGCACATTTTGTGATTCCTTGAAACACAACTGAAAGTTTGGCAAGGATACTGCAAAGCAAAATTAAATCAGACTTAATTTTTACAAAATTGCACGCTACCTCTTAGTAAAAAGAAAATTAAACTGGACCTTTTCAAGTTACCTGTGACAGTAATTCATAGTGAAACTATTCGTTCAGGCTTCAAGGACTGTCTGAAATGGTTATCTGGCATCACATGATATTAATTACAACTGACTGATATAAGCCTTCAAATTGTCAGGCGTGCAGGTGCGTTCGGGTGCACTTTACCGATTTTATGAAGTTTGTTTATGAACATAACAGAAACAGCATGATGACCTTGGCTGGCGATGTTTTGGAAGGTAGGGATGCCATGTGGCTGGTGTTTGAGCACCAGCAGCCACCCCATACCCACTCGGGAACATGGCTATGTCCCTTTGCCTTAATGGCCCAGATTGAACCTGCCAATCTTGCGGAGCGTAGAGACTAGTGTCCTGCCTTGACAATACACATTCCCACACTAAAAGACTGGGTGCTACAACTCAGCACAGGAACTCATTAACGCCTCCCAAGTGTACTAACCATATGCAGCCTTGTACGCTCATATTTATATTTAAATCACGTATCTTTCCACGTGCCTCTTCCAGATTTTGAAATGGTGCCAATTATCCAGAACTTAAGATGTATCTTTCCATGCGCTGTGAAATATTACCATGCTTCACATTGCAACTTTATCCCGACATATGAAAAACTAGCATAAGGATTTCAAGGGTAGGGAATTCTTAAACACTTAGAATGTTTACGTGTGGTTTAATGAAGTGAACACGTGACTACAGAAATTAACTGGATGTCAAAAAATAATTGAAATAACTTTGGCTTAACTGTACGTGGAGATCACACGCAGTCGTCTGTCAGGGACGGGGTACAATAAGCCCTGTCCAAGGATAGTAGAGGGGCGTTTGGACGGTAGTCGTGCCCTGAAATTAGGTAAAATCGCATGTAAATAGCATAGCTGACAAATTGCATGTAATAAGGATTTATTAGGGCCGTACTCGCGTCTCGCTCTGGGGGAAGATTTGAGATAATAGCCGTAGGTGCTAGCTAGCAAACCACACGTCCATATCCAAATATTTCTGAAAACTAGGCAGATTTTAAAATGGTTTCCAGTTATAAATACACATATCCGGCGTCGGTGCGGTGCTGATGGACGGAGGACTTGATGAGTAAAGCGAGGGAGCTGCCGGTGTCCATGTAGCTAAGCTAAGCTAAGCTAAGCTCCCTAACTACACAAACCCGAGCTCTCATTCGCGGCGCATTGAAACCGCAAGTCGATTCCCATAATGGAAAATAAGATGGGGAAAAAATGAAGAGATGAGTTAGTGTACTTACTCATGAACTGAAGAACTGGCAATTAAGGGCGAAGGCAGCAGATGTAGTACAACTGCGAATGTTTTCCTGCCCCCTTCGGCTCGCTCTCTCCCTCTCTGGTGGCTAATGACCGTGTCTGTCTCTGTCTATCTCGGCCCCTATCAGTCAATCAGCCTTTCTGTCTCCCCGCGCACATCCTGCTGCTCCCGAAGCCTCAACTCGCGCTCACTACAATAACAAAAAGGAGGGTGGGGAGGGGCGAGCGTCTCGGCGCGCTCCGGCCAATCGCGACGCTCGAGACATCAGGAATGGCGGAAGCCAGCCAACGATGACGCGGCTCTTAGCGCTAGCCGCGGGGCTGAGGTCTGTCTGGGTCGCATGGAGATTGACAGGTCGGCGCGGCTGTTTTTTCAAGGTGGCGCCGCCAAGATTACTCCGCCCCCTATCCCCCCCCCCCCAGTCTGTCCTCCTCCTATTCCACTGTTGACCGAAAAAAAGTGACGACAGTCGAGCAGGGGGATCCTTCTATGCCCCCTAATTTAACCGTTTCCTCTCTGAATTTGTCACAGTCAGAATGAAACTTTCAGAGAGTACTGTAATGCTAAATGTAAACGGATGTATGTCGATTAAAACGTAACTGATATTTTACAAGCTTTAAAATACGAATAGTACACAACGTTTTTGGGGAGCAGTAATTAAGAAAAATGTGTTTTTCCTAAAACATGAAATTCAGATCGTCCAATATACCAAACCGGCAAAATGGGGTTAATATTAGCGGCAGATCCTGTTTCAGGTAAGGCTTTGTTGATGCTGGGGGTCACAGGTATAGAGGAAAATATCAGAGTTTACAGATTCAGATTTGTTTCCTAAAGAGATAGATGACATAACTTGCGAGTGCTTTGATTTGAATCAGTCTTACTAATGTTTACTGCTAACACAATAACACACGATACCAAGACACACCATAAACTACGCCAACCAAAATCACCCACCGTGCAATCCGCATGAAAATCTAATTTGAGCAACATACCATTTGCCCCGATTAACATCAAACAGCAAGCAGCTAAGATTTAGCAGGCTTTAGGAAACCAGTCTCAACACTTGAACCTGACTCTCATCAGCCTTCCACATCTTACTTAAACTAATCCCACAGGAGTGTGGGGTTACACGGAGGATTCTTGTCAATTCAGGCAAAGAGTGCCAAAACGTAATGCTTTAAAAATATGTCTGGGAATTACTCTGCTTACTTACAAAAACCACAGCATCTTCTCTACCAAAAAACGTGAAATCCACAATAAGCATTATCATGTACAAAGGATTTGCAGTGAAACCAGAAAACGCTATCAAATTTTATATAGGTCTACGTATACAGTTGTAGTCTATATATCCAAATACAATATAACAAACTAATATAATGATTCCGTTAGTGAGTGGGGATCTCATGATCTCAGCAAACAGATAGATAGATAGATAGATAGATAGATAGATAGATAGATAGATAGATAGATAGATAAAATGCATATTATTATTGAAATTCCCCTACTCAAATTGTGATCCTAGGTGTAATGTCAAGTTCACATTTTACATCAAACAATCGTCTTTCATCTCAAAATAGCTAACATTGACCGTTTCTCTAGTACAGCAACGGCACAATATACATAAACATTTCCATCTTGAGTAATGAAAGACGCATGTTCATATTTGCAGCTAATATTTTCAGATGGAACAGAACCGTTCCAAAACGACCCTTGACCAGAAGGGCCACTCTCAGAAAGAAGAATTCATTTCCGCTTCATAATTCTTATTTGATAATTATTAATAGTCAGTTTCATAAGTTATGATTTTATATAGTTAACTGTTATTAGTTAAATGCTAACAACGCATCAGAAATAACCTACAGACCGTTCAGCCTCACCCTGAGTTCCGCCTGCCCATAGTTTTACCTTAACCAAAAAGAGGAATGCCCCACCATGAGGCCAAAGGTAGAAATTGCAGCGCTTATGAATCATGAAATGGCACATTTGTTGTAGTATATACTTGTACAAACATGAGCAGGTGTTTCATGACACTAAATTCTTCAATAAATGGTGCCGGTGAATGAGGCTTCAAAACTTTTGGTGGGGTGGGAGTATCCCAAACTACCAATCCAATTCTGGCTGCACCAAATACTGTGCCAGCATTGATTGGTAGTTTGGGATACTCCCCCCCACAATGGGTTTTGAACCCTCCTTTGTCAAATCACTAGTTTAGGAGCAAGGAAACATTGCTGCTAATGGAGATTGCAGTACTGTCCGAAAATGGCAGTTCTGGTACACCTATAGGAATTCAGGTACAATACCCTGAGTCCACTGTCCCTTTATAGAAATTCTCATTATTAGCATTAATGCAGCATTCTTAGCAGACTGCATGATGTTAGCAGGAGCCTCCATCAATGCAATGTTTGGGGACTGAATGAGCTTGATGTCTCCAGTATGGTTTTTGTACGTGCAGTCTCCTTGGAAACATTATAGTCTCTCTCACAGTCATTACTTAACTAGAGGGAGAAGTGGAATGCATTTAACCAAATATATACTGCATAGCATTGTATGTACATCAGGCCTGTTATTAATTTCAATTGCTGACGGCAAAACACATTTTTTTTAAATCAATTTCATCTTGGCTTTGAATGTCAAATTCTTGTCCATTCTCATCCATCTCTGAAAAGTCCGTTTTTAAATCACAAATATTCTACTGGTTGTGTAATTACTTCATGCATCCTTTATTTTTTTCCTATGCCAAAAGATAACTTATCCAAACAGTCTGAATAAGGTACAATATTATGTCAGTAATATATAAGTACAGTTTGTGACACTTCTAATTATCTATCCTTTCATTTTAAAGTGACTGGTAACTCGATACATTGGCACTACTGTTAAAAGGTGTGCCACATGAGGTGTTTTGATTAAACCCTTTCCCTCATAAAAAGATGCTTATTTAATATAATACTTGAATTATGACTGTAAAGACGTGTCCTCAGTGTCTTTCTGCTTGGTTTTTAGCAACCCGAATGGAGCCTCATTAAAATGTAATTTGCAGGTTAAAGATTTGCTCAGCACAGATTCCATGAATGTGTTTTTCAGGAAACCATCAAGCATTTTTTCAAAACATTTATGCAGAACATCGTTAAAATACTTACTCATCCCCTGTTCTTCATGATTCTTTCAGATGGCTGTAGTCAAATGTCTAGTTAGAAGCCAAACCTGAAGCCTGCAAATATATACTTAATTACAGACTTGTTTCATGTCTCCCATTTCATAAAAAAAAAACTTGGAAAACCAGTAGCCCCCAGGGATGAGAGGTGGCCTCTGGCTGTCTCAGTGGAGAGTTAGGTGACCAGGTTTACTCAAACTGATGGGTTCCACCTGCCCCTCGTTTTCTGTAACATATATGTTTGTTTGTTCTGTTCTGTTTCACTGCAGGTAACTTGAACCTTCAGGTTGATTTCTGGCCCAAGACCTTTAAGTGCTACATGTATGTTTGATATCCTGGTTGGCCCCAAAACAGAAGTTCTACAGTATGCTTTCTTATTTATTTTTTTTTTTTGTTTGGTTAACCCTGCTCCTGGATTTTGTGTTGTGGGCCATGTTAGCTCGGTCTTTGCCTTACCCTTCCTAAAAAAGGGAAAAAAATTTTAATAAGTCTGTTACTTGCTACCAAGTCCCTGTGTTAAGGGATTATGCTTACAGTCCTGATCCAAGAAGCTCTTACATGGGCCAAATAAAGTTGAAATCGTGACCTGTGCTGGGACTGGGCAAATAACAAGCCAACACAGAATTAAAAATATATTGTGAAAAAGGAATCAAGCCAAAGATGGACTTTTTGAACTCTGACATGCAAACCCTCTGTGCCAGCTTTTCTGAAGAACCCTGTGGCCCTATATACATTTTAGACCTGAAGGCTGGTCTACTCTCACATCTCCTAGCTGCAAATTCATTTAGTTACCCGTAATACACTTTCAGAATTCTAATCTGATTTTTGTTCATTCCATAGGACATAGACTGCTTTTAAAGATACTGATCTGTAACTGATGAAATATAATATTCTCGTTCCTGGTTCTTTGCATTTTATATATTCCCTCCTGTTTTGTAGATTGAATATCATTTTAACAGTTTTTTTGGGTTAAATTGAGATCGAGTTCTTTGCAGTATGGAGGAGTATGCTTGACCTACATGACATTCACACGAGAGTCACGTGTAATTGACAAATTCATGGATGCAACTACATCAAATACATATAACAGACAATAACAAAGATAGGCGAAAGAGTGCTATACGAATCATATATGACTTTAAATACTACTCGTGTTAGACATTAAACTATAACAATTAGGTGGAACACCTCGAATTTTATTCCAAACCAATCTCAGTCTGCTTAGAACAAAATAACTTCTACAGAATTAAATATTAAGTTCTGGTGTGGCTCCAGGGGAAAGAGCACAAAGCTCCATTTTGTCACATTAAATACACGACCATTTCAACCATAAAGATATCTCACGGCATTAATTTGATAATTTTTCAATGAGCATTTCCGGGACCTTGGTAGAAATCTCGCGAGATTTGACTCAGCGCTATTTATATTATTCATTCCGCCCATATTGTGTCTTTTCTTGACCACCATTTCGTTTACCTGAAGGTAGGGGAGGGTAAATTAGAAAGGTTATTTTCGCCCAAGAAAAGCTTTTAGGGATTAAATTAGGCCATATTTGTTAAAGAAGCGCATAAGGATACAAACAGGTGCTATACATCCAGTTTAAACGCAGGTCACTTAAGGTTTTGCCAGCCTTAAATTCACCAATTGAGCACGCGACTGCGCTTTTCTACAGTATAGAAAGCGGTAAGTAACTAACTGTAGACTAGTGAGATCATTTTGGTGTGTATTACGATGCTTGATTTTGGAAGTATATTGTCAATTTTGTGATTGTTGTATTATTGGAAAGCTGGCATAATGGTGGTTTCAATTAGGACCACATATTCATTTACTAGCTAACTAAATGGGCACCCAAATGATTAGAGACAATCTCTCATATACCTACGGGCGCACCTCTGGAATCCTACGACAGTCTCGTTAAATCTTTTGTTGGTACGATTTCAACTAGATGCTATTAATCTTTATGGCAGTCTGGTATTTAACGCCGTGTTATATTAAATTTAGTGTTAAGTTTCTGCATTCTTTCTATTTGAAATTAGTTTTGGGTCTTTGGTAGTGCCAATGAGTCTGGACACGAAACTCTAGGGGGTGGGAGCAACCTAGCTTGGTCCATTTTTGTACTGTCTAGCCTTAACACGGAAAGGCTTACAGTGTGAACCTTGCTCACCAATCTCACCGAAGAGACTATATGGTTATTCATGCATATTCCTCCTTAGCTGTTTCCAATTTAATAAGCTATGTTTTGTGTCTGCTTCTGTTTGTCCTAGGAGCGTGCCAGCACACAGACAAAATGAGCGCCCCTTCTCAGAAAGTTATACTGAAAAGCACCACCAAGCTGTCCCTCAATGAGCGGTGAGGCCCAGTGACATGGAAGAGGCTGTGTTCTGTCACTACGTAGATGGGAAGCTCAAGTGCACACTGGGGGGGAAATCAAGAAGTGTGCAAAATGGGGCTACAGTGATGAACAGTTCAAAGGCTGAGGGGGTGAGGAACGAGAAGGGTTAAAGCATGTGTAAAAATGGTGAGCAATTGTGTAAAGTCCTATCGGAAACCCACAAAGAGAGATTAGTGCTAAAGGGAGGGGGGTTACAAGGACCCTCTTTGCTCCTAGCCCCCTCAGAACCCAACTTAAAGTTTCTTCCTATGTCATTGTCATCTGGGAACAGATGTCCAGTCCTAGCCTAGCTGCACCCCCCAAGCCCATTCCTGCTCATCCCTTGGCCTTGTGTGCACTGGTGCAGTCTAGGCTGTAAGAGGCTGCATACTTGGATGTTTTGTAAGCCCTGGGCCACCTCCCCTGCCCTTTTCTCAGTCAGGGTGTAGGGAGACGGGTGGACTGTAAGTGGCGCACTCTCACCTTTGTCCTCATTCCTGTGCTGTGTCTACCTCCAGCTCTTCATCTCTTTGGTCTTACTGTGCTGTTTCTTGCTTTTTATCCTTGTTATAATTGCCAGGTGTATTGGAAAATGATGTAAGGTTTGAAAGAAATGGGAGTGGGGGATGACTTTGGGTGTGTTTGAATGATTTGCCATGAAAGCTCCACCCCCAACTTGCACCCCTGCTCCCTGTCCTCGTCCTCCTCCTCCCCTCCTGTCTTTTCCCAAAGCTTCACTAACATGCTGAGGAACAAGCAGCCCACACCGCTAAGCATCAGAGCCACCATGCAGCAGCAGCATGTGGCCAGTGCCCGAAACCGCCGGCTGGCCCAACAGATGGAGAACAGGCCCTCCGTGCAGGCTGCCTTGCAGCAGAAACAGGTGGGGGGACCTGGCGGGTTGCAGGTGATGCAGACTCGCGTGCTTGGATGGGAGGACTTAGGTGAGCGTTTGTTCTCACTGAGAGGTCAAGTCCCAGGGTACTGTGTGTCTGTCTTGTCAAGTGTACCCAAATAGTCAATATTTAGAGGCTGTGTGTTAAAACCCCATATAGGGGTGTTTTATTCGTTCTGAATCTGATTGGTAGAGTTACTTGTCAGCAGACATAAGTGTTGTGTAATGACCATCTCACATTTGAGATGTTTGCTGCTGTAATGCCCAAATTTCTCTTTGGGGATTATTAGTCTAAAAATCTGTTTCATGTTGGTAACTGTTGTTCTAAGGTGGTGTCTTGGACCTGTCTGACTTTTCTCCATGCACCTTTCCACAGAGCCTTAAGCAACGTCTGGGGAAGAGCAACATCCAGGCTCGGCTGGGGAGGTCCATGGGGACGCTGAGGGGGCTCCCAGGGGGGAGAGGGTTTGCACTGGTGGGTCTGCGAGGGACGACACGTGGAGGACTGCGAGGTCGTGGTGCAGCCGTGGGGGGAGCCTTGTCTATAAGAGGTGTGTGGAACGTGACTTGCTGCTACCTGATGCTGTCTGTCCCATGTGTTACCGGCAGCCATGCCAAAGAACTGATATTTCTGTTTTTTTTTTTTTTTTTTTTCTCTGCAATGTCCCAACATTGAAGTGATTCTCAAAATACTGTTCTAAGAAATGGAAGGAAGCCACCAGCAAATTTGCTGTAAGACCAAACAAGAATGGGGAAGATTTTTGGAGTGGTGTGTAGCCCCAGGGGGTTAGGGATCTGAGCCCAGAAGGTTGTTGGTTTACATCCTGTGGCTGGCAGAATAAGGGTATCACCATTTTGCCCTACAGTGATTCTAGTTGACCCTGCTCTCTGACCACCAAATTTTCCTCACTTTGGACAGCAGTGTCTGCCAAATAAAGGCAAAATTTAAGTTGCAACAACATCACCAGCGTATATGAGCAACTACTGACAACCTGAACTGCAGACAAATTAAGCCCCTGATTGTTTCACTATGTTTGAGCAGGTACAGGGTGTAACAGATGTCCTTTTTGGACCCTGTAAGTGTTCAGAAGCTCCCTTGTAACCCAAAAAGCTTGAGATTCTTAGTGATGTTTATCCATCCAGTGTAGTGTAGTTCTGATCCTGGAGCCTGTCTCTGTATACATGCAGGTCATTTGTAAACTGTGCTCTGGGCACTCATCCACTGGGAAAGTTGGCTTGTGAGAAGCGTTTATCTGGGTTAGCAGGTGTTAGTGCTGGAGTAGATTATGTATGGCCTCTCTCTTCCACTTCCCCTGCAGGAATTGGTCAAATGCGTGGGCGGGGTAGCATAATGCGTCTGGGACTACGGCGTGGGCTGAAGCAACGTGGGAGTGTGCTTGGCCGTGGAGGGATGCTGATAGGCTGGGGAGCTCGTGGTGGGCTAGGAGGAAAAGGTAACATTTTAGGTGGCTGGTCATATACTGCTGAGTCATGAGGTGCCTGCTGTGACTCATCAGGTGATTGGTGTGGGAATCCTCAGAATACTGCTTGGCTGCAGTGTGATGGATATTGACCAGGCTTAAATACACTCAGCCCTCTCAGCATGAAATTTGATAATTAACACACATTGTGTTTGAAGTGTCAATCCTCTGGTTGCCGTAGTGCTTCACCGTTCTGTTTCCCCCAACAGGGCGTGTTGGTGTAACTGCAAGGGGCCGCGGCCCATTTGGCGGCCGGGGCCGAGGTCGGGGAAGGGGGGTCAGCCGGCCAGTGGTCACCCGCGAGCAGCTAGACAACCAGCTGGATGCATACATGTCCAAGACAAAAGGCCACCTGGATGCTGAGCTGGATGCCTACATGGCTCAGGCTGACCCTGAGGGGATGGAGTAGATCTATGCCATCTGAGGGCATCTGGAGTTGGAGACACAGGAACTGACCTTGACTCTTGATGTCATTGAATGACCTTAGGTGCTGATTTATTTGGACCTAGATAGTTGTGGACCCTGCGCAGGAACTTGCATGTAGTGGAAGCAGCCATCGATGTTCTGGTTTAGGTGGACCAGCTTTCTGATTACACCTGTTCAGATGCATGATGCCTGCTGGTGGTTTGTGGCCAGTGATGTCCTTATTTTTAATTTCTGATGACCTTTGCTGTGTTAGTATAGAATCAGAGTAGCATGAACAGTTGTACAACCGGTTGTATTTAGAGGGCAGTCTTGGAAAGAGGTTCCGTGCTGCCAGTGGGTCTAGGTTTGTGTGTGGGGTTGTCAAATGTACAGAACGTTGGATTTTTACACTGCTCCCCCCTCCATACATTTAGGTTTTCTTTACCAAGAATTTCTAACCATATTGTCCTCAACCTGATGAGTATCAAGCAGTAAGTGGATGCTAAAGTTAGACACCAGATTCATTTGGACATGACGCACCCTTGTTGCCTGAATGGGTGTTAATGTGCACAGCCATAGCCGAAGGTCATCCTTTTGTAAGGAGTTGCATCAGGTTTGGGGCCTGATTCACATTCTTCATGTAACAGTTGCTTCTCCTAAAGTGGAGACAGGAAAAAGCTCTGCTCTGTAGTCTGAGAGGTTGGGAGGGGAGTATAATTTTCCAAGTTGTATTTTGTCAAAAGTATTTAATTTTGTATTCAAAGGTTTGAGTCTGTTCTGCTTTGTTTTAATAAAAACAAACATTTCAAATTGTTGCATCACTCATTTAACCTAAATTATTGTTTGACTAAGTTTTCACGAGGCCAGATTTTTGATCACGTAGATCTGGTCTTCATTCTGAGTTGCTGTTGCAGATATTGTAATTTTTCTACTGCTCATTGTTTGGAAGATGCATGGAAACGTCTATGTTCAGAAATGCTTTTTATGTCAGAGATGGGGGGGGAAAAATAACTCGCCTGCAAAATTGGGAATTTTTTCTTTAATAGTACTATAGTAACAAAGTGCTGTGTACTGTTTTGTATGAGTCGTGTATTAATTTGACAATGTATTGGTTGCCCTTGCATTTCAAACTTTGACATTTTAAGTGTGTATGGCAGTTTCGATCTTTTGAACAGTTTGCTATGTGCTTTTGGGCGCAAATGATTCGTGTCCAAAAGGTGTTGTAATTTGCCGTCGCGAGGTACGATGTTTTTCATCGTGGTTCATTCATTCCCATTCAGGGCTGTCTTATTGCCCCGCCTCCAAAACAGGCATCCAATCACAAACTGATACCGGCTCCTTCTTCGTATCTCATTGGTTTTCTAACACCTGACTGAGAACTGCGGCGGTTGCCAGCGGACACGAATGTAACTGGGCCTCGAAACGGACTAAACGAGAGCTACCCACGTTTCTCTTACTTTAGGCTTTTTTAAGTCTTCAAAACGTCTTACGCTATGAGGTAATTTTTAAATACCCAAGGCACAGTTGTGAATGCGCGCGATTGCAGTCATTTAAGGTCTATGTTGGAGGAAAATTGGATTAGCCAGGTTTCTTTAGCTGTTTTAGGCCTTCGGCCTCGGGACTCGAGTGAATTTGAAAGGGGGTTTTAGGTTACGCCGGCTGCCTTTTAATCGTAAAGCTGCCTGGCTGCTTCCAACCCCTTTTGCGGGTTTTCGATTGCAGGATTTAGGATTCAATTAACCTGCAGTTTACTGTTAACCGGTTATGTATATGATGGATATTAAAACATATTGAATTAAACTACTTAAAATCGATGTTTTTTTGAAGATCACTTTATGGGGCCTGTGCTGCTGTGTGTTATGTTAGCCTTAACAAAGCCTTCGGTCCATGAATGCGTTATTGTTCACTGAACAGACATGTAACCGCAACCCCACCACTGTATATCTATCGTGTCTTTCTGAAGGTTTATTTAGCTGTCATTTACTGGACATTGTCCGGTTGTTAAATTTTAGTAATGTTAAGCTTAAGAGTTTGAAGAGCCGTTTACCAGTGGCCTGCTTATCGAACTGGGAAAGTTAAAGTTTTTTGCATTGATATTAAGTGTATCCGTGAATTGTATAAGGCTTTTACTGTCCGATAATGAGCAGTTTCTTGTCTTTTATATACTGTATTAACGGGCTGCAGAGTGCCTGTGGTGCTCTCCTACTTGACTTGTGGTAAAGGGGTTTGGTGACTGGCTGTTGCCTACGGTTAATTCAAAGTTATGGCAAAGACAGCCTAAAGTTTTCCTTAACACCGTTTCCTTTTTTTTTTTTTAATTCCCAGAGGCGACCGGGGCCGGGGCCGGGGGGGCCGGTTCGGGTCCCGAGGTGGACTCGCACAGGGGTAAGTGTGCTTGTGTTTTGGTGCAGGGAAAGAAACTTTTAACAATGACTGTACGGACGGGTACAAAAACAATGTGCAAGAATACTTTCTTGACAGAAATGTAATAGTCGATATGGTGGGGAAAAAAAAAAGACTTGAGTATAAAGGAACGTATCAGCACCATCAGGGGTTTTGTGCTCTGAGTTTTCTCTATAAGCACATTTTCTGGTATTTATAATTGTTCTGAAAGAGTATATTTGCAGTCAAATTATCCCAAAAAAATCTTTTCTTTTTATCACATTGGTGGCTGGGTGAATTAGAAGAGAATAGTTTTTTGAGGATCAGAGGATGCTCATGTTAGCATTCGAAATGATGTACAGTTAGGTTCATTAAGACTGACTTTGTTGCAGGTATCGTCCATTTGTCCCACACATCCCCTTTGACTTTTACGTGGTGAGTGCATGTGAATCCTTCGCAAACATACCTGGTTGTATCCTGCTGCTCAATTTAAATAACCTAAACTTGCACGCCAAACATTGTGGGCATCTTGCATCAGTTATAGTGTATGCAAATTAATGCTTTAATATGTTAGCCTTTATAGTTATCAATTTCTAGTGATGTAATTTTATTTAAATAAGGTCTAGTATTTGCATTATGTATAAATACTTCACCGATATGCATTATCCTAGCAGACGTGTGTGTATTTGTAATTAAAATGCCGGTGTCTTGCCTATGCCATGCCACTGCTCTTTCAGATTTAGACCAGCACAGCTGTGAGGTTTTGTTGTTCACTGCGAAGTAAAACTATACAAAGCAAATATCTTTTGCTTTTCTAATTGAACATTGAGTGAAAGAGCTACAGCTTTTTGGTACATGTTAATGCTCTCAGTATGATGGATCCAGTCAATAAGGAGGTAACGTATGGCCTCAAGTAGCAGATGAGGCTGAAGTGGCACCTGAGTTTAACTCTCCCGGATTAAAGCCACCTTTAAGGTGTTATGCTCGTCTCTGAGTCTGAGTGTATTACCGGTCGACCCGTCCCTTTCTTCAGTGTGAGATGGCGTTTCCCCGAGTGAAGCCAGCCCCAGACGAAACTGCCTTCAGCGAGTGTCTGCTGAAGAGGAACCAGGACCTCAGCCCCACGCCAACTGAGCAGGTACCACGCTTCTGCCCCAGTGCTCGCTCTCTGCTAGCTTGTTTGCTCCTCTTGCTACACCAGCCCAGAACACTATGAATATGCCAGCCAACAGCAAAAGCCATGATGTAGTAATAGATACAGTATATGATGTATAATGAGAAGCAAAAATATTGGGACAATGAGGGAAAAATAGGTTATTGTTATCTATTACTAAAATTCATATTCCTGGGAAAAAAGATGACTGCGACACTAAAGTATAGGATGTCAGTTTTTATTTTGGATCACTTTTACATATGAATAAATGATGTTGGGGGGAAAATGTCATTTGTTGTTAATCCCTTAACTTTTGCTTTTTGAATATTAGGACAAATGAGTCGGAAGCAAGATATACCTGGCAAAAATTAGTATTTGGTCGCATGTCCCTTACAATTAGTGCCTCCAGTCTGTGACCCATTGACATTAGCAGACTGGATTACTTCATTTGAGGTGTTCTACCAAGCTTTCATAGCAGCCCCTTTCAGTTGGTCCTCCTTTTGGGGTTGTCTGATTTTAGTGGCCTCTTCAATAGTTGAAATGCATGGTCAGTTGGCTTTAAATCAGGAGACTGACTTGGCCAGTCTATAGCTTTGAACTTCTTTCCGATGAACTCCTTGGTTAAGTGGCCAGAATGTTTTGGGTCATTGTCTTGCTGCATTATGACCCAACATTCAGTAAGTTTGGAAGCATTTGTTTGGGTTTGAGTAGACATGATGTTTCTGTACACTTCAGAATTGATTCTGCCGCTACAGTCATCATTTACTGTACATCATATAAAGAGCAGTGAGCCAGTTCCAGAAGGTGCCATGCATCATGACTTGGGCATGCCACTTCACAGATGAACTGGTGTGCTTAGGATCATTTGCAGTCCCTCTCCATCTCCAAGCATTTCCTATCCCGTCATTGTGATAAAGGGTCATCGTTGCTCCTGAATTCTGCATTCATCTTTGTTCTCCTTTGTGAATTCCAGTCTGGTCTGTCTGTTCTTATCGCTGATGAAAGGTTTGTATCCTGTAGTGTAGCTTCTTTATTCCTTCTCTTGAATTCTTCTGTGCATATTGAGACTTTCACTCATGCACGCTGTGGAGTTATTTCTCTGGATGTTATTTTTATGTTTTTCTCCGCAGACAATATTTCTGTCATCTGCTCTGGGCGGCCTGGTTGTTGCTAATTGCTTACACCTTCAGTAGTTTCTTTTTCAAAATATTCCATACTGTTGATTTTGGAATCTCCAGTGGTTTTTCTTTAATCTCATTTTTAAAATTTGCTTGCTTTTCTGTCATAGTCAGTTTTCTTGTTTTCAACTATTTTTGTAGTTTTGATATCAACACCATACTCCATATGCAAACTTCAATTGCTATAACCAACTCTGCACGTTCAGAAGTCTTGTGTTTGTATTTATGTGAGCATGGGACATGAGCAATTAGGATCACCTGTCCATTTGTCTCAATACTTCTGCACAGCTTAACACAGCAAATGATTTTTTTCTAATAATTTTAATGTTGTATGCAAAAGGTTGGTCCTAAATAAAAGCTGACATTCTGTATTTTGCCATATTCATCTTTTTACCTTGAAGATAAATTTTATGAACGTATAACAAGAATGGCCTATTTAACCTCATTGTCCCAATATTTTTGCTTTTCATTTGTATGTGTTGTATAATTTATAAATTTTGTCTAAAAAGGTTTCTGATACAACTTGTTCTCTTCTGTGCCAGTCCTCCATCTTGTCCCTGGTAACCAAGATCAACAACGTCATTGACAACCTCATTGTGGCGCCAGGAAACTTCGAAGTGGTGCGTGCTCCATTCCTGTCTTCACATTGTTCGCCCTAAAAGCCCATCCTTTTTAAAAGCTCAACCACTGAGCGTTTCATTAGTGCTGCTTTAAGGCAACAAGTAATCACTCTTTCTTTCCAGCAAATCGAAGAAGTTCGTCAAGTTGGGTCTTACAAGAAAGGCACCATGACAACAGGGCATAATGTAGCAGACCTGGTTGTCATTCTCAAAATACTGCCAACCTGTAAGTTTTATATCCAGGGCAGCAGCAAATTATACGTTCCTGTCTGCCTTCTGGCAAATGAATTCCTGATGTATGGTAACATCACTGTATGCACGCTGAATGAGAATTGTGGTGATTTTGAGGTGTGAACAACTGGCATTTCCTATGGTATGGTAATTCCCTGATACTGCCACTCTTGTCCGTCAGTGGAAGCTGTTGCTGCCCTTGGAAACAAAGTTGTCGAGACTCTTCGCACCCAAGACCCCACGGAAGGTCTGTCCGATATTTCTTCTAGACTTCGTTGTCCGTGCAGTGGTGAGGTCTATTGTGGCAGAGCACGGTTCCTTACTAAATACCTCTTGTCTCTCAGTGCTTTCCATGCTGACCAATGAGACAGGCTTTGAGATCAGCTCTGCAGATGCCACAGTGAAAATCCTCATTACCACCGTGCCCCCCAACCTGCGCAAGCTGGACCCTGAGCTACATTGTATGTATAGGGGGTGGGGTTGGGGGCCTCGGCACTTGTGGTGTGATGCATGTTGCTCTTTCTGATATTACTTCATTTTTGTGTGCGCTCAGTTTTCTTAATTGGGCGAAGAGTCACTCATGTACTGAGTGCGGCGCAGCCACCTGTCTACTAACCACTCTGGTCATGTCCCCTTCTCAACAGTGGACATCAAGGTGCTACAGAGTGCCTTGGCCGCCATCCGCCATGCTCGCTGGTTCGAAGAGAACGCCTCCCACTCCACGTAAGGGAGCACTAAGGAACGGTTTCAGTGGAAATCTATTTGCAAGTGTGGCTGTACAGTGGAATGTCCCGATACTGGAACAATAACAGTAGAAATTATAGCAGTAAAGACAACTGTTAAGCTTGGATGTAACTGTGGTTCTTCTCTTCTCCCTTAGGGTGAAGGTCTTAATCCGCTTGTTAAAGGATCTAAGGGTCCGATTCCCCGGGTTCGAGCCCCTGACACCTTGGATCCTGGACTTGCTGGTGAGTCCTGTTTTATCAGCAATGTGCAAGAACGCGGTGTCTCCCAATGGCTTTCGCCTGTAAGCGCTCTCTCTGGGCCCAAACAGTTGTGCCAGATGGTGCTTAATCACTATTCATTTGGTTTGGAGTAATTAACTTGTAAAAGCCATTTATTATACAAAGCCTGGAAAAGCGTGAAGCCATCAAAGCCATGTAACGGGTCTCGCTTGCTTGTTCATTAGATCAGTTTTCAGTGGTCTTTTTCTCTCTTCTGATCAGGGTCATTCTGCGGTTATGAACAACCCCTCCCGGCAGCCTCTGCCCCTCAATGTTGCTTACAGGTGAGCTGCATCTGAGCCTCCCTCCCCCCCTAATCTGGTAACTGTCTTGTTGTAGTGCCTGCCTGCAATTTGAAAGGCACTGGCTAGTATGCTCATGTAATTTTAACCATTTCACTACTATAGATGCCAGAAATATACAGTGTACAAAATAAATCGCGTTTCTTGCCATTGGGTATACCTAGCATTTCTGTGCTGGCTGCTGAATCTGCCGCACCAGAGTTGTCTCTGTGTCCGGATATCGCATGGTGGTTACGTGAATGGTTGCATGTAATTTGTACGCATGCAGTGCTGTGTTCATGATGGCTTCAGAGAAAGCTTTTATACACTCATGGTATTTGTTTAGTAATGAGGATGATGATGGTGGTGATGATGAGGACAAGTTTGATTTAGAACAATTTTAAGCTTTTTTTTTTTTTTTTGGAGCAGCAGTTATGGGGTTAAAGGTGCCTGGCAGGCCTCATCTTCTGTGACGCTTTATTTTGATGTGCCTTTAATCATCAGTGACCTGCTACTTTTCATGACTTTCACACTGGCCTCTGAATGACGGCATGGGAAAGTAGAGGTGTCGCGTTGCAGAGTTTTGCAGCTGACCGTGCCTCTGGTGTGTCTTCTGTGTCACTGTAGGCGGTGCTTGCAGATGTTGGCTGCAGGGCTCTTTCTGCCTGGTTCAGTGGGCATCACTGACCCCTGCGAAAGCGGAAACTTTCGGGTGCACACAGTCATGACACTGGAGCAGCAGGTGAGGCCACCGCTGCTGCCTTGCACCCGCCCGCCTGGCATGTGTCAGTGAGCCATGCCTATCACCGTAAAAGGCCGATTATCAGAACTCCTTTGGACTGAGGGTGGGTCAGTTAATGAAATGGTCTGGATAGGCAAACACATGAGAATGTCTAGTTTATACCTAACAACTGACTTCAGACTGAGTGAAGGCTAACCACCTCCACCCCACACACACACACAGGAAATGGTCCTGAGACACCACTGTAGCTAAAGCCAGCATTTGATTTTTAATTCCTGTAATGACAAATTAGGACTATTTCAACGCTATACTGCATATATCCTGGAATAAATAATTGGAAACGAATGCATTAAGCAGCAGGCAATAGTTTAGCATAACAACCAGTGTGCTAAAAGTGGTGTTTTGGTTTTTTTGGGGGTGGCAGCAGTGGTTTGGATTATTGATGGTTTGGATGACAGACTATCGGAAAATCCTCAGTTTGCTGTGTGTAGTTGTTCTTCTCGTTGCCAGGGATTCCTCTGGGTGCTCCAGTTGCCAAAGACTTCAGTTTGGGTCGACTGAGGTCTCTAAATTACGCTCTGTGTGGTGTCTCCGTGCCCTGTGATGGACTGGCATCCCCTACAGGGCGTCCACTATCTTGGGCCCTCTGCTTCCTGGGATAGGCTCAAACTGTAGTGACGGGACAAGTGATGCTTCAAAACCGATGGTGGATGGGAAAATCCCAGATGACCAATCAATGCTGGCTACGACCAATGCTGCATCAGCATTGATTGGTTAGTTTAGGATACCCCCATGCACCACAGGTTTTGAAGCCTCATTTATTCCATCACTAGTTTAGTCACTAGATTAGTATGTCTCCCCTTGGTGACAGTGACGTAGTTTGGATGACTGATGGAATGTTGCCATGGATTTAAAAAAAAGTCACAATTAAATTTTGATATGCATTGTGTGATGAGATATCAGACTGCTCCGTGGAGCGTGGTGTATAATTAGAACCACCATACTGGCAACCCCCTTCGTTTGACATTTTTAAAACTATGTCGCAAGCTATAATGAAGACTAAAGTCTAGGGAAAATCAAATCAGAAGCTCTTAATGTTGCCAACAGATTGGATTAGTTTGTAGGGTAACACAATAATGGAAACTAGTTCTACAATAAAAATGGTTAGACTTTATAGGTGTTTAAAATAATGATATACTTTTTTGTAATTGCGTATTGTTTTCACTTTGCTCCATAATGATGGCACGTTTCAGATTTTGGGGGTGACCCGTAGGCTGCTTTTGGTCCTCCACACTGTGCCATTCTTCATAGGAGTACCTTCCCTCTCCCTCAAACGTACTTTCTAGACAGGGGCATCACATGACCTGCCAGAGCTATTTAAAGCAGGTAGGCTACTGCCTGTGGGTTCTGGGTGTTGCAGTTCAGAGGAAGAAACGGGCAGGAATGAAGATTAAAACTCCATGAACCGTGTTGAGGTGGCTGTAGCCCGGATGGCTATTTCAGAAAATCACTGTGCTGCTCAGCCACTCGTGTGTAAGGATGTGGAGGATGGTTTGGCTGGTGGGCATCTACTCAGGCGCGGTCCTGGAGTCACACTTGGTCATTGAGGGTGATTAAGATTACTAGGGCTGGTGCACAATGAGTAGTGGGCTGGAGCTCAGAATAATGGGTGAATAAAGATGGTAGTTTAGGATGCGCAACCCGAGGTGTCGTTATGTATGCGGTGACGCAGCTGGCAGCTCAAGATAGCCCCGCTCCTGTTGACAAAAACAAAACCTGGACCACCGACAGTGGATGGTTATAAACTCATCTGGCCTGATGGATTCTGATTCTCCTTGTCTCCTGCTGACGTGGTAACCGTGGAAACTGAGAGCGGAGCAGCCCGTCATTGCTGCGGGAAACCCAAGTGCGAAGGTTGGTGAGACATGCGGCCTTACGGTGGCAGTCCATCAGCCTGTGAAATGGTTTTCTCAGCAGGGCACTGCTCCACGCCACACGGCTGTGATTATCTGCAAATGGCTTCTCCTACGCCTGCTGCCCTGTCCAGGATGAGCGGGTGACAGTTGGATGATTTAGCCCATTGCAGTGATTTGTCAATTCTCAAATCTCAAGCATCTGTGGGATTGGGGTAAAGGTGTTGATTGAAGGAAGGATTGACCAATAATTGACCGGCATACCTATCATGAGGCAGCAAATTCAGGCTGTTCTGTGGAAGGCCAGGAAGCCGTATGGCATTATGTATCTAATAAAGTGGCCTCTCTGTTTGTTGCCACTAAGCTGAGATGTGGTACCAAGGATGAATGTCTGGTTAATACCTATATGTTGGGTACACAGATAAGCGTCTCAGTATTGAATGCACCTTGTATGAGCAAGTTTAGCTATTGTTGATTTTATTGAACAAAAATTTTATTTTTCATTCTTAATTGGGGACCCTATGAAGGTTTTTATATTTAGCATGGAACAATTTTTTATTGTAAATGTTTGGCAAGCAACTGAAAGTGAAATTGAAATGTTTTTTCATCTCCCGCACAAGGGGGCGCTGTTTACCCTAGTATTTTAAATGTGCACGTTCACTTTGGCCATATGACAATGATCATATGACCACTTTTCCCCCAGTTTGACAGGACACTTGTCTAACAACACATCTTGCTGTTTTTTTTTTTTTTTTGTCTAATGACACATTGATGAACAGTCTGGCAGCAGATTACCTTTGGCTTGGGTAATGTCGAATGTCCTCTTCTTTGGTGCAGTCCAGCTGGCGTTTTGTCACCTGCACTAGTATCATCTCTGCTGCATTCCTGTGAACCTGATCCACAGCAGTAAGTTTGACACCAGGGCTTCCATAAGGAGAGTTTGGTGTTTCTCAGGGCACCCCTGCTACTCTGGTGAGCTGACGGGCTTCTCCGGGTGCAGCTTCAGTGCCTCCTTCGTGCTGAGGGGGCAGTCTCCTCTCCATTAGAGTTATAATGCATTCACCCCCTGCTCAGGTGAAACTAGTTCATCATGCAGCTGTTACAGGTGTAGAATACGACTTGGTCTTTTGAAGGGAAGTGTGTGCGGGCACGTGTGTGTTGCATGTAGTCAAGCTGGGAACACCTGGGGCCATTCACAGTGTACAGATCTGTGTCACTCCACTGATGAGTCTATATGTACTGGCTAAGGCATCCTGACACTTCTGCCCTGCAGGACACGGTGTGCTTCACGGCGCAGACCCTGGTCCGAATCCTCTCACATGGAGGCTACCGGAAGATCCTGGGACTGGAGGGAGATGCCAGCTGTGAGTGAACGTCCTTCCTGATGCGCGGGGCTGCGTCGCTCCGAGATGTTTTAGGTTTTTATTCGCAGCTTTAAGATAATCTGCTTAGATGCTATTGGCATTATTATTTACAATGGATATTTCTATGTGAGATGTTCTTTGCTGTAGGTTTTTAGGTTAATTCAAGCTGGTATTGAGGCTTTTTCGCACCATCTTTTTAATTAGACACTCTTCAGTAGTCAGATCCTGAACTGAAAGGGGTTCTCACTCCTTTACACATTAACTCTGAAAAATGCGCCCTGTCAGCCACTCATGGTTCCAGCCTGCCCGCAGCCTTCAGGGAGCTCCGGTTCCCAGTTCTTCTTCGCCCCGTTATAGACCGAGCATGCAAATGCCGACCCACAGCCACACTTCTCCCATACACTGCAGACCTGGCCTCTGAGATGTCCACCTGGGATGGGGTCATTGTGACGCCATCTGAGAAAGCCTACGACAAGCCGCCAGAAAAGAAGGAAGGTGAGGACGAGGCCCTGGAGGATGGCGGAGAGGGAGAGGAGGAGAGTATGGAGACGCAGGAGTGATGCTGATGGTGATTGTGGAGGTGAACAATGAACCAGCAGCCTGGAGGTGAGTGGAAGCCAACTGCTGAGGGAAGGGGAGCAGCTCAGCCTCTGGCCACCAGCTCTGGGAAGTGAAAGGTAGTGATGGGACAAATGAGGCTTCAAAACCTGTGGTGGATGGGAGGTTGCTGAGCTATCCAATCAATACTGGTGTAGCATTTGAATGGTAGCTCAGGATACTCCCACCCACCATGGGTTTTAAAGCCTCATTTGTCCCCTCACTAGTGAAAGGATTTAGTCTGGCTGAATGAAAGGCAAAATCACCAATTAGCACATTAATTGGATTTTATTACAGGGTTTAATTTCAGCCTTATGACTTCTACAGTACCCATCTGTTGATTACAGGCTTGAGTCCTGCTGGATTGCATGGATGTTTCTTGTCCGTTACACAGTGGTGGCTGAGAGTTTAATGCTTAAAGGTGTTGATTATAAACTGGTGGCCGTTAGTTCAAGTTCAAGGGCTGTAAATGTGTGGAATGAAGTGTCTTTTCCTTCTGAAAAGATGCTGAGATAGTTGTTGAGTGATGGTGTGGTTTTCATATAGTCGTTCCTCAGCCTTTCTCAAGTGTTCTGTGGGGCCAGTGCTACACCACCAACAGGCATTTTTACTGTTGTAAAATGGGTGGGGTGAGAAAATGAATGCTTGTCAGTGCCTTTTGTTCTGTTTCTGAAGTGGATGCAGTTTGAGTCAGTCTTTTCCCCTACTTCATTAAACCACCGTGGTTTTCTGAGAAAATTAAAACCCCTTTCTTTTTTCTAAGGTGATATTGCTCCAGCCTACCTTGTTTGAAGCTGACCCCCTATGAAGAACGTTTCTTTTTCTGTTTTGCAATTTTTGTACATTCCCCTTTTTGTGTCTAATAGTTTACATCCATAAAACATGATGGAATAAAAATTAACTTGAGTTTTTAATGTTGTGTTTGGACTCTTTAATGCTGTGGCTTTTATTCTGAAAGCTGGCATATGACAGGCACACTTTTTTCCCCCTGCCCATTAAAGGACACGTTTCATTAAGTGAGGTCCTGAAATAGCTGGATGGGTGGACTGTTTAATACAGAAGCCTGAGTCAAGTTACATTTTGTGTTGTAAGAAATCCCTTAAATTAATCTTCTATATCAAAATACACATTGGGGCTCACTTTTATACGGTTTTGATTGACTTGATGAGCTACACATATAAAATGAGCAAAAATTTGGTGGTAATTTTGTAAGAGAACATGGCAGCCTGAAGGCTGAGGTTCTGTGGGGGAGACACTGATCAGGTGGCCCAGGAGCGGCTGACTACCCAGACTCCCAGTCAGACCCACCCTACTTACGGAAATGATTGTGCAGAACTTGGTGCTCTTCAGAGCCAGCGGTGGTCAGCATGTTCACAGCTCAGCCCATAGTGTCGAGAACATCAGCCTCACCATGCTAACAGAGGACAGGTAAGAACTGAAGGAGGTTGGTAGGGTTGCTGAGGCAATATGAGCATCATATGGCTATACAACAGGCAGTGCAACTAACCTGAATCATGCCAAGAATGGATAAATTTATAAATTTCATGGACCACGTTACTACACTACAGCTGCCTAGTACCAGTGGCTTCTGACTGCCAATAATTGTTCTGAATCGTGATGTCCATCTGGGTATTGAATGACCTCATGGTTGCTAGCTTTTTATGTTAAATAAAATTGGCGTTGCTTAGTTTGTGTTCCCCTTTTTGATTCTGCGGCACTATGCCAAATTGTACAAGTGTAATAGTCTATTTTTCTCCCTATAATGGCTGAGCAGCGAAATAATGCCCTTCGTCAGAATGCGCCACGGTTGAATGAATTAAGCCACCAACACTAGATGCAAAGTTGATGAATGCTTTACACCTATTTATTTTTGTAATTAAGACACTATTTAGAACATGCATGCATAAATGAAGACCATATCGTTCAAATGCTTAATCGGTTAGGTCTTATCGTTAGAATCGTCTAACTATAAAGTTTGTGAAAAGTTGCCGTTTAAAATGTTAATTAGAAACGGAAATTAAACACTTCCTGAATATGACAATCCGCAAAGACTGCGGCACCGTATTTATTAGAATTCATTTTCCTCGCCCGTTCTGAGTTTTCTCTTAAGCTTGGTCTAGGCGTTGTACCTTTGGATCTCAATGTCGATCGACTGAAGAGGGTAACCACCACAGTGAGTCGCTGTCTGTCGGAGCGATCACAATGAAGCACCGGACATTTTCACCCACTTGTACACTTCAGGAGATTAGAAACAAGCGCGATTTCTTTAATAATTAAGCAACTTGATGTGTTGCGTCTCAGAAATATCGCTCGCCGTCATATTAAGAGTAAAGTCATCAATTATTCAAACTCTCCGGTCAGCGAGAACCTTCACGGTCCATCTTGACCTTGAGATTGAATTTAGGGAATCCCCCATAGTATTTACTTCCGTAAATTAAACAATTATTAAATGTAGCACATCGCGTTTGCTAAACATAATGCGACGGCAGCAGAGATGCCTTCACATTGATGCGGAAATGAAATGTTAGTTTTGATTCATCAATTTCCGCCAGCCATTGTTTAAAGGCGCACCTGTCAGCAAATTATTAAATTGTTTTACTGGACCGTTTGTTTCCCCTCGACCGCCTTAAATAAACATGTTAACGCCCGGATTGACTGTATATTATCTTCCAAGTATTAAGTAATTTGGTAGTTATTGCTAATTTGCAAGTGATATTTCTGGGGGACGGGGACGCAGGCATCTCGGAGCGCTTGCTCTTTTCCGGGAGAGTTACTGGAAGCCGCTGTTAGCGAATAATTAAAGGCTAATTGACGGCCGATCGATGGAGCAGTTCTAAATCGACTTCTGCTGCTCGTGTGCGGCTGGTCGCGATTACACCAATGTCAGACCTGGTTTTTTACAATAATTTAGTGACATCGCTGTCCTATTTATCTTTGTCTACCATTCACAAATGTCCACATCTTTCCACTAATCATTTATGTGTTTAACCTAATGTACTCTAGAAAGCATGCATATGAAATAACTGGTCGTGCATTTCTTATGGCTGAGAATGTATCAAAAGCACATTGAAGTTTACTAAAAGCTGTATTCTCCCTAAATGTGAATTTCCAATATTTCCTCTTTTTAATGATCCACTTAAAGTGATATAGGTTTGCTAGCTTTTCTTGGAAATAAGTTTCAGTCAGGAAGTAAGACTTAATTGATTATTTTTGCTGTATCACCTTCTTATGTTTACACTTTCCTGAATTGAGTCATATATAACCTCTCTTCTGTACCACTGAAAAATCGTCTTGTTTCTCTTGATTTCTTTCAGTAAATTATGTCAGATTGTAAAACTGCCTGAAATCCAGACCTGTAGCCCCAGCACGCGCTGCTGTAACTGGAAGTGCGCGAGTCAAAGAACGCGGCTGACAGATTCTGCCCGCAACCTACAGGTTCCGAGCTGAAACTTAAAAATGCTCACACCAACGCAAATATCGGGGTCTCATACACACACCCTACGCCCTCGTGAGAGCAAACCTGCCAGCCACCCACGATGCTGACATTAGGATGAAGACAGTTTCTGCTACACTTTGCACAGTATGTTAGCAGCTTAAAGTTTTACACGTGTTACATGTCTCTCGGGTGAAGTCTAAGAATAATTTGTTTAACGTGGTATTGCTCAGTCCTGAATTCTCCTACACACTGTTCTCCTGGAGCTGCACTGCAGATTTGACATAAACATTTACATATTACAAAAAGTGTTGTATGTAAGTATAACTTGCATTAGAGGGGGAAAACTTGGACAGCCTTACATAAACAACCACATCTTTAATATTTTTGGCATTTGTTCTTCTTGCCCTATAAAGATCCTCTGAGATTGACACCTCCTGGAAGAGAATCAAGAATGAATTATTTGGGCCAGCTTATTTAAGCCTTACAGTAATGTTGTGTTTGCTGCTTTTAAAGTCATGTTCTGCAGATAAAATGCAAGATAAAACCTTAACCTCTGCCTACCTGGAGAAACTCCTATATGGTTGAAAATGTAATATGCAAGGGTCATCTTGCTGAGATACACTGAAAAACATCTGTCTTCTAGCATGGTGACTTAGTGAGTAATGCTGTTGCCTGACACCTCTGGTGTTTTGGGTTCAAATCCCTTCTCTGCTTTGTGTGGGGAGTTGGCATTTTCTCCCATTTTGCAAGGCTTTCCTCTGGTCACTCTGGTTTCCTCCTACCATCCAAAGACATGCTGTTATGCTAACTGGAATCCTACCCAGTGTGTACCCCAGCCTTGTGCCTTATGCTGCCCCCCACTGAGACCCTGAAGGATCATTGTAAATGACTAGAAGATGGATAGAAGTATACTTTCCTCGAGGGCTGCTGTGTAAAGTTACATCTATTTTTATTTCCATTCGTTATTTGTTTAGTAATTTATTATACATGCATGCATCCATCCATCTTCCAAACATTTATCCAACATTGAGTTGTGAATATTTGTTATATCTTAAAAATACTTGAATGTGTATATGTGAACATCTGCAAACCTTTTTATCTGTTACCCTGAGATGTAATTGCATGGAGCAACGGCCATAAAATTTATTTCTGCATTTCCAGTGACAGGCAATCTTCTGCCAGCTTGTGCATTTTTCTAGTATATGTTTACTGCAGGACATCATATCTGTACTGTTCTAAGATAGTTATCCGCAATGGAATCAATAAATCAAAATTAATTGCCACAAAAAATACTGTATTCCTTCAATTAAAAAAGATCAGGCTAATTTAGGGAGGACTTCCATTGTCAAGGGCATCACACGTACTGGCATAGTGGGTAAGCACTGGCACCTCTACGGTTTATGGGTTTGAATCCTGTCTCCACTGTGCATGCATATTGAGTTTGCATGTTCTTCCTGTGTTGTGTGGGTTTCCGCCACATAATCCATTCAGTGGAAATTACGAGAACAGAATATTCCAAATGAAAGTCTCAACTTCATGAAGTTTATAATAGCTCTGCTGTCTGAAACTGGGAAAAAATGAAGTTCAACTGGTTCATGAAATGTAATTATGTAAATGTATGGA
The DNA here is from genome assembly GCA_009936485.2 of Gymnarchus niloticus. Classification (NCBI taxonomy): domain Eukaryota; kingdom Metazoa; phylum Chordata; class Actinopteri; order Osteoglossiformes; family Gymnarchidae; genus Gymnarchus; species Gymnarchus niloticus. The sequence goes on along the minus strand of JAACJT020000110.1, from coordinate 11,221,216 downwards.
ATGTTCATGTTACATTGAATCTCTGCTTAGAAGAAATGTCATAGTCCAGCATATCCATACTATTTATATTTGGATTGGCCAAAGCTGCAGGAATGGAAACCATTTTAAATGCAGGAGTTAGGACAGGAATCTCCCTCGCTCCAAACATCGTCTTATAATTAGTGATGGGACAAATGAGGCTTCAAAACCCATGGTGAGTGGGAATGTCCTCCAGTAGCCAGCATTGATCGGTTAGTTACACCCACCCACCGGAGGTTTTGAAGCCACCCTCATTTGTCCTATCACTAATTATAATAGTCTACTTGTATACTCTTTGAGAATATATATTAGACAACCAACATATAACTTATTCCAAATGAAAAAAAAACATTACAGAAACGCAAAGATATAAAAGCCTTTTTTGCTTCCATTGGCTCCAGAGATATCCTGTGTCCCCTTAGGAGAGACAGGTCATCTTTTTGTGGAGGTGTCGCACATTTTATAAACAGCTCGACGCCATTCAGAAAAAAAAATGACTAAGGAAGGCAAGGAAAATGCCATCACTCCTAATGACTGTCCCACTTGTCAACTGCGTGTGCCACATTGTCCCCCTGTTCACACCTGTACTTATTTAGCCATGAAATAGTAAACATGCTAGTGTCACAACAGTCTGATTCGGTCACATTTAAGGCTGCTTCAAGTCCCCCCATCCATTGCCTCCAATTACTACATACCAGTACTTGTCATTGGGCCTTCACTGTAGTTTCTTTCACTAGACAAGTGCTGAATACAGCTGAATGGCCCCCAGCAGGCGTTCAGTCACAAGTGACAAATGAGGGATTGACATTCTTACCCACAGACCTAGGAGTAGGTGTTCCTGCTATTTGTTTCATCCTGGGTCGAATACAAACACGAACGCTTGGGCCCTGCTTCTTCTTCCATACCAAGGTCATGGGTGGGGGGGCGGGTGTGTTACATGGATTGGGAGGTCACTGTGAAGACAGGCTGCCTATTAGCATCCAGAAATCAAGAGAATGTCGCCCTTCTGTGATACTGAGAGAGAGAGACAGACCGAGGAAAGGACTATTGTGTTGCATCCTGTTTTGGAAACATTATCCTGCACTTTGTTTTTTTTTCAAGCATGGCAGTGTATAGCTGCAGGGCAGAGAGGTTGTTGGGGTGCGAGGGCTGGGGCCAGCCAAGGTGATATGAAGAACCTGGCAGCCTAATCTCACTCTGTAAGAGTGAAAAGGTTTGTTCAAAGGCCGGTCTTCAAAATGTTGATGATTTATGAGCTGCTCGGACGTTCGATACTATACCTCTGTTTTTGATGCTGCACTATGAAATTGCTTAAGATTTTTCATCTATATTTTGCTTATTATGAAAGAAGTGATGGGAGATTGTGTGGACAGAAGGAGCTGATTAAAAGGTCCATCTTTCAATGATTTACAAAGTCTGCGGTCACCCAGTTAGCCTGGAGTGGGATGCCGCAGCAGGAAAGGGAATTGCAAATGCAGAGCTGCAGATGCTGTTCAGTTTCTGTATGTCTGTATGTATGGACAGATGTGATACTGGGAACTACGTGAGTGGGCTGACAGACGGCCAGAACTTGAAATTCCTCCAAGGGGGGAAAGGGGCACATGTGGAACGTGCACTCCATGGCTGGCTGTGTACCTGCATTTTTAAAAATAATACACAGCACATAGATCGATGGCCACGGTGGGGGGCATGCAATGCACCATGGGTACCATCAAATCCCATTTATGGATTGTGGTTGGGATGTAGGGGGGGATGGGGGGACATGCATGGAGGAAGGCCGGTTAAGCATTGTTTATGCCTCTGCATGGGGTGGGAGGGCTGGAGAACCCATTCACAACGAACAGGGATTCACTTCCCGGTAGCTGGCATACACTGGTGTGCTACCCCCCCCCAGTCCCGTCCAATACTTATATACAGCAAGTGGCTCCGGAGCACATGTAGAAGGAGCCCTCTCTGCTCTAGGTTCCATTACACAGCTGTGGCATTTCGGCTCGCGCACCAGCCAAGATGAGCTGAGAGACATTGGTAAAAACAATGCTCTGTGCATTCTCCTCTCTCTCTCCGGCTGCTTGCCTCCCCAGCATGGGGAGGCCAGTAGGGAACGGAAGCCAGCCCCTCTGCTTACCACACACACACACACACACACACACACACACACACACACACACACACACACACACAGAGCATCTGAGAGTGTTACATCTTCTGTCACTCACTATTCAGGCTGGTGTGCCTGCTACACCAGCCCTGGTTTGTCCTCCCTCTCAGAGAGCATCAAGCAAATCTCAGAGGACCAGCGTGGCAACTCAGATGAAAGAGACGTCTGTGGATTTATTGAACTGGATCATCCAGCACTGTGTGCTCATCATTGTCCTTCACCAGATTATCTTTTTTATCGCCATTTGCTTGACTGACCCTAAAGATCTTGCACTGGTCATATCACTTAACTGTGTTCTTGATTTTATTTTTTTATTCTTTTTTACGATGGACAACAGAAGATTTGATTTCAAAAGGGTATATCATACGATGTCAGAATCATAGCTTCATGGTGTCAACGGACGGTTTTATGACAGGAAATTTCTAACAATTATCAATAAGAACAAACTGGTTAAAAAGAAGGGAAAATTAATATATTAATGTGTGTTTTTTTCTAGTTAGTTTCTGCGGCTATTTTACTCTTCAGGTTTAGAGTTTCGAACTCTTTCTGTCAATAATTCGATGCACTCCGACGTTTCACTTTTCTAAAAGTCCAGTAATCGACAGCGCATAAATTGCCGCTACTATCTCCCGGTGCCGGTGAAAATCCCGGCTGAGATCCAGCCCCTCGCTGAATAAGCGCTGAGTTCCTGCGTGAGCGGTGTTTTGTTACAGCCGCCTGGTTTCTCTCCTGCCGCCTTCTTTATTCTGCAAGCGCGTATTACTCAGCGGCCCCTGGATTTCCACCGAAACCGGCAGCAGACATGGATGTAACTAACTCCCCCATCTGAGGTAATCTGATTTTATAAATCATTGTGCCCGACAGCGATTTAACGGGACGCCTTCTTAGATCACTACTGCTAGTAACGTTAAAAGAGGCATGCGTGTTTTCTTATTTTCTTATTTATTTCGTTCCTCTTGCGAGGGAAATAAGCCCATTCGTGCGTGTGTACGAACGGAGTCTGACATTGCGGTCCATCAGCAGTCTTCACTGACGCTTCGGAAGTTTTATTGCTTAGCTACGTTTGTGTTGATCAGCGAAGAATTTGCGAAGTCAGGGGTAAGAGAGATAATGTTTTGCTCTGATTTAAATTTAAAACCGCGATTTTTAGAGCATACAACTTTTAATTTCGAAAGAAGTCAAATCGTGCTTTTTAGTAACAGTTATTTCTAGCTGTTGCATGGCAATAAAATTTTGAAAAAATATTGAAACTTAATTAATTATGCAGCTTGGCTATAAACTCCCTGGTTACTTTTCGGAGCTGTAGTCTCGCTCAGCAGTGATTTTAATCCCGGTTTTGGTAATCACTTAACGTGCAACTGTATTATGCTAATAAATATCAGCAGAGGGATCTGGTAATGTGTTTAGCCCTTACAGACCTATACAACCCAGATTCCGCTTCGTGATGACTTGACATATTTAAAGGTGTTTTATTTTATTGCCCATTAGAAGCAGTTGTTGTACTCACGTGTTCCTAAACTGTTGTGCGACATTAGTCAGTTTTTTCATTTAAATGTTTCAATATCTAACATGAGCAAAGTTCGGCAAAAATGTACACAGCAATGAAAGTTACTGTTAAGTTCATTTTTAACAATATTTGTCGTGATAAATAGGTGAGATCAACTGTCAATTAACAGCGAGAAGTTTTTGCGACCTTTTAATAGGTGGAAAAGAGATGAATGGCTGACAGAGATGAGGTTCGTGTTGCTTCATGTATCTTGAGTGTACCGGTGCGTTTTCTTTCTTTCAGGTCCTCCACAGTCACCCCAAGCCTGGGCTCCGGAGGGGAGAGGGATGGTTGGAGGCCAGCTGCTACTAATCCTAATGTTGCTGGGCTCGGGAAGTGACCCAGCCCAAACGAGGAGCCCACAGCACTGCGTCGAGACGACGCCCGGCCAGGCGGCCCAGGAAGTGGTGCTGGCCGTGCTCCTGCCACGCAACAACACTTCGTACCCATGGGCGTGGCCACGTGTGGGTCCAGCGCTGGAGCGTGCAATCGACTGCATCAACAAAGACCGCTCATTGCTACCGGGCTATCAGGTGCGCTATGTGTACGAGAACAGTGAGAATGAAGCCGGCATCTGCTCAGAGTCCATCGCCCCACTGCTGGCGGTTGATCTCAAGTTCGCCCACAACCCCTGGGCTTTCATCGGGCCAGGCTGTGACTATACCTCATCGCCAGTGGGCCATTTCACGGCCCACTGGGGCCTGCCCATGGTGACAGCAGGTGCCCCGGCCGTAGGTTTCAACCTACAGATGTACTCATCCATCACCAACACGGGGCCTACACACAGAAAGCTGGGCGAGTTCGCCCTGCACATGCACCGCCATTTCGGCTGGCATAAAAACGCTCTTCTTGTGTTCCATGACAACAACATGGACGATCGGCCCTGCTACTTTGCTGAGGAGGGTCTGTACAAAGAGCTGCAAGCGGACAACATCACCACCGACGACTTGGTGTTCAACGAGCAAGCCCCACCCCATGACTACAAGGTGCTCCTGGATGACATCAAGCAGCGAGGCCGAGGTGAGTGGTCCACCATGCATGTTCCTGTCATGCTCTTCCCATTTCCTGATCTTCGCCTTTTTATGCTGGGGTCTATGTTGAAAGAGCTTGAAATTTTTCTGCCGCTAGCAGTGCAGATAGTATTTTATCTACTTATTTATTATGTATTTATTTCTTGTGGGGTGGGCTATTGTGTTGTGAGTTTTCTTTTTATAACGCAGCTGAATTACCCTCCAAGAACTGATTAAGTTCTGTCTTGTCTTATCTGATTCTAAGATCAAAGGTAAAAAGGCAAACATCACTGAGTATAGATTTGTCACTTCAGTTCAAAGAGCCAAAGTCACCCACAAAAAATTCACTGCTTTACACTTGTATTCTAATTTGTGTCTATCGTCAGCAGTAGCTATCAGATCTTCCTGAGTTGTACAGCTGTGAATGACAGCCATGTGAAGCCCATTAGAGTTGCTACGATGGAGATCTGTGGACTATAGCAACAGTCTGGTGAACCCTCAGGGTTCCTCTTAACATGAGGAAAATGAGGACTTTCATCTTGATGCTCGACACTCCCCTGATTGCTCACAATGATAACATTAACGGTGCGAGCAGACATGCTGAGGTGAACATCTGTAACTATCTGGGGTAGAGGTACCAAGTTGAACTATAGCTCATAGATGCTCTCAATTTCATCCTTATTGCAAGTAACAACAGGAAGGATGGATGGATGATAAATCCAGTATTAGAATTTTATGGGACCTGAGGCCGGTGGCGTCATGAAATTAAGAAAGTCTACTTTTGAAAAAGAAGCAGTAGTGGAGATTTTACTGTTCAGTGCTTGAAATATTGTACTACTGATTAAACTCCCAGTTAGAAAATAGAAATGCTTAGCTAAATCTTAAATGTCAGGATGTAACCGGTTCTACTTTCGCTGAGGAAAAGAAATGGAGATAAGCACAGAGGTCTTACAGCCTTGGAACAACATTAGGTAGGTGTTTGTGTCGAGAGCTGTTTTCAACGGTTTGGTTAAGCAAACATGAGCTAAATTTAAATTAAAATAATTAAGATGGGCAAAATGAGGTGTATAAATAAATAGCATTCCAAAGAACATATTCCCCCTCCCCAAAACATTCCTCCAGAAATTGACGCAAGCAAAATCCTGCCATTAATTAGTTTTTGGAAGGAATGAAAACAGGAGAAAGAGAGAAAGAGAGGGACAGTGGATCGGTGAAGGGGAAACTGCGTTCTGTGTGTGTTGGCGAATCACAGGGCTACCTCTGTTCACTCAGGCTGCGGCAGACAACTGACACGTGGACTAACCAGATAATTACTCGCTCGGGCTGGGCTGACAGTGAGATGATGGGAGGGGGTGGAAGCCACCCAGCTTTCTGGTCTTTGCTAGACTGAGAGCTGGAGCATCTGCCAGGAGGATTCCCCACCTCCCCACGGCAACGGTGATGAACAGATGCCACAGAGAGACGAGGGCTGGATGCAGGCTATGATGTTTATCTCCGAAGTGCACACAAACAGGTTAGCGCTGCAGAGGCCTTCAGGAGGGAGGCTAGCATACAGCGATGCGGGGAGTGTAAACGGAAACCTAAATAATTACCAGAAAAGCACATTAATAATAGTCCTTGCTGGGACCAGTTTGCACTGTCTTCTACTTGGCCAGATACATTTTAAGCACCATTCTCCAGTCTGCAGACTGGGCCAGAAATGAAGGCTGAATCGATAGCGGAAAGCCAGTGATTGAAGTGCAGCCCGCGTTGGTCCAGTGATACAGCACTGCTGGGAAATACTGAGCGCTCCCCAGACCGAAGCAATCAACACCGCTTGAACGTTATCACAAGGTCGAAGCGGGAAATGACTCGCATAAGGGAGGGCTCAGTCGCGATCTGTATTCGTCCCGTTTGCTATCCATCATGCTCGTACTGAAACTGGGAACACGACTTCATGGGAAATGATAAGATGGGGCTGCCCTGTGCTCTCGTTCTTTCACTGAGATGTGGAAAGCATTTGCAGCTTTATGTTGGTGGTTCGTCCGCAGATTTTGTGTTTTCGTGCAGAGAAAATTAGGGCATTGGCAGTAGCCAGTGGCTCGGGAAGAATTCCTGCATGTGGAAGGCTGTGGTGTTGGTGAAAATCCCTTTCCTTTTTACTATGGATCCATCTGCCCTGCTTTATGCTGGCACCTGACTACAGCTCTTGAGGTATCTAGAACCCTTTTCAGAAAATGAGTCAGACTTTTCTGTGCATTACTATGCCTATAAATAGAACAGTGATACTGAATTTGAAATCACTTTAGATTGTTTCCACTAACAGATTTCGAATATATAGCAAAGCCTTATTACAAGTGGAGCATTTTGATATGTGATGGTGAGGGGGGTGTCAGAGAATTGAGGGAACTGGCTTAGGTAGCACTGTTATGGAACTCACAGTAAGCCCTGCTTGGCTTCCTGCAGCCCACTCCTAAAGTTCCCATTGGGTTTGAAACTTCTCTTGCAGAAACATTTAACAAAATGGATCTTTCCTTAAAAGGAAGTCACTCAACATATCAGATGTGTAGGTATTTCCTGTAAAATACAATCCATCATCGGGTTTGTTTTCTTCGGTTTGTGTGGCTGTCATTTCATTTTATTATTTGCTATTTGTCATTTGGCCGAGGACTGACCTGGTGAAATGTGCCAGCTGAACTTCTGAGGATGGGAAAGTTGCAAGGTGGGAGCACGTTATAACCCAGCAGTTCTGCTCTCTTTTGCCGGTTAATGTTTTCCTGAGGAATATTTTTTACATGTAGTCATTGATTTGTGTGTGTTCCGCTGAGAGAATGGGACTGTTCCTCTAAAACCCAGGGTCAAATGTGGATGTTGAAATCAGAGTAACTTCATGCAGTCCACCACATTCTTTAATAAGCCCAGTTAGAGAGATTGCAAAGTTCTCCATGGCATTTCAAAAGACACTCTAGAAGTGAAGGGCCCCCAAAACATCACTCATCCATTCAGTTGTTTTCAAAATGCTTAACCAAGACAGCGTTGTGGGTGAGGCTGGGATCTATCCCAGGCAGCACAGGGCGCAAGGCTGGGGTATACCCTGAATGAGATACCAGTCCATTGCAGGGCACACACACACACACACACACACACACACACACACACACACACACACAAAAAAACAATGAACAATTTAGTGATGCATTGAGCATAACTGCATGTCTTTGGACTGTAGGAGGAAAGCCACACAATTTGGGGAAAATATGCAAGATCCACACTCAAAGAGTAGAGGAAGGACTTGAACCCCCAACCTTGGAGGTGTGAGGCAACAGTGCTACTTGCCATCCTCCCAAATGGTTAATACATGTTCATAATTAAACTCTTTGCCTTGAAATATTCCTTGTGATTTAAGGTGCACTGGGCAAAAATGTGTAAATGTTTTGCCTGTTCATATGTGTGTGAAGTTTTTCCTTTATGTGATCTGTGTAAATACTAGGAGTCATGATAGTCTGACATATTCACAGGAATTCCATGCACACATGAGTTACTGCCAAAAGAAACTGGATTGTTTCCATGGCAATGAGGATTCAAAATGGATGGATGTACAAATTGTCTTCCAGCTCATACAATACCCTTTTTCTTGCAAAATAAATACAAAGTAAATACAGTGTTTGTTAAAGTATTGTGCAGGCTTTTTGATTAATAATTTGCAGGTCAGTTGACACAATTGAAATGCTCTGCACTATATACAGTCAATAATGACTAAAGTACTGAAATTTGGATGGTCCCGTGGACAAGAGGTGTAGCCCACAATTTGACTTATTTTTCAGGTTCTGTGCCAATTGCTTCTAAATGTAAATATGAATGTATGTACAGATAGGCTAAACTTGCATCCAGAACTGGGGGTGGCCCATGATCTTGTGCCAAGGATTAATCATTTTATTTAGAGAAAATGAGACTAAGACCTTCTTGTTTTACTTTTGGGAAAACAATGAAATAGGCTCTGCATATTTACAAATACCGGCAATTAATCACCCTATGAAAACTTTGCACAATCGGTATGCTAGTTATGTTGCAGCACATAATAACAATAAGTGCTAAGGTGCAAAGGCATTATGTATCGTTGTTCAAGAGATATTTAGCCTTGGATATAAAAATCACGATTATGGGTCTGAAATATGAGAACACGGCATCATCTAATTCCCATTTATTGTGTTTTACCTGGTTGCCATGAAGTTGTGGGTTAAGGTTAGTGAGTTAGGAAGCGTTCTTAAACCATCACCAACAGACTCACCCTCCTTCCAGGCTCCTCCTGGCTGTTAACACCACCATTAACGCTGCCATGTTTATCTGCTTGTAATTAGCCGACAGTGCAGCACGTGAGGCACGTGGACTGTCTTGTCTGGCCCCCTGCTGTGTAACGTAAATGCGTAAATCATTAAACCACTACATGTGTTATTAAACTATAATCAGAAATTAATTGTTGATTCCGTTTTGGTTTTTTTAAGTGTATCAACATGTTTTGTCTACCATCTTTTTAATTATGCTGCCTTTGATGTGGTTAATAACACTATGTAACACAAATTTTGTTCCTGGATAATGTTTTATTTCTTAATTGCTTATGTTGTAAAACTATACAAAATGGCCATTATTCCCTTCAAAGTTTGCTTTTGTGACCTGGATAATAAAATGTAATGTAATTCACTCTTATGTATCAGCCCCCAATTACCCAGGTCACAAAAGCAAAGTCTGAAGAGAAAAGTAGATCTTTTCCATTTACTTTAGGCATAAGCAATTGGGAAACAACACTATCTGCCGAGGAACAAGAAAAAGTAAAAATTTTCTTACATAGTGTAATCTACATGGAAAATCCGTGCTGGACACAGATTCTGATTCAAAAATGTAAGATGTTAGATTTAAAACAAAATTTCATTTAAGGTGGTGTGGGAAGACACCTGTGCCCCAAATCTCCACATTTGATGTAGAATATATTTAGCAAAAATATGGTTAATGGTACGTCCGTGATGTTTGTATTTGGCCCAATTAGTTAATGCATGTGGTGCTTGCACAACTTTTCCCATGTGCTTCAGAGACTGAAAAAAGACACAAAATATTAAATTTGCTCTTGAATGAATTATTTAGTGCTAAGATAACTGCTCTAGAGGGTCCCCAGTAATCTATTGTAAATGAGGCAACATGGCAGAGCAGAAAAATACAAAGATATTTCTAATATTAACCATTTGAAAAATTTTTGATTAGTTATGCTTATGAAGGAGATAAATTTATTTTATCCATCCTTCTGTTTTCCAACTTTGTATCCAGTACAAGATTGGGGGGGCACTCAATCAATCTAAAGGAAGGTGAAAAGTCAAACAGACAAGCTGACTGATTTGACAGCATTCAAAATAAGTGAGCACTGGATGAAGAAGGGGGCAGATGTGAGATACACACTGCTGATCTGCACTGACTCCATAACATTATGGCAGGATAGCAGCTAGTATGGAGTTCAGAGAACCAACGGCTTTGTGCGTTATCTTCTGGAAGTCAGGATCTCGGGTTATCGCCGTCCTACCCGCTGCCTGATTGACATGGGGACCACCCTCTTCTGTCACCGGGCATTCTCTGACCTTTTCCCCGGGACTCATCCGTGGAGAGGAAGTGTGTCACAGCATCTCTCTGCCTCCCTCCCCCCCCCCCCCCCCCCCCTCCCGCCGCCCCATATATACCTCTCAGAAGCCTTCCCGGGAGGGCGCACCATGGGGGATG
>JAACJT020000110.1:11167916-11210645 GCA_009936485.2 Gymnarchus niloticus | reverse complement strand
TGCTTTTCATGTCATGATGGAAAGAAACGAGGTGGTAAAAGGAAAAAGGTAGCGAAAATTTTTGGACACCCCCCCCCCCCCCCCCCCATCTCTTTGCTCCCCTGGCCTGGCTTCTGGTGTACAGCCAAGCCAAGAGCACAGAAGTCAGCGTGGTGATATCGTGATGTAGGCCCAGGTCCGGCTCCAGTTACACCCGGCCTTTGGTGCTCATATTGAATCACCCTTTTTTCGTCTGAGACAGTCTGCCTGTTGTTCACACCGATATCTTGCTGCGCTGAAGTGGACTGGCAGCTGCTCGTCACCACACCAGACTGTGGGCTCGTGGTGCAGGTGGCTCCTCAAAGCTACGGCGTCTTAACAGGAACATCTTGAAGCCTGTTTATTTAAACCACACTTCATTCAGTGTGTGTGAAAGTTGTTTACATCTTCAGAGGCATCAGTGAGCGTCGGTGTAAAACGGTCACTTTGAGATTTGCAGGTTTATGAAATGCAGACGGTTACTCATCATTCTTTTCCGTCAATTGATTATTATGCTATTATGGTTCAAAAACTGAAACTGGAAATTCATACATTAAAGAAAATGCCTTGGGTGAACTCAGTACACTGGGCTGATAGTACGTGGTTATAATGCAGGCCGATGGTTTCTATGTTCAATAACATGTTTCTCCAGGGAAGCACTCAGAACGCCATGAAGTCTGCCTTCTGTCAGTATATTTAAGAAACACCACCTTTCTAGCAGTGGGAGCTGAACACCACACATCCCTCAGAGGCATGAGCCTGTGGTGTCTTTGACATCACCGTCGCCCACTGATCAGGATGGTGATTTCAGGCTGCTCTGTCAAGACTCAGAACCCCTGCCTCCATATCAACCAATGTCTGTGGGTAAACGTGTCCTCCTAGCTACACTTCTGGAAGGTTTTGGGCGCACAGTGACTCAGCACCTCTGGGGTTGGGGGTTTGACCCCTGCCTCTGATCCGTGTGTGGAGTTTGCATTTTCTCTCTGTGCTCTGCAGGTTTCCTCCTGCTGGTCCAAAGACATACAATAGAAACTAGTTGGCTTATCTAAATTGCCCATAATGTGAGTTTGCCTGTGCCCTGTCATAGACTGGCATCCTGTCCATGGTGTGGCAGTGAGTAGCGTGTATGTGTATTATGCCCATGTAAGATTGCTGTTTGGCTTTTCTCTGCATCACATGTCCTTCCTTCTGTGGTTTCCTCTCCCTGTTGTTGTCATCCGTCTTCTGTAAGGGTTGTGTGGAAATTATAATGACGTCTGAAGTCTGCGACCACCTGACAAACTCTAGCTTCTTTAGCTCCTTAAGGGTTCCTGTTCAGCATCGTTTAGCACTGGTATTAACATACTAACGTCTTACTGCTCTCTAACGTTCCTCACCTCTCCCTACTACTATTTTCCCTCTTGTTCCAGAAGCTTCTTTGGCTTATTGTCCTCCTCCTTCTTTTTGTTTTTCGTCCTTCCCTCCCCTGCTTGTCATTCGTATTCTCCTTCCTCCCACTCTCTCCCTTTTTTTTTTGCATTACCTTTCCCCACCCTCCCACTCAGGTCCATTCTCTCCTTCAGCTGCCATCGATGTAGTGCTGCCTCCACGTACGCTGTTCCCCTCCTCTCCCTTGCTTGCTTCTCCCCCCTGCTCACGCCTCTTAACGCACGTGACTGTGTTGTTGCCATGCTTCCATTTCTGCACTTACACATAGGGCATGACATCGTAATCAGGCTCGACTCCTCCTCTCGGGACTGCTTGGGTTCTTCATTTCCATCAGTTGCATGTCTGTTGTTGTCACTCACCTCCACCCCTTCCACCTGTCTCTCGGTCTCCACGTGTCCACTCTTCCTCTGTTACCCTCTCCACACTCTTCCTTGTTTGCTTCCCTTCATGTCCGCTGATGTTTTCCCCCATCTGTCTCTCTTTTCTCGTTTATATACATCGCTCAGGTTGCACTGAAGGCAGGATCTCTAAGCATACAGCCTTTGAGACCCCAGTGATCTCAGTCCTTCTTGCTTAGTCATATGCAGACTGTATAAATGTATGTCAGTATGCACAGATGTGCTGTGTATAAATATCTCCTACATATAGATGTATTGATGTATAAATATTGATGTCAGCTACCATCCCCACTGAAACACCTTGGGACTCGTAATGTAAAAATAGTGTCGTGTAGATTTACTACCCTGCTCAACGTCACTAGAGTGCCTCTCCATTTCTTGGTTTGCACATTCTGCTTTGCACTGGTTGTGATTTTAGCTAGAGCTGGTCTCCATGACCTGTTACTTACACATATTAAAAGACAGCAGCTCTGAAGTCTTTGTGTTGTAAAAGACAGCTTTGGTCATGTGGTCCTCATTTTTGGACCGCACTTTAGCAACAAAATCGGCCTCGCTTTCACGCAGTGTATGCGTGGTGTTTGAGTTGTGTGTATAAAAACGATTCTTAGCCTCAGTCTCACTGAGTTCTTGTGAAAATTGTCATACAGCTGTGTTTAACCCCTTGTGTCCAAGAGATAAGCTATATAAAATAAGGATAATAGCTCATTTTCATCTGTGTGCCCATTTTATAACACCTAAATCACCACCATGATAGCACTATGCAAATAAATTACTGTCTTTTATGGAGATGGAAATATGTTCATTTACAACAGACCATAGCACATTGTAACTGATTTACTGGAATAATTTGATTTAAAGTAATTATTTGGCTGCATTATCTGTATGTGAAAAATAGCTTTTTTAATAAGTATGTTTATTCAACTGTAGGAGTTTATTTGGTATGTTTGGTTCCTGTTATGAAAGAAAATGGTTTAATTGCTTTAGTGTGGAGTGACACTGGCTAGTGTGTTTGAATCTCATCCCTGTATCCTCGGTGTGTAAAGATTGCATGTTCTTCCCATGTTGTGTGAGTTTCCTCCTGCAGTGAAAGATATGCAGAGAGGCAGATTAACATCTCTAAGATGTCCATGTTATTAGATTAGATTAGATTACATTACATTTAGATTTTATTTGTCACTGGGTACAATGTGTAGTGAAATGTTTGTGGCGTGCTTCACGACTGCCCATTAATAGACATAAGTATAGTAGCATAAATGACATAACATAGGTAAAACAAGGCATTGATTGTATTTGTGAGTGTATTCGTGTCTGTGCCCAGTGATGGACTGGCATCCCGTCTAGGGTGTACCCTGACCTTGGGCTTCAGGCCCCTCCAGGACACTAAAGTGGATAAACAGTTGAAAAATGGACGGATGATTTAGTGTGCACAGACAAAATTAGTGTGTGTTTATGTTTGCTTGTTTAACAATTTTGACAGACAGTAGGATAAGAGCCACTTGATTTCTGACCTTGTGGGGAGGAGAGTTCAAGGAGTGTAACTGTTGGTTAAACAAAGTGAAACTACTTAATTAGAATGGGCACCATCTAAGTGGAAGTACTGTGTCTATGAAGATTGGACAGAAGTCATCAACCCTTATGTATGAACGAAATGCAGTGCTTACCGGGTGCTTATCAGTAGTTATTCATTCAAATACCGCCATCCATAACAGCTCATCCAATGTAAGGTGGTGGTTTGCCTTTTCCAGAAAACTCAAAGGATCGGGTAGTAGATGCTTTGGATGGGATGCCAATCTGTAGCATGACTCACACCCGCACACAGTCATACGTTAAGAGCATTTTTGAAAAGCCAATCCACTGGAGCTCCATGTTTTTGGACTGCAGGTGGAAACCGTTACAAACCCATGGAGACCATGCAAACCCGTAGTCACAGAGCCCTGACCTGGAGGTGTGAGGCTACAGTGCTAGCTACCAAACCAACCCATTGCCTTCCATTCAAATACACTTATTACCAAATTGACAAACGTGCGGGGAAGATTCTTGCAGCAATCTGCAATTGATGTTTCATAGCCCTGCTGATGACTCGTAACAGATTCTGCCCAATGAATGCCCGTTAATATGCTCTGCACGAATGTGGATCCAATTTAAATAATGTGTAGCAGACGAAGGACTGAAGGGGTCTTCACATTCATTTTCATTTATCAGCTACATGGCATGAAACAATACTTAGCATGCTGCAATAAAGATCAGTTTCCAGCAGTTAAAACAAGGGATTTTGACTTTGCTGGATTACATTGTAACGTTCCCTTCTGGCTTAGGGAACGTTACAATGAATGTTTGGACGTGTCCATGTTGAGGTTGTGTTTGTTTGAGAGGGATATGGCCGGCTGGTCGGAAGTGTTCCTTCCTTGAACTGGCTGTGACTTTCAGAGTCACCAGTCCCCAAGCCAGTTTGCTCAAACATCTCAATTAAAGCTAACATGCTTGACAATGAAGAAATCATGAAAATGTACCATGACATTCAAGACCGGTGCTTCAGACACTCACTCAGGAATCTCATCACCTATAACAAGACAGAGAATCATTTTCTCTATAAACTCCTGGAAAAACTCTAAACCCCTGAAAGACTTTAGTGGTTGACAAAAGCAGAGCTCCATATTCAAACATATCTCTCAGTTTGCCTCTGTGTCAGTTAAAAACAACCATTTTTCTAATAATGTGTTCTTCCTTCAAGACAGCCAACCTCTTATCAAATGTTGAATAATGGCAAAGTGCTTATTATATATCGTAGCCTTAATAGAAAGTACTTCAATTTAAGCATCCATAAAAGGATACAGCTGGCTTGAGAAAAGTCCTTTTCCTCTGCTCTTGTGCTTCCATAAATCACTCTTTGTTGGGAAGGGCTGGCCACTTGATGTATTTGACTTGTGTGAGAAATGTTTTCAGCTTGGTCCCTGGGCAATCGGCCGCACGGATGGGTTATGTATAGGTTATTTGGCAACGTGCCATCCATCCCAGGTACCTTCCTGGAATCGAGGTCTGCTCAAAATTTGTGCAGACGTATGGAGTACTAGGTGAACTGGACTTTTGGTACATAGTTTTCAATCCTACGACAGAGTGGGGGGGGGGGGCGTTGTTTTCACATAATTCTTTATTTAAGGTTGATACAGTCATTCAGTACAGTTGTTCACATATGTCTCACGGTTTTTAGAGGTAGCTGCCACCGCTCCACCAGTGAGACATAAATTTCTGTGAGATCTCCCAGTTTTTGTTACACATCTTGTTATTTTATACTGGCTCTTTAATTTTGATGTCACTGTTTTGAGTGTGGCACGGTTGACGTGTGCATTAACGTACAATAGGTAACGCCATTGAAACTTGACTTTCAGCGCTGGTCATTTTTGGTCAGCTGGAAATCTGCTTCTACAATTGCACATACAGACAGCTACCATGTCATCTTTCCTGTGACTAATTCTTTAAACACTGGCACATGGACCCCTGCAATTCATCACTGGGATTCACATTTTCCAGAATAGCATCAGCATCATTTGTCTACCATTTAGATTGTATCTGTGGTGTTCCTGGTATCAGCCTGACTGTGCGAACACCTTTACAGCATATTTGCACTCCATAAAGGAGTGACCTGCACGCTCAAACACAATGCTATGAAGTGCTTCTGGATATCATAAAAACAACTCCACAGTATTTACAAGCTCAGACCGGAAGAGAATCCGATTGTCTTCTAGCACAACTGTAAAAGCAATGTAGTTTTGTCATATTTCGGAATAATAAAAGCAGAAATTACAGTATATATGTCCAGACTTTCATTTCCATTGACACCCAGTGTAGCATTACTTGTTGACTAGTGACCCTTTAGTGTGAGTACTGTACTCTACATGATATTAATTGGGACCATTTTCATTCTTGCACCTTTGTTATTTGTCATTCTTTCTTTAAACATTGACATTTGTGACTTCATATCCTCTTAGTAATATGCAGTGGGTCATGATTTTCTGGACCACAATTATATTACATAACCTCCGAAATGGTACACTAGTATTGTACTTTATAATATCCAAATGAGCTTCGTTCTGTACAAGAGTGTGGTTATTAATATCATAATAAGATTTACTTGTGCAATAGCATGAATATTCCGGTAAGCTTGACATCATGTAGGATTGTGGCTTAAGTTGGCTTATGCATTTGTTAAATTCAGATTTCCATGAACATGCTTAAAAATACATTGTAAATACGCCATATGCTCTCTGAAGGCACAGTTTTCATTCATGCAAATAGAGAAGTGCAATTGCAGATCAGTGCCATTAGATGTAGGTAACCTCCTGAAAACTGACAGGCGTTCAAAGAAAATGGTGTTACATCACTTAAATAGCAGCTAACATTATTACTTTGGCAGAAAATGAGGTGGTTTTGGAATACGTCCTTAACAGTAGCATAGAAACTCGTGTTTTATCAGGGATTAGCAGAGCCACACTGATTTCCATTAGTACTTAATGATAAGTAATCAACAGCCAAGGCAGTCTGCTGAAAGTAGAAAGTGAAGAGCGGTCAGCCCTAAGAGGCAACACGTGATCTACCAGATGTTCTCTCTGCTTTTCAACAGGCCTCCTGATGGAGGTGGCAGTAAAATTGGAAAATAATTGACAAAGATGAGAAGATGAAGGGCAGAGATTTAGTCCCGAGTTGCACATGTGTCTTTGAACTGCATCCCAGAAAAGAAAAGCCATGTGAGACAGCAAAGGGCTGATTAACCTCACCAGTCTAGGATTATGCTATCTTTAGTGAGAGACAGAGTTGTTTTTGCCATATATGATGCCACAATAACATTTTTGGTCACTGTTCAGTACTGGAAGAGCATTTGCAGTGCAACCATGCTGATTTTGTATTGCTTTAAAACATAATTTTCATATACTGTAAAGAACACTTCCTAAGTTGTGCAGTTAGTGCTACACGCTATTGATGACACACGGCAAAACTGAAATGAGGCACTTGGTTATTACTGGTGATTCTGTTGAAGAGACTCGTGGGATGTTAGTTTTAGTAAAGGAATGGGGGCAGTGTGACCTCTTCCAAGAGTAAGAGACTATTGGCTGGCCTGGGAAGGAAGCCTTGGGTTTGGCTTTTTCTGGTAGTATGCCCTTCCCATCGGAAACCTGCTGACAATCCTGCTCCCACTCTCGTCCCTGGGGTCCCTTCCCAGGCTCTGCCGTCTCCCGTCGTCCCTCAGGTGTCATTCTGAGGATGGGGTTTGCCCTGTTCTGTTTGTAGGAGTCAAACCACTGCTGTTTAAAACCCACTCCCATGTTTGGTTAGCTTCTTCCTTGGTTGCTTGGACACAGGGAGTTTCGGCGGGCCTTTTGTTACTTCAGAGTTTGCGTTATAGTATAAATGATAGACAGTGCACAGTCTCATGCAAGCTCTCCAGAATCTTTTCACAAATTAAATGCTACTGTCCAGTGGTATATATCTGGACTTTGTTAATTAAAACCTTATAACACAAGAAGGCAAACAAATTTTGCTAAGGCCTAGAGCAATTGGATACTGTAATGAGTTCCGAGCAGCTGAGTGGAATTTGCTTCTCATGTCATTTCGTTGCTCATTCGCTTAAATATCAAAATATGCCCAGTCATGGTTGGCCTATCGTCACAATTAAAAGCGCACTCATTGCACAGTGAGTCATTTAAAGAACAAGAAGCGTGTTATTTGCTTATGGCCTTTCTGCATTCAGCAAAGCATGCTCTTGGCTCTTCACACTATGCCTTGTTCCTGGTCTGCCAGCTGGGCTGTAACGGGTTCTTTTGCTTACCCTCTACATATTGTTTGAACACTCTGTGTCTGGCAAAGTCAAAGTGTATGGATTGTGCTTACAAATGTCGCTCTTTCAAGCCAGCTTGTGACCGTGGCGTAACCTTCCAGAAGTTTCCATCTTGCACTGTGTATAAGAAGCTGGCAGACAGAAATTGTTCAGGGTAGAGGAGTGTAGGGACTGCATGTTGCTTCTTGATGCATCCACGTGCTCAACGTAGCCTAGAATATTGGGTTTACTTTGAGGCGCCTCAGAAGCCATGGAAGGGCTAAAGGGCAAACAGTGTAGGCAGAGGGCTTTGGCCAGAACAGCGAGCATGTCTTTGTGATAGGTCACAGTATGAGAATAATTATGGAGCCCAGCCAAAAGGAAGCATCCCTGCCATGCAGGTCATGTGATGTGGTTTCTGAACTCTATTCCAGTGTTTCATCAGATACTAAAAGAAGTGCAGGGGGAAAATGGATGTCTTCAGATTTGCACACAAGGAAAGCATCATTAACAGGCTGAGAGTAAACAAGAAGCAGATGTAGACTCGGGACAAGAGTATTGCTAAGTTTCTAACAGCTACAGGCAAATTTAGGATGTTTTAGTGGTGCAAGGAATGAACAGAGTGCATTTGGGTGTGTTTCTCATTTTCAGCAGCTGGATAATATTGTTACAGAGAGAGACAGAGTATTCATATGTTTAGGTCCTCAGTGAGAATCTTAAAGGAGATCTTGCTTTAAATGGTGAGTATAAAACATGTTATTTTCAAAGTGACTGAATGGCTCAGTGAGTACCACTCTTACGTCACCTTGAGCGTTGAGGGTTTGAATCCCACCCTGTCTGTGTGTGCGTGGGGTTTGCACACTTCCTGTGTATTTATTCCTGTAGTCAAATGACATACACTTAGGCTAATTTACTCTGAATTACCCATAGAGTATGACTGAGTGTGTGCATGCGTATGCCCTGCAGTGGACTGGTGTGTTGTGCAGGGTGTAGCCAAGCCTTCAGCCCTATACTGCCTGGGATAGACTCCCGGCCCCCTCACAACCATGACCAGGATTAGCAGTTAGACAATGGATTAATTTGCTGGTGGAAACTGTAAGGTGGTCACTGCTTGTGGGCAGTAATATAGTAGAGTATATCAGCTTCTTAATTTCAGAAATTAATGTTACAATTGTGCTTAAATTGGAAAAAATGTATCAGAACTTCTGTATGAGATCTTGCCCTGCGATGGGTGGGCACCCCATCCAAGGTGTCCCCCATCTTGTGCCCTAAGGCTGCCTGGGTCAGGATCCAGGCCCCCCCGCGACCCTGAATCAGATTAAGCAGTGTGGAAAATGAATGGATGGATGTATGAGATCAATGAACTATATTGATATTTGTCCGTAGTGGACAGGAGCTAATATAAGGCTGAGTAACCATAGTGTGATACCTTAATTGATGTCAATTTGTTTTTTCACTGTGACACAATACTGGACTAACACTAGCCTAATGCTTTAGCAATAAGCTAACAGGAAACAGTACATTGACTTGCCTGCCCCTACTGCTGCCTCACCAATAATCAGTCTTTTCTTTGATCAGGTGTAAAGCCATTACTGGACAGCAATAATAAAATGGGCAATACTGTACCATTTGAGAATTATCCACTGTTAATGTAGAAAACGATAAATTCCTGTAGAGCTGTGGGGTAAGACCAAACTGGGTTTCTCAGACTATGTGAGACTACGCTGATGAAAATAGTAGTCAGAATTAAACAGAGGGACCCCATACCATCCTGACAATAATACTAATTGTCGCCCTCTTCAAACTGTAAGACATGATACCAAAGAAGAAAAACAATGTCATTGTGGAGGTATCTGTTTGTGCACTGATTAGCTTAGGCTAAATGTCAGGTTTGGGTGAGAGCTTCAGAGTTCCTCTTCTCATTTGCATGCATTGCTGCCCTGACATTTTTTAATTTTGCTGGCAATTTGCCAACAGTTATGAGCTAGACATGATGCTTAGACTAACAAAGGAATCTAATGAGTCTTGGTTTTTGTTGGACACAAATCTCCAGTACCATTAAATTGAAAATAATATTCTTGCTACTTGAGGTACTGGAATTTATGAGGCAGCCTGGCCAACCTTCAATTTGCTGGAGACAATGGCTGGTAAATCTTGGACACCGTTACCACCCCAATCAAACAGGGCACATATATCAGTTTTTTTTTTTTTTTTTGGTAACCCATCCTCACTTTGTGATGCATGAAAGATCCTTTAAGTCAGTCATATCTACTGTAAACCCCTGTGCCCATTGCAAGATGCTCTGTCTCTCTCCTCACACCACCGCAAATGAGTCCCGCCCAGAGACCTCGGGGTTAATAATTTCCTAACTGCTGCCTGGGTGCCAACGCTCTGATAAGAGGTTCCTCCTGCCCAACAAATCCATACCTTTGATTCAAAGATAGGGGATCTCACTGACAAGCACCTTGGCCATAGGCACCTTGTGAAGTACCAGTAGTAATTAGCATGGATACAGAATACTGATCGTCAGTCTTGTTAGCCCCACTCAACGCACGCTGTAATATGGATGTTGTAATCTTTGACATTATATTCCCTGAGTGGAATCAGCTAATTAATATTCTTTAAGTTCACCCAGTCAGGCGTCGATCACTCACTCTCCTGCTCTCTCGCTTCCACCTTTTCCAGGAGTGACAGGATTGGTCCAGATAGATGAAAATGGGGACCGAGAAATAGACTTCGCTCTGTGGGACATGACTGACACAGAAACCGGCACATTCCAGGTACCCTCCTGTCTCCTGACACAGTGTGACATAATTCTCGCTGCCACATGATGACGAGCACCACCTCTCCTGTACACACGCGCACACATTTGTTTGTCTTTCACACTTGTTGACAACCTGTTCATCTCACTCCATTCTGTGATTGACAGCATGTTGACTTCTTGTTTCTTTGCATTATGTTGAAACAAGAGAACTACAAGAATGAAATCTCACCCAAAAAAATTACACTGAAAGTCCCTGCTGCAATTTTTATAATTAATTTAATTTGCCACAGAAATATACTGTGAATGTTAGTATACCGCTAAAGATGAGCCTCTGTCCCCTTAATGATGGACTGGCAATGTATTCATTTACACAACATTAGATGACTAAGTGCTAGTTCAGTCCAGTGTAGGCAGTATTTGGGCAGATCTGATCACCCTCTTTGTGTTACCCAACATCTGTTGATTTCTGGACCTTCG
This sequence comes from Gymnarchus niloticus, assembly GCA_009936485.2. Lineage (NCBI taxonomy): Eukaryota > Metazoa > Chordata > Actinopteri > Osteoglossiformes > Gymnarchidae > Gymnarchus > Gymnarchus niloticus. The sequence goes on along the minus strand of JAACJT020000110.1, from coordinate 11,199,751 downwards.
AAGATTGATTATTATTCAGCTATTATTTTGTTCTGCCTGATTGTGGCCCTCAGTCCTGTTGACATCATCCACAAAACATTGTGTGGACCAGACCTTAATGATTGCTGCACGGTGAATAATTTCATTGCTTGCAGTACAAACCCCAATACCTTTGATCTTTTGTTCCTCCACACTCTGCTGTGTTGCATTTTTGTTCTAATGCCCGTCCACTTTTCTCTTAGATTGTATCTATCTACAATGGCACCAAGAAACAGATGGTGGCCAATCCTGGAATGTCCCTCCAGTGGCCAGGGGGCACCATTCCCCTTGATGTGCCAATTTGCGGCTTCAAGAATGATAACCCTGCCTGTCTTGCAAGTCTGTGGACTTTTCTCTTTCTATCTGGATTGGTTTATAACAATACTTGTTTTAATAATATTGTTGACAACTCCACACTTCAATTCTTTAAAGTCTGACATAATTGAACAGACAACTTTTAAGCTGTAACTTCATCTCGAAAACAGAAGCTTCGTTTTGTAACTGCTTTTGAAATGAGCTAATTCCTGTTCAGATCTTGGCATTCACAGCACATGCAATTAATTGCACAGTGCTGCTAAAGTGCTTTTCTTTGTCACCCACCAGGGACCATCACAATGCACCAAATGGTCTTTATTGTAGTGTGCTTCATCATCATCATCATCATTACCATCACCGTCTTCATCTACAGGTCAGTACCAGAAGTACAGCTGGTTCTTCTTGGTTATGTATAATTCTTATCCCAGTAGGGTTCTGGTTGAATTCCAGTTCTTCCTTGTACTCGCTCCCCTTCTCTGCAACACACACACAAACTCCACCTCCTCCCCCCATCAGGAAGCTGAAGCTGGAGAATGAGCTTGCCGCACAGCTGTGGAGGATCTCCTGGGAGGACATTCAGATGAGCAACCTGGAGAAGGTGCTGCGCAGGGCAGGCAGCAAGCTCACTCTTTCACTGGTGAGCCTTCTCCAGCTCCCATCTGCGAAACACAGGCATAAAGCAAACAAACACACAAGAAATGGTGTATTCATTTAAATTGATTTGTTGCCAAGAGACCACATGGAAAAAAACTCCACAGAAAGCACTTATCTTTATCGGGCATGCTCACTTTGCACAGGTATCTTTTGCAGAATTAGTATCAGAAAAATGGGACCCGTTCATGCATTTTTACAGATCTGTGTTTATGTCTATCATTCATAGAGGGGTTCCAACTATGGCTCACTCCTGACAGCAGAAGGCAATTTTCAGGTGTTTGCTAAAACCGGCTACTTTAAGGTTGGTCGCTGATACTATTGACAGAATGTACAGTCATGGCCAAAAGTATTGGCACCCATGCACTTCTTTCAGAAAATGCACCACTTCTCTCAGAAAATTGTTGCAATTACAAATGCTTTGGTATTCATATGTTTATTTGTTTTGTTTGCATTGGAACAACACAAAAAGCAGAGAAAAATCTGATATCATTCCACACAGAACTCCAGAAATGGACTGGATAAAATCTTCGGCATCCTCAACTTAATATTTGGTAGCACACCTTTGGCAAACAATAACATCAAATCAGTTGCTTCCTGTAACCATGAATGAGCTTTTAACACCTCTCTGCTGGAATTTTGGAAAAGTTTTCTTTTGCCAGCCGCTCCAGGTCTCTCAGATTTGAAGGGTGCCTTCTCCCAGCTTCTGTTTTGAGACCTCTCCACAGGTGTTCGGTTTTCTGTAAACAGTATAATAATATGCTTTACCAAAAAGCTCTGTTTTGGTCTCATCTGTCCATAGGATGTTCTTCCAAAAGGATTTTGACTTCCTCAGGTACGTTTTCAAAAACTCCGGTCTGGCTTTTTTATGTCTCTGTGACAGCAGTAGGGTTCTCCCACGAAATGAGGCCTTCAAAGCAAAGAACATGGTCCCTACGGTCAAACATGGTGGAGGTTCAAATATATTTTAGGGTTCCTTTGCTGCTTCTTTCATTGGATGCTTTGACTGTGTGCATGGGATCATGAAATCTGACGACGACCAAAGAATTTTGGAGTGCAATGTAGAGCCCAGTGTCAAAACCTGGGTCTCTAGCAGAGGTCATGGGTTTTCCACCAGGACAGTGACCCAAAATTTACTTCACAATGGTTTAAGACAAATCGCTGGAAAGTTATGAAGTGGCCAGCAATGAGTCCAGATCTAAATCCCACAGATCACCCATGGAGAGATTTCAAAACAGCAGTTGGGAGAAGGCACCATGAGTGACCTGGAGCAGTTTGCAAAACAAGAGTGGTCCAGAATTCTTGTAGAGAGGTATAAGAAACTCATTCATGTTAAGAGGAAGCAACTGATTTCATGTTATCGTTTGCCAAGGGTATGCCACCAAATATTAAGTTGGGAATGCCAATAATTTTGTCCAGTATATTTCTGGAGTTCAGTGTGGAATGATATAAGATTTGCCTTTTTTCCCCTCTGTTTTTTTTTGTGTTGTTCCAATGCAACCAAAAGAAATAAACATGAATACCAAAGCATTTGTAATTGCAACAGTTTTCTGGGAGAAGTGCAAGGGTGGCAATATATTTGACCATAACTGTAGGTGAAACCAATATGGCAATGAAAGCTACTGGGTTCTGAGAAGGACATGCTGTTTCATTCAGAATGTAATTATAAAAATACCTGTGAGGTCATTGTCTTTACAGGGGAATATTGTGGCTATCAAGTACATCAATAAAAAGCGCATTGAGCTTACCAGGAAAGTGCTCTTCGAGCTGAAACACGTGAGTTTCTGTCGCCCGACACGTCATCAATGCAGGTGTTATAAGGCAAGCTCAGACCAGGTGTGCTATCAAACCCTCACCTTTACTCTCCTTCAGATGCGAGACGTCCAGAATGAGCACCTGACTCGCTTCATTGGTGCCTGCATCGACCCCCCCAACATCTGCATCATTGTTGAATACTGTCCCCGCGGCAGCTTGCAAGTGCGTATGACATGTCACTGTAATCATGTCACACTGACTCTTGTCAATTGCACATCCTGCTACAGTGTAGGTACCGAAACACGCTTTAGTGATACAAAACGTGTCATGGGTAAGGTTTTAATAATTCGACCATATTTTCTTCCTGACATATTTTCTCCGCTTTACATTATAAGTGATATCAAGACTATCGCATATTTTCAGCCATAAATCTTTTTCTTTTTTGAACATAATGTGGTCCAGGATATCATGGAGAATGAGAGCATCACCCTGGACTGGATGTTCCGGTACTCCCTCATCAATGACATTGTCAAGGTGTGTTCGTTGCCATGGCATTTTGCATTGCCCAAAATGTTATTCCACTATGACCCACAGGCACGCAATTTGCAAGTGTGTTTGATTGTCTCTTTTTGAATTAAAATCTGAAGTCCTGTTATACCTGTTAAGAATCTTAGTGCTCATGAATGACGTCCGTGTGTTAATCACGTGGACCTTCTATTCCTAAATAGCCGCTATTCGGGTAAAAGCAGATGTATCTTTGTTGTTCTCATATAATAACTTTGAGTCTCATAGCCTCACTGGCTGCCTCCTCCTTCTTCTTATTCCTCTGTTTTGTCATTTTCTTCCATGTTCCCCTCTCTGTCTCTTCTCTGGTCTCTCTCCACTCACAGGGCATGGGATTCCTCCACAACAGCGTGATAGTGTCCCATGGCAACCTCAAGTCTTCGAACTGCGTGGTAGACAGTCGCTTCGTGCTCAAAATCACTGATTATGGGCTGGCGAGCTTCCGCAGCGATCCTGACAGGGAGGACGCGCATGCCTATTACGCTCGTGAGCAACGCCATCCCAGAGCACGCTGAGCGATTCAGCACCATGAGCAGGAAAGCCTTACCTCCAACACCTGAGTCTTTTCCATTCCTCTCCTAGGGACCCATGTGCACTGTACATCTAACTCAACTAAACATGGACACACATGTTAATTTATTGAGTTATCTGGTTTGATCTTGAGCTAGAGCAAAACTGTGGCTCCCTGTGACTGGAATAAAACTGCTTTTGTAACCCGGTTTTCACCTAGACCCTCCTGACGTGTTTGCATGGTCTTCCTTTCTTTCCTGTAGTACTCTTCACAGTTCTCCAGTATCATGATAAACATATTTCTCATTTCCAGTGAGTGAGGTGGCCATTGACAGTAAAGGAAGGACGATTCTCCTCCTATTAGAACATGAGGAATATCTACTTGAATGCTTTCTGCTGAATACGTGCAGCAGATTTTTCTAGCTGAGTTCTGGTACCTGCCTGACAGGCATTCTCCCTGTGAGGCTACACCCTGTCTGACTCCCCTTTCTCTCCCACTCCCCTACAGGGAAGCTGTGGACAGCACCAGAGTTGCTGCGGAAGGAGTGCCCTCCACCCAGGGGTACACAGAAAGGCGACATTTATAGCTTTGGCATAATCCTCCAGGAGGTGGCGCTGCGCAAGGGGGCCTTCTACCTTGAGGGGGAGTCGCTGAGCCCCAAAGGTCAGAGACTCAGAGGAGTTGACGTTCAGCGGTCCATGACAAACACTGAGTTAAATGTGCCGATTTATCTGCTCTTCTGTGTTTTGACGGTGAATTTTCAGGATATGAGATGTTATTATGCAATTTTCCTGCTGTTCTGATAATGCCTGCATACTGATAGCACTATTCAGACAAACACAGAAGTACACTTCATCAGCAAACATATTTAAATACTTACTGATATACCATACATTTAAATACTCAGTGATTTCCCTTACATTTAAATTCGATACAACATGATTCCACAGATGTGTGAATTACCTTCAATAACTCCCAAGGCCTTCTGTTGAGATATACACACCATCGATTTGGTGCTTCCTGGCCCAATCAGTATTACTGTTTGCCAGAGAAGTTATTGCAATTAAAAATGTACATTAATATCAGGCATTAACCTCCATCACCACCTCACAGTTCCACCACGGCCTTTTCAATGATGGCCAATGCTTTCATCAGAGGGAAAGCCTTGGGAAGCCGGGGACCCGTGGTCTGTGGCACTTTGATTGGCAGCATTATTATAGACTGCCGCTGACCTTTTATGTAATCTGAGCATCGGGCAGCGTTTAAGAGGACTCCAGCAAAACCGAGCATTGAGGAGCAGAGGGAGTCATTCATCTGTTTGGATTGTGTGATTTACAGTTTAAAACTGAAAGGTGTGTCCACTGGGGGAGTTTTTCCCAATCCTCCGATGATTTCCTCATCATCTCACCAGAATTTCATGTACTGATTAAATTAACATCATTAGATTTGTGTGGACATTTGTGCGGCACTTTCAAAGTGTATCGAGCTATCGCTCGGAGACAGGAGCAGCAGAGACCGCATGCTGCCAGAAATAGTACCTGCACGTTTTTTTGGCTCAAGCGAGGGACTTTGTGGGAAAAAATACTTTTAGATTTTACACACGTCCACAAGGTCCATGAGGCACTACCAGAGAAGGAGCTACTGCCCCTTTAAATGGAGGGCTGTCTGTAACTATTCTGTGAGTATTACTTCAACCTCTAGTAAATACCAAGGTACATCAAAAGCATGATACGAGATGATTGTTTTTCAGCCTCTATGATGCTCTACTCAGGAAGATTCAGAGCAAGAGCATAAAGCAAGAGAAGAGCAGGGATCCACTAACCAGACCATCTGAATCTGCTTTCATTTATTCTGGAAACTGAGTTAACTGGGTGGCCCTGCAGGCAGATAGAGACGCACCAGAAGAAGGGGACCTGTCTGTCCTTGAGGCTGGCCAGCTATTCCTGGCCAGTAACGACATTAGCCGCTATTCAGAATGCTGTATCCTGTTTTTTATTCAGGGCCTTTAACGCCATCAGGTCCTCATGAAAGCTGCTATGCATGCTGATCACCCCCCCCCCACACACACACACACACACATGTAGGCACAATGACACATGGACATAACTCACGCAGGGCAAAGATGAGGGGCTTTAATTTACAGTGGCCCATGGAGATTGAGGTGAAAGCTGTGACGGGGGGGGTTCTCAATTTATTTCTTTTGCTGGTATTTGGTTTGGCCCTAATTTTGAGGTTTGTGATTATGATGATAATATCGGAGGCTGGTGGAAATTACATTTCCCTGAAAGGTGTGCTTGGTGTGGGCCAATGGGATTAGATAAATGTTAAAGTCATGTGGTCCAGCACCAAGGACCCCAGCAGATTGAATTTGGGTGGGGGTCTGCTAATGTTGGACTTACATCTGATGGAACTGCAGAAGAAAGAGCCACTGATATAGGGTGACAAGATAAGAAAACACAGGGGAGATGGAAAAATTATTTATCTCTATAATGACCATGTTAAATGGGTCTTTAATCCAAATAACTCAAAAAACAGTGATGCGTAAGCCACATTTGTTAGTCATCAGAGTTTGCTACTTAGCTACTGAGTAAATATCATTTTGCCCCAGAATTCATTGACCAGAGTTTCATCTTTCATTTCATTACAGTATTCATCTAAACCAACATGTATGTATTTTCATCCCTCAGCTCTCAAGCATTTGCATTCCAGATGGGATCGGTTTATCACTATATATAACTTTGTGAAAGCATACAGAATACACCATAAATACAACTAAAAATAAATATATAAAACTAAATATAACTGAAAAGCAAAAATCGCAGATTAAATTAGATGTCCTTATTTCCGGTTTTTTCATTGTTGCAGAAATGACATAATTAATATTATGATGTTCCAATACTGATACACTTCTTGCCTCCTTTTTGAAACAGTTTATAGGCTCCCATTAATTTGTAATGATACATCTGACATCTTCAAATGCTGCGTTACTGCTTCCCCTTAGGCATATTTGTCATTGATTACCAGCTTTAAGAAGTCATACCCTGGCCTGTGCCTCAGCTGTTAGAACTCTGGGCAAACTGCATCCTTCCCTCTGGGGTTCCATGTACTGTTCAGACGAACATCCCTTAGAGAACCACCAGTTTAGGTGCAGTGTTTAGCTGTGGATAGCAGCGTCGCCTCAGCTCCAACGTTGGTAGTTTGGATCTTGCCCCCATTATGTGTGTAGGAGGTGTGCATATTCTGTCTGTGTTAAACGAATCTCCTTCGTGTACTCTGGTTCTCACTCCAAGTAAAAAGACACGCCAGCAAGTGAACTCGTATCTTTAAATTCCCCATAGTGTGTGAGAGTGCCCAGTGCAACACTGGCATCCCATCCAAACTCTTTCTTGCCTTGTGCCGCATAAGTCCTAGCTGCTGGAACCCTGTAGTAGATAAGCATTTAGACAATGGATTCCAGATTGTTTGTTGTGCCCAAGGAGGATAAGCACAAGGGCCTCTGAGTAAGTGCAGGCCAGATTTTGTCTGGGGTCTGTGTGTAGTAAAGCAGTTCTTTGGTAGTTGTGTGAGAACTTTATTTGTGCAAAGTGTGTGTCAAATTTAAACACAGCATTGAATTAGACTGCAGCTGCTCAGCTGACTCTATTTATCCTTAACAGCATATGTAGTCCAGCCAGGGTCAACTGAGTTTCATTATGTGGGGGATCTGTTAGCATGTGTCTGCTGATTAATCGTCATGGTAACACAGGAGCTCACCTATGTACCATTGCCCTACCTCACATCAGCTTACAATGTAAATTATATGAACCTGTTGTTGGTAGTGATGGGACAAATGAGGCTTCAAAAACCATGGTGCGTGGGAGTATCCTGAACTACCAATCAATGCTGGCCTTATTTTGTTTGGTAGTTCCAGATACTCCCACTCACCATGGGTTTTGAAAACTCATATTGATTGGTCGTTCAGGATACTCCCACTCACTACAAGTTTTAAAGCCTTATTAGTTCCATCACTAGTACTTGGTACTACAAGTAATGAGATGTACTACATCGGATCCTTTTATATTTATTATGATATGGCATTTGTGAATCGGGGTTCGGGATGACTTGCTGCCTCAAGTGGAGGAGTTCAAGTATCTTGGGGTCTTGATCAGGAGGTAGGGAAGAATGGAGCCGGAGACTGACAAGCGGATCAGTGCATAACTGCGAATGCTGTACCAGTCTGTCGTGGTGAAGAAAGATGAGTTGAAAGGCAAAGCTGTTGATTTGACAAGTCAGTCTACATTTCTACCCTCACCCATGGTCAGGAGCTCTGGGTAGTGACCGATAAAACAAGATCATGGATCCAAGCGGTGAAAATGAGTTCTCTTCACTGGAGGTCTGGGCTCAGCCTTAGAGGTAGGGTGAGGAGCTCAAACATTTAGGAGGGGCTCAGACTAAAGCCGCTAATCCTTGGCATTGAATGGAGCCAGCTGAGGTAGTTCGGCCATCTGTCTAGGATGCGTCCTGGATGCCTCCCAGGGGAGGTATTTCAGGCATGCCCAACTAGAAGGAGACCTCATGGCCAACCCAGGAGATGCTGGAGAGATTATATCTTTTGGCTGGCCTGGGAACACCTCAGTTTCCCCCCAAAGGAGCTGGAAGAGGTGGTTGTTGAGAAGAGGCTCTGGGCATCTCTGTTTAGACTGCTGCCCTCACAACCCAGACCCGGATAAGTGGTGAAAGATGGATGGATGGATGGATGGATGTGGTGCAATGTTAGATGCAAAAAAACTCACAGCAGTGTGATATAGTTTGACCCTGCACATCCCCTGTCTCTCTCCCTGCCTTTCAGAGATCATCGACCGCGTTGCCCTGGGCGAGTGGCCCTACTTGCGGCCCACCATCTGTCTCCAGAGCCACAGCGAGGAGCTGGGTCTGCTGATGCAGCGCTGCTGGGCAGAGGAACCAACAGAGCGGCCCGAGTTCAGCCACATTAAGCTCTCCCTCCGTAAACATAACAAGTCTGTTTCTCCTCCGTCATAGAAAATCCGCCCAGAACTATTGATCTGTATGCCAGTACTATCTCCATCTCCATCTTTATGTGACTTCCATTTATTCAGCTCTCTTCCATTTCAAGAACTAGAGAATATCTAGTAGGCTAGCAACAATTCCTAAAGTGAATTTAATGAATGTAAATTAGCGTGTGTGCTTGGGGTAAATTTAGTGTCACAAACAACTATTTTGTAATAAACATTTGAAAATTGTAAATGGTTGAATTATGACTTGGCTATAGCTAAATCATTTCTTTTTAACTGTACATTTTCTGTCATTCCATCCATCCCTATTACCCCAGAGGGAACAGCACCAACATCTTGGACAATCTGCTGTCTCGGATGGAGCAGTATGCTAACAATCTGGAGGAGCTGGTGGAGGACCGCACTCAAGCATACCTGGAGGAGAAGCGTAAGGCGGAGGCCCTGCTCTACCAGATCCTACCCCAGTGAGTGGCTCAGGCTTTCTCTGGAACACTCTGTTGAGCTCCACTGTGTTCCATTGGGAGCAATAATTACAACTTCATGGCCTGAGATGGCTGCCACGCTTTTTTTCTACAAATATTTGGCAACAGATTTTATTTTGTGTATCACCCTTCCCCACATGGGCTGTTCATGCAAGATTGCACAACCAGCAGCTTCACTCCACAGAGCTTCCTGTTTCTGTGGCTCCAGGATGAGTAGATAGTCTGATGTGCGAGGTCACATTCCATAGATTCAGCCATGATGTGGGAGCTCTGCGTCCTAGCGTTGTGCTAGCAAAGACTATTGGACAGCACGCTTTGGAAGGTAAAGCTGGCTGTCCTGTTTGTCACCCTCATAGCTCTGTGGCAGAGCAGCTGAAGAGGGGAGAGACAGTGCAAGCCGAGGCCTTTGACTCCGTCACCATCTACTTCAGTGACATTGTGGGCTTCACTGCCATATCTGCTGAGAGCACCCCCATGCAGGTCAGGGACGTTCTGTAAACCAATTAAAAACGAAGCCGTCACACACCACCAGTGGCCACAAGTTCTAGTCATTTGCTTTGTGTCCTTCGAAGTTCCTAAAAGCTTCGATGTTATCTTCGATACAACATTTCGCATTACCTCTGTTCCACAGGTGGTCACCCTGCTCAATGACCTCTACACTTGCTTCGATGCCATCATAGACAACTTTGATGTTTACAAGGTGATTTTTCACTATTAATTGTGCAACACGAGACAATGTATGATATAATTCATTCATCCTTTTTTCTGCAATTCAGAAGCTAGTGGCACTTCCTGTGTACTCAACACTGTGCCAATCTGGCTCCATCAGGTGGAGACTATTGGTGATGCCTACATGGTGGTGTCAGGGCTCCCGGTGAGGAACGGGAAATTGCACGCGAGGGAGATTGCTCGCATGTCTCTGGCACTGCTGGAAGCCGTGCGCACCTTCAAAATCCGCCACCGGCCAGAGCAGCAACTCAAGCTGAGGAGTGGTATCCACACTGGTGTGTCTTGTCGTCATAGCTACTACCTAAACCATTGATGCCTCTGTAGAAAGCAGCCGACAAACACTATATGGCCTAAAGTAAGTGGACACCCCTATTAATCAGTGGAGTTGGCTAATTAAACCACACTCATTGCTAACACAATCATTAAGCACACAGCCAGTAATAAACATTGACAATAGAATAGATCATACTTGTTAGGGACTTTCAACATGGCATCATAATAGGATGCCCCTTTTCCAACAATTCAGTGTGTCAAATTTTTGCCCCGGTTAATTGCAAGTGAAGTGATAGAGAAGAGGAAACATCTTAGAAGCAACGAGTTCAGTTGTGTAATAGCGGACCACATAATCTGAAAGGGATTTGATCACCCAACATCAGTACCCAACCTGACTAATGCTGTTATGGCTGAGTGGCTGCAAATCCCACCAACAATCTTCCACTGTCTAAAAGAAAACCTAATAAGTCTAATAGAAGAATAGAGGCAGTGAAGGGGAGGACCAACTGGAATGAGATTTTGCACGGACAGGTGTCCACAAACTTTTCACCATATAGTGCCCAATGCCTAAATGCATTGACTGGACTTCCATGATAACCTATATGCATGTGCATGTTTGTGCCCATGTGTTCCCAGGTCCCGTGTGTGCTGGTGTGGTGGGGCTGAAGATGCCACGGTATTGTCTGTTTGGGGATACAGTCAACACCTCTTCCCGTATGGAATCCAACGGGGAAGGTAGGGCACCCTACATAGGGCACCTCACATAGTGAACTTCACATAGTCATCCCCTTTATTGGTACAATTCCTTTACCGCATAAATATAGTTGCCCATTTTGAAACTTGTTTCTGTTTTCCCTATTTGAAGGCCAAAAGGAACCTTCACAAGTAGTAAGAAACATTTCACAGTTGTAAGTGACTACATATGTATTGTATGCCTTTTGTCACATTGACTGAGTTTGTTGTATGATCTTACCTACAGCCTTAAAAATCCACGTTTCAGCAGCCACATGTGCTGTGCTGGAGGAGTTTAACTGTTTCCAGCTGGAGCTCCGCGGTGATGTCGAGATGAAGGGTAAAGGCAAGATGAGAACCTACTGGCTGCTGGGAGAGACTGAAAACAAGAAATGATGGATGGACCGAGTCAGATGGATAGTCAATGGACAAGTAGAGGCACCAAAGCCAAGGGAGAGACCTACAGCTGGCAGAGCCCCGTACCAGTTCTTACAAAAACCACCAAAAGATATTCAAATTTCCATCTCTTAAGACACGTTGACCGATTGGACTTGATCCTAGCAAAAAGATTCTCTGCTTCTAATATAACGTTTCCCTTTGTCTCTTTGATTCTTCATTAGTTTTGATGATGCTCAGAAATGCTTTAACAATATAGTTCAGCTGTAGTGTGCCCCATCACTGCTCCATCTAGTGTTCATGGAGTAAGAAGCAGATCAGGATTTTGAGAAGAGGGACTTCGCCATGTGATGACTGTATAATGTGACTATACTGTTTTTACCCTTTAATTTGTCATTAGCCATAGTGAAATGGACTGGTAAACAGTCAGAACACCACATGCTGAACTTCCAAAAGGCGCTGAGGTAGTTTTGTTTTGTATTTCAGAGTGTATACTTTGACAGAGTGTATACTTTGTTTACAGCAGTACCACTTCCTTTTGTAAGTGACAGTTGCATTTCCCTGTATAATTGTGACCTGCATTCTGTAGTACTATTCTCAGTACATATTCTCAGTACTATTCTCAGTACATATGGAATCAATGTGTTCAAATGATGAAGCTTTTCTATATTGATCCCACCAGAAAATTTACACCCAGTCATTTAACTTGTTATTGTAGTTGGTAAGACAAACTCTGTAGTAATATTCACAGTACATAGGAAGTCAGTGTGTTTAAAAAGTTCCTTAGCATGTTTCGCAAAGTTGTTATAAATCTTGTTCACAGCAATGGACAGGGCTCTGGATTACCTCTGCTAATCAGCCAACTCTCCACTGGACACCTTTGGCAGTCATTATGAAAAGACAGCAGGATTTATGGGATCCGAATGTCTTCTGTCGTGGAGATTATAGCCCAGTAGTCTGACATCTTGGTGGTAATGGAAACATTCACAGTGAGCATCCAGCTCCACAAAGGCAAGATGTGAGATGCAAAAACGATTGATGTGTGCCTGCAGTAGGATCTCTTTAAATCAGTACCAGCATTAGACTTCTTTAAAGAAGACAGTTGGAAACAACATCCAGTTATACAATGAGTGAGAGGACAATTACATATGTACCAACATGACTGAACCGCTTCAAAGGGGCGTTCGCTTTGTGTATACATAATTAAACCTCTGGGGACACTGAAGAACATTCTCTTCTTTGTGTTCTTAAAGTATCTTTGAGGTATGCCAAGGCAACTTTCAAAATACCCAACAATGAGAGAATACAACCTCAGAAAAAAACACTTCAAGCTCCTTGTAAGAGTTTTAATACTGTAATCTGTGTTACCTTGTGGGAAAAACAGCTTCAGGAAGAAGTATGGTCAAGCCATCATTCTCTGGATGTGTTTATCCCTGAAGAAACCCCTTCTTTTGACAAGTGAGTTTTCATTGTTGTCTTTTGTTCTTCAACGTAATAAAATGTGGACGCTGTTTCAGGTATTTCATTTGTGAGTTTCTTGTTTTCTTTTAAATGTGTTCTCTTGTGTTCTCTGTTAGTAATTGAAATTATGGGGAAACGGACCACTGAAAGACAGACATTTGTACAGCGGTGTGAATTATTTCTGTGTCAGCCTTTGACCCAGGCCAGCTGAGCTTTAATAAAGCAAATGTAGCACAGTTCCAGGTGGGGGTCTGCCTGAGATGTGAGGAGGATGCCCTCAACAGCAATCGATAAAGCATGGTGTTTTAATGTTCTCTCCTCAGCTTTTGTTTATATTGTCTGCTTGGTTGTTTGTTCTCTCTCCATTGCTTTATCTGGGTATTTTATGCTGTACTGCCTAATAGTATGAATATTGGTTTTTACGTAACATTATTCACTTTTATATAAATGTGTCTGTCCACACTCAATGAAAGAATTTGCTTTTCTTTTCACAAGTCAGTCAGTGCATACAAGCAAGATCAAGTTGTTATCCTTTCGACTCTATTTTAAGCATGTGATACGCAAAGCCAATGCAAAATCAAATTTGGAAACTACAGGAATTTCGAAATATGACTATCCACAAGAGTAGAACATTCTAAGTGCAATTACTACAGGTGAGCATTTAGGAAGTTCTTAAAAATCTTCCAGTGAATGTGCTTTGAAAGAATGACACACAGCAGATGAGCGATAATGCGTCACCGTCAGGACAGGAGTGCCACGGTAGTGTACCACAGGAGCTCCTTATCGTCACCAGCAGAACTACGCTTTTGAAAATGAAGCGACAAGAGTCACCCCTTCCAGAGAATGTATAATCACAGCCATTCAAGTTAAAGGAAACTTTCTGGAATATGTTCATAGTCATCCACTATACAGGTTTCAATGTCCAAATAAAACACCCCGGATGAGTAATAGCCATGTTCACTAACGATTCTCACTGTTGGTCTATGGTCTCATCTTAACCCTGAATTCCAAATTTTACCCTTTTTGGACCTTCCTGAATTCACTTTTCATTTTCTTTACTATTTTCAGGTCCAATATAAAAGCAAGCTTCATATGGCTCTCTTTTCTGGACAATGGGTTCTCCTTTGCTCTAATTTGTATTATAACAGATGCATTATTCCCCCTCAGAGTAGTAATTAACTGAGATAACTGAGATATGGCCCTCAGCCGTGATCAAAGCCCCAGGGTAATAAATGCCATAATCAAGACTGATTAATCAGCAACACTCCAGCAACACCTGCTGCCTGTCAAAATTTGAATATGGAATTTTTACTGTGTGAAAAAATGCTGAAGCGGGAAATTTATGGCTGCATCAAACTGCTATAAATTGTATGCTGGATTGTGTAGCTGTCAGCATGTTTGGAAACTGGGCACATATTAAATATCCCAAGAACCAACATGGAGTGAAATGGCTCCGGGATCATATATTTCTTCTGTGTTTTCATTTATAACTTTCTATGTTTTAGTACAAGAAAGTTTATTCAATGATTGACATACAGCTGGAGCGTTAAGTGGGGTTTAAATGTTGCATGAGATTGATCTAATCTTGCAATATTTTAAAGTAACTGGCATTCCTTCCTGCAGGAAAAATATTTTCCTATCCAAACAACTGATGGCCACATCAAATCAAATGATTTTCACTGGCATAGATAAGAAATATCCCAAACTCACAGGTTATATGAATGGGGAAAAAAAAAACCTCTGAATTCTTTGCAAGCTTACATACAGTATCAGTTCTGTTGTCTAGACATTTCCAGCAGTAAACTGGAACCACTGGGACACTAACCCAAGGGTGTTAGGAAGCCAAAGGATGGTTTGCCAGAAAATTGCAAGGAAAAATCTCACACAATTTAGAAACACTGGCACCTAAAGCCTAGTTCATACTTCACGTTTTCATGCTCCATCATAGTCCACGCACAGTCGAGTGCATGGACCTCTTTGTCCATGCTACATTTGTCAGGATATATGTACGTGATATTCCACCAGACCAGCAGAGGGCACATGTTGTCTTCACAGTCTGAATGAAGCTTAAGCAAAAGCAGATCACATAACAACACCCCCACAATGGTGACCGAGAGCAATCAGCTTTAACTTCTATTCACTCTTCTTGAGAAACGAGTTGTAAATACATGGGTTCCTCCACACATCCTCACATACCTACTCATAACAAGTACTCTCTTCTTCTAACCCTTCTTCCTCAAACATCTGTTTTTTTAAATTCTGCGCTGCCATCTACTGGAAATTCCCAGCAGTGCTCTAATCTGTTCCTTGCACACACACAGACAATGTTCAAAATGTCCACTAGATACAAAATCTGTGCTGGATACGCATAGTCTACACGGACACCCCTGATGACAAAATTTACGTCATCTGTGGACCATGATGGAGCAGGGAAAAGTGAAGTATGAACTAGCCTTAAGCAGGCATGTGTGGGGGATGGTGGGGATTGCCCGTTTACCTAAACCACCTAAAATGCTCCAAAAGATGCTCTCCCCCATTACTCCATCTCTGTCAGGGCTATTCTTCCTGATTACTTGTAAAGGTGCCACTTTTTTGTCTTTCAGCATTTGCCCCTCAAAAAGTGTCCAACCGGCCCTGCAGCTAAGCAACATGTTATTGGACTGTGGGAAGAAACTCATGTTTAATTTTACAGCTCCTATACAGACAATTCTTCAATCTATTATTTTCAATAAGTCCTTGTTATGTTTGGGTCACAGTAGCCAGAGTCTTCATAAGCAGACCACACCTGGATCAGATGCCAATTCACTGAAAAATACTGAGAAAAAATTTCATCAACTGAACCAGCATGAGCAAGTCTGTGGAAAACAATATTTCACACAAATATAGTGGAAAGCAGTCAAACTGCAAACACAGGGCTGTGCATTGTTTAGAACTCATAACCCTGAAAGCATAACATGGCAGTTTCACTTGCCATGTCACACGTGCACATGAATTGAAACATCTTTTCACTAAAATATGAGAAATGAGTGTGTGGCTATATATGCTGCTATTCTCCCTAATCGTGTGGCGATCCAGGGGTGCCACACTCCCTGATTTCTTGGTCCTCAGAGGCACAGCCTATAGCTCCCTTAATTGGGGCCCACATTCCACAGAATTTGTGCAATGCCAAAGGAGCTGCAGCTGGAGCTGGTCAGAAATCAGCTGCTTCCAGGCATAAAGGAGCAAAGACCAAGCCAGAATATGGGAGGAGAAGATAACTTTAGGCTGGGCATTGGTGGCCCTTGCCATTGTGAATGACCATCTCCTGGGACTGGGCAATGCTGACTGGTCCTGCTCTGATACGAAATAAATGCAACTCCCTATGACAGATGCTACTGAAAGTCCTTGCCTAATTGGGACTCATGAATGCATTTTATAGCATATACCCACCCACCTTTAAACCACCTATCCTTGACAGGGTCTTGGGGGAGGGTCTGGAGACTATCCAAGGCAGCATAAGGCTGGGGTACACCCTAGATGGTCAGTCCAGCATAGGGCACATAATAGCATGCACCCATTTACACAGTAATACACTATGGTAAATTTAGGAGCACCATTTAGCCTAATTGCATATCTTTGGTAACACACATGACACAGGGAAAACATGTGAACTCCACACACACTGAGCAGAGGCAGAATTCAAATCCCCAACCTGGGAAGTGCGAAGCAACAGTGCCACCCATGGAGTCACCATCATAAGGTATATTTGATAACAAATGTAACTAAATAGAATCAAAATTGTTTTGCCTGTTTGAAATATTGAAACAAATCATTAAAATGAACATTTAACTATCATTAACCTATTTTAACGTAGATACAGTATATTGTTTTAAGATCTTTATTAAAGTAGCCATTAATGGCAACAAAAAGCAGAAACATACATTTACATGTTGCTGCTCATTAACATAAAGTACATTACAGGCACATTACAGTTTTTAATGGCATTGAACTCTTAATTAGGCTAAACTGCTCAATAAACTGACCTTGATTTGGCACAAACTTGACATTTTTTGATTCCTTGTTAGATTGCTTATCCTACATTTTCTAGCTAACTTAATATATTATCAATCTTAATTAAGCTGTATATTCATTTATAATAATTAAAGATCATAAATTATTCAAGGCTCATAGGGTAGCTCTGTTAGCTAAGACCTACTGGGTTGGGGGTTCAAATCCTAACTCCACTGTGTGTTTGTGGAGTTAGCTTGTTTTCCCAGTGTGACATTGGTTTCTTCCTGAAGTCCAAAGACCTGCAGTTAGACTAACTGGTACCTTTAAGCTGTGTCTACGAGTATATGTACAAAGGAACTGACATCCCTGCCTTATGGCCTACGCTACCTGGGTTAAGCTCCAGGCCCCTCCTTGACCCAGACAAGTGTCTGAAAGATGCATGAATGAATAAATTATTCGGCATTTTATATTTTGTTAATTATGTTACATGTATGTATTTGTTCGAATATATTTTCCTCTAATAACAAATGCGATTATGAATAACTACAGTACCGCGATCAATCATCAGTCAGGCTTTTTTAACAGGTTGGTTAGAATAAAAATAGCTGGCACAGTGTGTTCCCCGGACTGCCTGTGAAACAGCGTTAATGCCATTGATAACTCGACAGCGCTACCATGTGGTAACTGGCTAGCATGCCAGCAGCTTTTTCGGGAAGAGTTCCCGCTTTTGCATTGAAACATTTCTAGAATCTCATACAACCAACTACTTCATATGTAACATTTGGGCTCATTTGGCTTCTAAATGCCCAAATCCGAAATAGTCAACAAAACATCCACTTTGCAAAATTTGTAGAAGTTCTCGTTGTACGTGCACACGCCTTTAGCAAGTAGACGTTATTAAACTGACATCCCCACCACTCAAGACAGATTTTGATAGCTGATTGGATGGCTCTGTATTGTGACGCGACCTAATAGTGTTGCTTTCCACGTCGATTGGTTAAGGCGTACGCCACTACAGATACCGAAATCGCCTATTGGATTACATTCGACGTTCGCGGCTCCTCCCATACGTTTGTCCTACTACTGTTTCCGCTAGGCCACCATGCCCTCCGGAAGATAGTTTGTTGTAGTTGAGCATTGGAATGAGTGAAAGGTGTCTACATCTTGTTTATAAACACATCGTGTGGGTTAGATAACAAAGCCGGTAAATAAGTGTGAAAAAGACAAGACACTTAAATACAACATTTAAATTGTGTATATAGTCTCGGTATAGTTCATAAGTGCTCTGGGGCCAGGCGAAAAGCGAGGAGGGAGGTTATGGAGCCCTCACCGGTAAAGGGGAAACCGCAGGGTCGGTTGCTCGTATCCACGACTTTAGACGCCAAAGATGAGCTAGAGGAGGTAAGATGATTTGAATGTAGATGATTTGCATGTATATAGAGGCTTAATGTAAGCATTCATCTTACCAGTCTTTACGACAGAATCTGGATTTGCAGGATGGTTAGCAGATCATATTATTTAGAAACTGTACAGCTACATTCCTTGAGATCAAAAATGTGTGCTGAGATTTTGATAGATTTTTAAAAATCTTATTCGATGGTCATTTACTCTACTCTATACACAACTGATAGACAATAGCTAATCTTACAGACTCTTCATAATGCATAAATGATACGTGCAGGGCACACTTTTAAAAATGTTTATGCTCATGACATGGACAACCCACATATACTGGTAATACTAATAGGGAGAAGTAAAAAATGTGTACATGAAAACAGAGAACTGAAATTTCAAATCCTAGACAGGTAAAGAATTTGTGCATAACCTTGTGTTTTTGAATAACAATAGATTATCAATAAAGTATTGAAAATAATTGTGACATTTGAAAACATCTGTAACAGATAGTATTATAAGGAGTAGTGAGTAACGGCAGTAGTACATAGAAATTTCTTCCGATCTCATTTCAAAATAAAGGTCGATTTGTATCTGTCCTTGCGTCCTATCTATATCCACTGTATTTTTGTGGTGGTCTTGTTTAATATGGTGTCCTGGCTACTCTTCTCACCTTGCACTAACCCTGTCTCTCAGCGCTTGGAGAGGTGCGTTGGGATTGTGACGTCCCTGATTAACGGGCTTTCGGAGCGTGAAGCCAACGATGCCCTCACTGCTCACGTGAGTCTTTGTTACATGCATTTGCATGGCTCTGACATTACATTTCAGTGTGCAGAGTGTATTTCAGTGAATTGTGCTGATGTGCTGTGTTTCATTTTTGAAGAAATAATCATCTTCAATGAACAGTTATGATGTACACCATACTATATTAAATAATATATGTTTTTGCCTGTTTTAGGTAGTGTAGTTATTGCTTTGGATTGGTTCTATGTGTCAGTGTTAATTTGATATGAGAAGGAAAACATCTTCGGGCAACTGTGAAAATGTGGGTTTCAGTGTTTGGCAGCCCAAATTTGTTCTGCTTTTTTCTCTTCTGTCTCGTTATGTCTGCCTCCCCACCCCACTCCTCTGTACTTTTCCTTGTTAATGCCTCTTTGCTGTCCTGCCCCTGGTTTGTCACATCGCCCCCTCCAGGTGTGTAAAGGGGCTCAGCAGCATGAGGAGGTATGTCTGGGCCTCTTCACATTGCTGCTGACAGAGCCAGCGCAGGCGCAGCGGGTAAGCTGGGCTCGTCGTCCATCTGTCTGTCCGTTCTCCTGCTAGGCAGGGGATTGTACCACACGGTGACCTGGAGGAACTGTTCCCACATAAATGACCTCGAATTGTGTTGAAGATGATTTTTGAAAGTCACATTTAAGGCTAATGTGCCATGCGAGAGAGAAGATAAATAATTGCAAATACATTTAATGTGATAGTTGTTTCTTTTGTTCAATACAAACAATGAATTACATTTCTTACTCACATGGAAGATGTATGTTGTTGTTATTTATAAACGCGAAACAGAAAACTTTGATGAGACTTCACAAGTAAGTACAGCTGAAGTTTCATCCAGACTTTCCATCTTAATAGGCTGCAATTCAGGCCAAGGTCCAGCTTTTTACATTGTCGTTTAACAAAACCCGGGCGACCTTTCAGGGATTTGTTTAATAGCAGCATAGTTTTGAGTAATGGCGGAAATTACAGGTTTGGCAGTCGGCTCAGAATCCTACTCTTGTTCTCTGTTGACTCTATAATTGTGAGGTGGACGGTATGACTTTGGCACGGTGTTGGTTTAGGTCTTGTTTGGCATGGCCCTCCACCCCATTCTCTTGCAGTGCTACAGAGACTTAACGCTGGTCAACAGGGATGGCATGAATGTGGTTCTCATCAAGATTAACCAGATACTCATGGAGAAGTTCCTGAAACTGCAGGACGTTTGCCGCAGTCAGGTATTCCCGCTGCCCCCCTTTCCGTGTCTGCGCCCTGTGGCAATTGACCCCCCCCCCCCCGACAAGCTTTGCGTTTGAGTTCTACATTGAAAGTTGCTGGAATCTTCACGCTTGCAACCTTTGCTCCTTGGCCTCCTGTGTCTGTGGCCAGTTGGTGTGGCTGGTGAGGGAGCTGGTGAAGAGCGGTGTGATCGGGGCCGATGGAGTCCTCATGACCCTCATGAAACAGATCGCTGGTGAGTTCTGCTATATGTGAAACATACAGCTTAAATTTTTTATGCATATTATTACCTTGTATTTACTACCAAACCTTCATGCTTATTTGTTGTTGGCTTGTAGAATTTTATCTCCTTTATATCTCTTTGTTATGTTATTCATTTATTTGTTTGTCTATTTGATTAATGTTCTTCTTTATTGTGACCTTCTTGCCATGGTTAAGTGAGAATTACTTTATCTTACCTGGTGTGCATGCCAAGATTTGCCCAAGTTCCCTTCATCACAGGTGCCTGCTGGCTCTTGTCTGGTTGTTCACCTGGCTCTTTATAATTACTTGTTCTTTACTTATGTGTCTGTTCACCAGCATGGTCACATTTGGTGGCACTAAACACTGCGCTTTTTCACAGGAGGGGACATCTCTAGCAAGAACCTGTGGCTGGCTGAGAACGTGCTGGACATCTTGGTGGAGCAGAGGTGGGCTGGGACGGTCGACGATGGAGATGACTGTAGACTGCGTTTGGTGTCGTGTGCCATTTTTGGTGAGCGTATCTAAATCTTCCCTTGGTAGGGAGTGGGTGTTAAAGAGCGGGATGCTCATTGCCATGTCGGTCTACACGTACCTGCGCCTCATCGTGGACCACCATGGCACCCCCACCCTCCTAGCCCTCCGGCAGAAGGAGGTGGACTTCTGCGTCGGACTTCTGAGGGAGAAGGTGAGCAGTAAGGTGGCAGTGTGATGGGGGCAAATGGCCAGCCTCAGGACAGAGCACACTGTCTGATGAATCGTGACCTGTTGCCTTGTGCATCTCTCACCTCCTCTCCTCCATCACTCTTTTCCCTCTCTTTTCTCTTCCTCTGGCCCCAAGTTCATGGACTGCTTCATCATCGGGAGGGATCTGGTGCGTCTGCTTCAAAATGTGGCCCGGATACCTGAGATGGAGCTCCTGTGGAGGGACCTTCTGCACAACCCGCAGACCCTCAGCCCCCAGTTCACAGGTCTCAGCCTCTGCATTCCCTGGCTCCAGTTGTCAGTGCTTCCCGGTTCATCGCTAATACTTCTGCTTCCTGTCTTCGTAGGCATTCTGCAGCTGCTGTCCTCTCGCACATCCCGCAAGTTCCTGGCGTGTCGACTGACACCCGACATGGAGACCAAGCTGCTCTTCATGACTTCCCGGGTAACCTATAACATACCGGACCCCAAGACACCTGTTGGAGGAGATGGATGGGTGGAGTCTAACCCGAGCTTACTGGCATGCAGGTCCGATTCGGGCAGCAAAAGCGGTACCAGGATTGGTTCCAGCGGCAGTACCTATCGACGGCGGACAGCCAGTCGCTGCGCTGTGACCTGATCCGTTACATCTGCGGAGTGGTGCACCCCTCCAACGAGGTGCTGAGCTCCGACATCCTGCCCCGCTGGGCCATCATCGGCTGGCTGCTCACCACTTGCACGGTGAGCCTCTCTACCCGCAAGGTGGCAGCTGCCACGTATCTGCCACCATTGCGAGGCTTCCTCTTAACCTTCCTGTGTCTCTCCCCCTTTTCGCTCAGTCCAACGTCGCAGCCTCAAACGCCAAGCTAGCTCTTTTTTACGACTGGCTGTTCTTTAACCCGGAGAAGGACAGTATCATGAATATAGGTGAGAGAGGGCATTCAGGAGGATGATGGGGGACTTAGGGTGGGTGTGAGAGGGTGACCTGTCCCAGCATGGGCCTGTTTGCAGCCAGGGTCTCATGATTCTTCCCCCATCCTCCAGAGCCGGCGATCCTGGTCATGCACCACTCGATGAAGCCCCATCCAGCCATCACTGCCACCCTGCTGGACTTCATGTGCAGGGTGAGTGTCCACTTCATGGCTCTGGCTTTATGTCCTCTCTGGGTGTTCTTTCTGCCGACTCCTCTTCTCTCTGGCACGTTTCAGATAATCCCTAACTTCTATCCGCCTTTGGAGGTCAACGTTCGGCAGGGTATCTTCAACTCCCTCAACTTCATCATGGAGAAGAGAGTGCTGGCGTGAGTCTTTCCCCGGTTGCCATCTTAAAACACCTCATGATGTGTTGTAGTGTGTGGCGTGTTCCTCACACGTGTTGCATATCGTCTTTGCAGTCACGTGCCAGGCATGACGGGGCACATGCAGCACATCTTTGATGTATTAACATCTCAACACTTTTTTTTTTGCCGGTGCACTGTGTGTCAGTGATTTTTTTTTTTTTTTTTGTATACTTGTTTACCATAGACTAAAACAATGACCTCTGCCCCCCTATAGCCACCTGGCCCCCTTGTTCGACAATCCTAAGCTGGATCGTGAGCTGCGGTCCATGCTGAGAGAACGCTTCCCCGAATTCTGTAGCTCACCCTCACCACCAGTGGAAGGTCAGCACAGCACTGTTTCCTAGGGCAACTTGCTAACAAACATTTTTATTGTGCTTTCATTGTAACATTATTTAGTAGTTTGGTGGTAAAATGTCAAAAGCAAAGGTATTATATGGCTTCGTGTAAATTTTAGAATTGGGTAACATTCTAGAGACAAGATTTCCATGTGTTTCAAGTGTATCTGAGTCAAAGTTTTGCTAATAGAGCTTCTCTCCTTGTGCAGTGAAAATGGAGGAGTCCGTTACCTTGGAGATGGATAATCATGTTTTAGACAAGGAGGATGGTTGCTACGACAACACAGAGGCCACCTTCAGCGATGATGAGGAAGAGCTCAACAACAAAGGTGAGAGTAAACGCTCCAGTCTACGTTCTCAGCTTCTGACACTCCTGTGTACAAACCTGTTGAGGTTCACTCAATCTTTCTGTCTTTATGTGACACATTTCATTCCCTGCTGTCATACTATTTTGTAGTGACGGAACAAATGAGGCTTCGGTACCTGTGGTGGGTGGGTTTGAAGTCTCATTTAATGCCAGCAGTGACCGGTTAGATTTGGATACAGGTTTTGAAGCCTCATTAAGCACCAGCATCAGTTGTTTAGTTTGGGATACTCCCACCCACTATGGGTTTTGAAGCCTCATTTAGCACCAGCATCGATTGGTTAGTTTGGGATACTCCCACCCACTATGGCATTTGAAGCCTCATTTAGCACCAGCATCAATTTGTTATTTTGGGATACTTTTGAAACCTCATCTGTCCCACTACTACTATTCTGTATAGATGTTCAAATTGATGATGTATTCCACTTTGGTCATTGCCCTGTTCGTCTTGTTCCTCACATACATAATCATTTGTTCAAGGCAAAAAGCGAGAATTTAGGTTCCACCCAATCAAAGAAGCGGTTATTGACGAGCCTGCTGACATTACACCCTTTGTGGACCAATTGGATGAGACTCTTAGGGAAAAGGTATTGCAGCTACAAAAAGAGAGGTGAGTGGATCAAAGAATGGGCCACCACTCATTCTGTTAAAAATGTGTTGAAGCTTGTTATTGATGGTGCAATTGACCCCCCATTTGACATCATTAACAGTGACACAGAGACGCAGTGTGAGGTCATGCAGGAGATAGTGGACCTTATCCTGGAGGTGAGGTGGCCTTTAGTCATGTTCTGACCTAACATTTGTCAGAGTGTCTGCTTGATTCGTCTTCACTTTCTGCCTCTCAACTTTTTCATGTTATCTCCTCTCATGCCTTCCTATCTCTCTCTCTCTCTCTCTCTCTCTACCCCCCTCCCCCATCCTTGTAGGAGGACTTTGATTCTGAGCAAATGTCAACTTTGGCGTCATGCCTTGCTGAGCTCTTTAAAGGTCACTTTCGGGGTGACGTGCTGCCGGATGAAATCACAGAGGAGTGAGTGTGCTGTCAATTTTCCTTCATCTGCTTTCCTGCCAGATGGGCTGGTGGGGCGAGTGGCGTGCTTCAACGTCCATTACAGGTCCAAAGCCAGGGAGGTGTGGCAGCCTTGGTCTCTGCCCACCCGTCTGTCTTGTCCACAGGTCCCTGGAGGAGTCTGTGTGCAAACCCGTGTGCCTGGTCTTCAGGAACCTCTGCCAGATGCAGGAAGACAACAGTGGCTTTTCTGTGCTGCTCGACATGCTGGCCGAACTTTACCAGAAGCAGCCCAAGATTGGTTACCACCTGCTGTACTACCTGAAGGCCAGGTGATGGTGCTGCTCTGACCTGCCCTGGGTCCTGTCACTCTGGATGTGGTCATCACAGGACCTGAAGTGGGATTTCTTGTGATACCATCCATAGACTAGGATACAGTGACACAGGATGGTTCCCCCAGGACCACGGTGCCACATACTGACAGAAATTGACACCAATATCGGGGATTTCTCAAAATGTTCAACAGGGCAAAAACCCTTGACTGTGCAAGACAAGATGGGGACTTTAGACTATATGTACAGTACATAGTATGCACAATGCCGAAGTGTGTCTTTCATTAAAACACTGATCCAAAAACAAGCTTAAACCCATGAAAATGTGGGCAGCAATAGCAGTTAGCGGTGCTGAGCTGCATCCTGAAGGTTTTTGGATTGAGTCCCTGAAAGGACCGGCTTTGCCAAGATACATAACCTGATTGAGAGGAGAGAATACTCGGCTGTGAAAATGGGCAGAAACTGCAACGTACTGGTTTGTACATCTTTATTTAACAAAGAGGTAACATGCAATAGTGGTGAAACAGTGGCTCAGTGGTTAGGTTGGGGGGTTCAAATCCCACCTCTATTCTCTGTGTGTGGAGAATGCATGTTAGCCTCATGTTTCATCGTAGTCCAGAGACATGCAGTAAAACTGCGGTGGCTGTGAAATTGCCCGTAGAATATGAATGTGAGTGTGTTTGTACTCTGAGATGGGCTGGCATCCTCATCCTGTCCAGGGTGTAAACCCCACTTTGTGGCCTATGTTGCCTGGTATAGGCTGCAGATGTCCTCACGACCCTCGCCAGGCAAAGTAGTTAAAAGGTGGATGGATGACCTGCAGTATTTGCAAAGAATGTATTTTGTTGTTTATTGAATTTGTGGTTATTGTATCCCTTTAAGTGCCCACCCCATTAACACGATGCCCCCTCTCTGACCCCCAGTAAAGCGGCCATGGGGAAGATGAGCCTGTACGAGTCCTTTGCGCAGGCCACAGCGCTGGGTGACCTGCACACATGCCTGATGATGGACATGAAGGCGTGCCAGGAGGATGATGTCAGGCTGCTCTGCTACCTGACACCCTCCATCTACAGTGAGGTTTGTCTGTCTCTCTCCCACCCCTTTTATTTCTCCCCCCTCTCTCCTCATCCGTGGTGCTAAAAGGACTTGTCTCCCATTCGCAGTTCCCGGATGAAACACTGCGCAGTGGAGAGCTCCTCAACATGATCGTGGCCGTTATCGACTCCACACAGGTAACACCCCCAAGGCTGTCATTCGTTAGGCCAAAGCCGATGAGAGGCAGAACCACCAGTCAGGGCTGACCAGTGCTGTCGCCTGGTGCGGAATCTCAGAGATGCAGTCTGAGGTCATACGCTTTTATTTAAATCACTTTTCCCCATCTCACTTTCTTCCTTGCTTCACCAGCCCCATCTGGAATCAACTGAATCAATGACTTGATTTATTAATAATCTGCACTTTTCACTTTATCCATCCTTAATCCCATACCATCGGATGAGCTACCTCACACAGTGTACTTAATACTATTCTGACTGTTTGGCAAATTAGATTTCAAAATTTGTGGTGGGTGGCACCAGCTCACGTTAATTGGTCATTCTGGATACTCCCACCCACCCCAGGTTTTTAAGCCTTATTTGTCATTTGCCCAATTGCTGCTTTTTATGCGCAAACATTCTACTTTTAGATATTTATCTGTGATGTACAGCTTAACCCACTATACTGTTCTATTCAGTTTGTTCTGTCATATGTTGGACTGTATCTTGTCAGCACACCCACCATGCTATATACAGCATGTATATGTATTTATTAATGTCTTGTGTCTTTACTGTTGCTGTGTTTTGTGTGGTCTTTCTTAAGGTCTTGGATTAAGGCATTTCTGTTTTATCGTTTGCCTGCATGTACTGAAACCAGAGTAAAGTTTGACTTGATTTGCCTTCCTTCCTCATCCAGCTGCAGGAGCTGATGTGTCACGTGATGATGGGGAATCTGGTCATGTTCCGGAAGGACTCCGTTCTCAACATACTCAGTGAGTTTGGCTTTGCCTGCTGATTCTTATAACTGTGGGTGTTGGTTCGGGGTCACTGCGCACGCCTGTGTGTGGCTCTCCATGTCGGCACATTCCGAGGAGTGACGCTGTCCTTCCGTGTGACAGTTCAGTCTCTGGACTGGGAGACCTTTGAGCAGTACAGCACTTGGCAGCTGTTCCTGGCACACAGCATTCCTCTGGAGACCATTATTCCTATCCTGCAGCACCTCAAGTACAAAGGTAAGGCCTCCCAGTTTGTTTTCATGCCTGGGTGTTCTGAGTGTTTTTGTGGGCTGGACAGCCTCTCACTGCAGCACTGAATTATGTCTGCCGTCTCCCCAGAACACCCAGAGGCCCTGTCCTGCCTGCTGTTGCAGCTGCGCAGAGAGAAGTGAGTCCCTCCGTACAATTGGTTACTTTTTTAGGGGTTATTGGGCTTCTTTTGCCTGTATGAGAGCTGGAGTAGATTAATGGAGTGAGCTTGTGTGCATGCCCATATAAGCCACGCCCCTTGTGTTTGTGTGTGCCCTGCAGGCCCACAGAGGAGATGGTGAAGATGGTGCTCAGCCGGCCATGCCACCCTGAGGACCAGTTCACCACCAGCATCCTGCGCCACTGGGCCACCAAGCATGATGACGTCCTGGGCGAGCACATCAAGGCCTTGCTCATCAAGAACAACAGCTTGCCACGCAAGCGCCAGAGGTACCCGGCTCTCATGTGGCGACGTGTAAACGGCACCTCTTAACCACGGCACTCTGAGATGGCAGACACACTACATAGTGCACTATTTAGGGAGTGATTTTGAGTATGGCCTGGTTCTCATACACACAAACGGGCACGTTCAAATGTGAGCTCTTAATCACAGACACCAAAAGCACAGGCAAATTATATTTGGCCTTATGCTTTTTTTTCCTAAATGTAGTTTACATCCCCCCACTCCAAATTCTCTTTAGCCTGCGCAGCTCCAGCAGCAAATTAGCTCAACTGACCCTGGAACAGATCCTGGAGCACATGGACAACCTGCGGCTGAACCTCATCAACACAAAGCACAACTGTGAGTCTTTGGTACATTTTAATGGGCCGGCTGATAAGACCTGTCAGAACCTACTTCAGACCTGTTCCTCCTCTTTGTCTCCCAGTCTTCACACAGACCCCCATACTCCAGGCCCTCCAGCACGTCCAGGCGAGCTGCGACGAGGCCCACAAGATGAGGTCAGTTGCTCCTTGCGGCCTGCTGTGTGAGCAACTGAAGCCACGGAACTTTCCGGAAAGCGCTGAAAGCAAATTAAAGTGGAATCTAACGGGGCTGTATCATTCTTTGATGTTCCTCCCTTTTACTGAAGTAGCAATAGTTAGCATACTAGTGCTTTTATTAAGAAATTAGATTTGTCGTGTTTCACTTCGTGTCTCTGGGGTACGTTGTTGACACTTTTCTGTAGTTCCCATACAGTTCCAGTTTTCTACAATTTTTTTTTTTTTTTTTAACTGCTCTTTAGCTTTGCTTAGCACTGTTGACAAATGAGAAAAACATGGTAAAGGAGGGTTTGTTTCCAAAATCATTTATTGGGAAAATATATACAGCATCTGATTAATGTTATTCTGTTTCCAAATTATTTATTGCTGTAAGTATTTTTACCCCATGCAATTACAGGACTTCTTTGTGTACAGTTGAGTTTTCTGTGTTTCTGCAGAAGATGGAATCTGGTATAAAAATGATCTATAAAATATATTATATTTTGGTACTCATATTCTATCCAGGGTGCACCCCTGCCATGTGCTCTAAGCCGTCAGGCTCCAGTCCCCTCTGTGACCCTGCTTATAGTAAGAGGTTGAGGGAAGGATGGATGACTTTATACAATGGACAGATCCATTCAAATTCCTGCTTTTAATGTTTTCATTATTTACCTACATCCGTTTCATTTTTAGATGTTTGCTATGATTTAGCCTATGGCTGATTACAATTAAAAAGCTCAAAAAACAGGCTGGACTTTTCCAAATTAAACTGGGCTCCATTTTTTCATTTTGTCACCATCTAGATTCAGTGACCTCTTCTCATTGGCTGATGAGTTTGAAGACTCCTCCAAGCCTCCAAAGTCTCGGCGTAAGGCCCCGGTGTCGTCATCCCTGCGCTCCCGGAAAGGGGTGGCCCCACCAGCCAGCAACGAGGAGGAGAGCGCCTCCAGCAGTGCATCGGTCAGCGTGTGCTTAGCCACAGTTTGTTTTGTTAGCACATGGTTGAAAGGGTGCTAATGGCAGCTGCCTCTCTCCATCACAGGAGGAGGAGGATTCCAAGCCCAAAGCCCCCAAGCGGAAGAGGAAAGGCTCGTCTGCTGTGGGCTCCGACAGTGACTGAGAGACAACACCAACCAGCCACGACTGCCATTGTGACGTTACCGGAGGACATGTCCGCCGCCCATTCTGCTCCACCAGCAAGGAGCTTGTGTCCAAGAGACAAACCTGCCGCAAGGGGCGGGGCTACTGCTCCTGCTCTGCCGCCACTGGCAGAAACCAGAGATGTGCCCCACCCCCAAAAACCCCACCTCATTCAGCTCTTTGGCCCTCACAAGACAGTGGGTACGGCAGGGCTGGAGGAAACGGGGGACAAGTAAAGATGCGGAAAACTCCTGTCACCTTGGTTCAGACAGACTTGACAAGCAATGGACCGACAGACTCAGATTCTGCCTTATGGAAACAGGATTGCACAACTTTCAGACTGAAGAGGGTGAGGTGGACTTGTGTCGCTATGCGCCCACCCCCCCCCCACACCCCACACACACCAACCTGTCACGAACATCAGTGTGCGATGCCTCTATGGAGACTCCAGAAGACATTCAGAAACCTCACCATGGCTACACGGAGGATTTTTCCACACTCCTCTCAAATTATTTTTCACTGAGACAATGAGTACAAAGAAAAAAGGTTGTTGTGGATGAAAAGTGGGGGCAATCCCAAATTTAACTGATTAGCAATGTCTGTGTTTTACTAAGATCATCGCTAACAGCTAACATTTCTAAACTACAGGCTTGGTCAGCCCTCTTCTGGACGGTTGTATTCTGGATGAAATTGAGCTAACGCTGCAGCCACACTCCCATTCAGCTTAATATGCGGGGATAAGTGCTGCTTGGAATTGCCAGCCTGTTGATGGGTGTCTCTGGTCTTCTGCTAGTTACTTAACAAGAGGCTGGTGTGGATGAGGCCCTGCTAGTCTCTTTCAGTATAAGTAGGAGAAGGGGAGGCTAGAGACAGTGGCGAATATGGACATCTGATACAAGTTTTTAATTTCTTTTGATCACTTAATTTTCCTATACAAAAAAGACCACAACAATGCTATTAATAAATAAAAAGGGGGGAAGTACACATTGCATTCATTTGTTTGTATGTAACAGACTTTTTGGCTACCGTGATGTTCGTTAATATTTCAAAGGCAGATAACTAAGATCTCTAGTCTCAAATTCATATATTTGATAAGGCAAAGATTCGTACAAAATACCCTAAAGTATACGATCTTAAAGCGTTTAAAAAATTGTAAATGCAATTATTAAAAATGTCCGCAAGGACAAAAAAAATCGTCTCTCAGCTATACTTGAATTATCCTTAAAGGATGAGAGTTGCTTTATAGATTGTGATCAAACGTAAAAACGAACATCCCTGTAAGCAATGTGATTAAGCAAAAACACTTAGAGCCGTATTTAATGTATAACTCAGTCTGTATTTAATCATATACGTTATGTTGGTTTCGAGCATCTACGCTTGTCTCGGTTAAAGCCGCTACCGTTGAGGTCTCCTTGCGCTTCCAAGCCTTTGTCGGTTTTTAAAGTCCTCACCGCAGCCAGGCGCTTCTTCAGGAGCGACTTCAGGTGCCCTCTGAACGGAGGAGAAGGAGGGTGCTTGGGGAGACTAGTCTGGGAGCCGGGTTGCAAGTCGTGTGTTTGGGCTTCGGGTTTACCCGAGTCACAACTGCGAGAAGGGGTCGAGTTGCAAGACAGGGAGCGAAAGGTCCTTCTTGCTGTACGGGAAACGCTGCCCGTGTCAGAAAGGGGAAGCGACTGCGTCCGCGGTATCGGCATGCGTCTTGCTGACTGTGGCCGATAGATGATGGAACGCGGCATCTCGTCCTCGAAAAAGAGGGACTCCCGTCGCTGGACGCACGGACTCTCCCCCAGGGCGAGAAAGCCGTAAGGGGTGGTGATCTTTTGAAGGTGTGGGAGGGACATTGCCGCCCGAGTCACCGGATCCGTAAGGTCCTCGTTAGCCAGGTCCGTCCAAAATCTGCGCTCTGATACGGGGTCAGACTGGTGGTGATTTATGCAGCGCGAGTGACAGGATTGTCCTAAGCATGCCACGGTACACCGACGGGCACTCTTGGGTGATTCCACTCCAGATCTCTCTAATTCACGATGCGTTGGAGAGCACTTCCTGCCAATTATCGCCAAAGGTGGAATAGTAAACTTGGGCACCCGATCAGGAGTCATCACCATGTCCCTTAGCGACATCTGTCTCCTCCTTATATCAGTGTGGATGTCCTGACTGGCCGGCATCGATGACAGCTTGCCTCTGTTGTGTTCCAAAGCACGTGTTTCAAACGCAATAGTCCCCTCTGTTTTTGAAACGGCCAAAGCTGGCATTATCGCCAGTTAAACTGTATTTTACTGAAAATTGCAATGATTCCCATAAAAGTTATAGCATTATCTCAATAGCAGTTATTCCTTCCCGTGGGTTCAGCATTGGCGATATATGGAAATTAAATTTAGAATGAAAAAGTTATTTTTCTGTTTTTACATAGGGTGTCCACCCGCAGCGCAGAATTGCTGTGGTCGACTGGATCATATATATTTATATATCAGGCGATGACGTCAATGCTGAGGTTTTTTTTTTCGCTTGGCTCCCTTAGCACCGTGGCTCCACCCCATGATTCTAAAACTGAAATAGAATATCTTTCTGCAAGTTGTTCAGTTGTCCGTGCCGTAAAGTTTATGTGCCACTCAAGCTGCACTTACAGTGACGGACCGACAAGACTTTTGGTTGATTAGTGTCTCCAGTGCGTTTAGGAGGTGGTGTTCTGTCTTTTGAGTATATGTATTCCTCGATGAAACGGAGAATTAAATTGTTGTTGTTGTTGTTTAGTCACGCAGTCGTGTCCGACTCTTCGCGACTCCATGGATCACAGCACGCCAGGCCACCCTGTCCTCCACCGCCTCTCGGAGCCTGCCCAAACTCATGTTCATTGTCTCCACCACGC
>JAACJT020000110.1:11097414-11167816 GCA_009936485.2 Gymnarchus niloticus | reverse complement strand
CTTCGCATCGTGTGCCCAAAATATTTGAGCTTCATCTTCATTATTTGTCCTTCTAAGGAACAATCAGGATTGATTTCGAGAATTAAATAGCACATCTTTTAATGATCATTGAACGTTATGAACTAGAGGCGACAGAGTAAAAGTATGATGATGAGGAGGGAGGTTGTTTCGGGTAATGTCAAATACATGTGAAGTTGTGGAGCAGCAAATGTAGACTACAATAACAGCAAAATCATCAATACCATAAAAAGAATTCCGAACAAAATATTAGAAATCATTTCCAGACAAACTATTTGAGTGTTCATTGTCAATTTCTGCTAACATGTACTATAGCTGTGGTAAAAGTTATAAGAACAAGTATACCTAATTTATAACCATGATATATTTATAGCCTATGTTTTTTTTTTAACTATAACCTATTCGAGTTTGTTCGAGGTAATTCTTGAAAAGCTTTAAAAAATGCATTTTTAATAGTTGGTATTTTGGGCTATTAACACTGGCATCAAAATAGAAAAGAAGCCGCTATAGGACTCATTTTGTATGGTGTGGTATGGTTTGCAGCTTTGCAAGTATTTTAGTTAATTACAGGAATTCTGCTCTACATTTTTACTTTTAATTTGGAACCAAAGTGTCCAGCAAAGCCACTCTTACTCGGGGAAGCTGTTGAATGTGACACCCGGAAGTTTACTGTTACAATCAATGTCCGATACCGTGCTGATGGAGGGAATTGTAAACCGGCGGCTATCTGTAACAAGCGCAATTAATACATATTTCTTACAATAAAAAGTTAACGAGACGGCAGAAGGGTTCAGCGTAACAGACACGAATCGGAAAAATATAATCATGAGATGACTAAACGACAGCATTACGAGGAAAGAAAAAGAAACCAAGACAGATGAAACGGGTAGGCAAATTTTTATTTTGTCTGTGTAGGCCAGTAACGTTCTTATTTGAAATGATTAGTTGCTTGAGGGTTTATCAGTTATAATTTTATTTATTGCACTTATTGTGTATTAAATCCCTGAAAACGTTCACGACATTTTAATGGATGGTTTAGTGTATACATTCATAATATGTTGCTTTTGCTCTAGTAACGTTGTTCGTATTATTAGCCGCCACTATTTTAAATGGCATGTTACTGCGGTAACTGACCAGTAATTGATTAACAAAACAGTATTTTGTGTCGCTCATATAGAATAGGCCTAGTTATTTTACAAACAATAAATATAACTCGCACCACTGCAACACAAATGTGTGTTTGATAGGTTTCTTTTCAAGATGCTTATGGCCCGAAAACGTAAATCTAGCTCACCAGAACCAAGGCTGGTCCCTTCCAAAGCCTTAAAGAAGGACGAACCAGCATTTGAACTAAAAGCATCCCACAGCACGTCTCTTAATCCGGGAAAGATCTGTACACCCGCAGAAGGGAAACGCCAGGGGATCGTCTCAGATATATCCTCACCATTGTCACCAAGAAGACATTCTGCCAGGTTTAAATGTATTGCGTCCAGCTTCCAGTCTGAGGTTGCAGGTACTGTTTGAAGGAAGGGGGGGTCACATGTCGAAGTCACGTGAATCATAAATAAATACTGAAAGCGATACGTTATTGAGGGATTTTATTGTATAGATTGATCAGAGGGAAAGTGGTCAAGTTGCTGGGTGGTAATAAAAAAAAATCATACAAAATAGAACTGTAACACTACTGATAGTGTTGGTCTGTCATTTACAATGGAAACACTAATCTTCATCCAGAAATAGCCCTTTTCTAATGATTTTTTAAGTGATTAGTTCCTTCTAACAAGATTAAATACTATGATACAATTGATGTATTGCACTTTTCCCTTAGTTTTTTTTTTTCACCACACATTCCTGTTTACAGGCCAGGCCAAGTACAGAGACAATTCAGTGCACAGTTCCAGCCCACCCCGGCACCCCACTCCAGCTGAGGACGACACTGAGCTCGGTCTGGTCATCACCCTGGGTGAGACTCCTCCGTCATTCCTCGTCCACGAAACAGCACCTTCGACTGCACCTATTCCACGATATGTTTGTAACACTGTCCTGTGTTGCCTGTTGAAATGACTTCTAAATCTGCTTTCACTTTCTCTCACTAGATGAAAAGCAGTGTGGGGGGCAGCGAGGCGGGAGGAAGAAGGGCGGGAAGGTGAAGATGGGGGCAGTGGGGGGTGTGGCAGCTGCAGGCATATCTCTAGGGACCAGTGCAGAGCAGGAAGCGACAGACCAGGAGGAGCCCGACATCAACAAGCAGCTTGATGGAGAGCTGGAGCGAAAGTCTCGACAGCACAACCTGAGCAGTGCCAACGTCCGCAACATCTTGCATGTGAGTCGCTGGATCCACACCTCAGTTCTCTGAATCTGTTATTATTAGTATTATTATAGTTATTAGTATTATTATAACCTTGCAACGATCAGCATCTGTGGTCTTATTCATTACAAATCATCTTTTTCCATTCAGTTACCAGGCTGAAGGTCAAGTACTTAAGTTGCAGGGTGGAAAACCAGGTTTAGCACAGCCCGCCCATGCTTGCTGCTCTGATAACTGAGATCCCTCCCTGTGCTCACGTTATTTTTCCCTTTAATTTGACCTTCAGCCCACTTTCATGTATCTGACATCATCCAACCCCACAGTACGTTTGAAAGAATGTCTTTTGCGAAGCTCACCAGCCGACAGTCTCTGCTTCCCTCAATAGGATGTCATCACCAACGAACACGTGGTGGCCATGATGAAAGCTGCGATTAGGGAAACGCAAGACATGCCTATGTTTGTGAGTCCAGGTGTCTTTCGGTTTGCATATTCAGCAAGTGATAGGGAAGAGTTCAGTTCATAACTTTCACAATGATTTTAGTTCTGTTCTTTTAAATGTTTTTTTTTGTACTTATTTAACAATTTTTAGCTTGGGATCAGTATATATACACTCTGTTTGTCTGTCCTTTTGACTTTGTATTATCTATGATTTCTGAAATATGTTTGTAATGAGTAACTTTTAATCAAATTATGTCTTCTCATCTTTGGCATCAAGGAGCCTAAGATGACTCGCTCCAGGCTAAAGGAGGTTGTGGAGAAAGGGGTGGTGAGTCTGACGCCTTCAGAGGTCTTTTCATTCTTAGAATCCGTCAAGCCATCTTTTGCAGTGTGACCCTTTGTCATGTTTGTGAATGAATAGGATAGATTATGTGTTTAATATCAGAGTGAGTTTTTATGGTATGTCTGTCCCACAGGTCATCCCCACTTGGAACATCTCTTCTATCAAAAAGTCCAGTGAAGTGAAGGTTTGTAAATATGCATTGTCCCTGCACCTCCCCAAGGTGGCTTATTATGGCAGAATGTTTCTTGTTGCTATGTTTAAAGGGCTTCTGTATTTCCTGAATGTTTTGCATGAGCTCAGCTGGGAAGCCAAGTCAAGATTACATGCCTTTATGACTGATATCTGTCGCCTCTGCACGCTCCATAACTTTCAACATTAAAATATGTATCACTGTTTTATCCTCTGTTCATAATCACACTCAGAGCACCAGGAAGAACACTAATATTTAACATTGTAAGATGCCCTTTACGCAATAGACTTTTGTAAATGCGGACGTGTGGAACTAGATGGAAAAAAAGAGATAATGCATTTTTATTTTGTTATGAAGCTGTAGAATGCTACAGAAAATGGATCCAGTTTCACTTTACTTGCAGATTCTGCCACACTGATCCAGGTCACATAACCCCATTACTGCCCATAAATGTCATGTTTTTAAATATCTTTCCCTGTAACACGTCTTTGCCTTCAGCCTCCGCAATTTGTGGATATTCAACTCGAGGAAGAGGACTCCTCTGATGAAGAGTACTGCCCTGATGAAGAGGAGGAGGACGAAACGGCAGAGGAGGTCAGCCAGCCGTTTCTCAGGATTGGGGATGTCTCCGCCGTGTTGCGGCTGTGAGCCTTATACCTGCACTCCTCTTCTTAGACGTTTTTGGAGAGCGACGTGGAGAGCACTACCTCCTCTCCGCGGGGCAGCCGTGCTGGGCGGTCTCGCACTCCCGTGGATGGTGCAGAGCACGAAGAGCACCAGAGTGGCAGTCCAAGACAGGTGATCCAGCAGATTCCATAGCGCTCACCTGGCAACCTCTGAACGACTTTAATGTGCACTCAGTCCGTTTACTTTTCGGTTTTGGTAAACTGTATGAGAAGCAGGGTTATGAATTAAGCTAAATGCTAATGACAGTAAAAGGATTATGAGAAATGCTCACCATAGTGAAATTAAACAGCCTGATGTGTGCATTTCAGCTGCTTTTATGACTGCTCTGGGCTGAGGGCCCTCTCCTGCCTCTCAGCTGACCCACATACCCACTATCCCTCTGCTCTCCCCTCCTCAGGAGTCACGGCAGTCCAGGCACCTGAGGGTGGAGGTGGTCCCCATGGGCCCGCCCCCGCCCCCCCAGGCTACCGGGCCCCCCCGCCCCCTCAGGGCACCCTCTGAGTGCAGCTTCATGGAGAAGCTCCATGCTGTGGATGAGGAGCTGGCCCTCAGCCCTGTCTGCATGGAACCGTACCAGGTAGCAGCCAAGGGGCTGGGCAGTCGACACATCCGTTGCAGTACCGAAAACTGCCGGAAATCATTTTCACGTCCAGTTGCATTTTGAGAGTTGCTGAAATGCTGTTTTCTAAATCAGAAAGGGGTCCTTTAATATAATACGAACATAATAATTTATTTGGCAGTATAATATCATTTAAATAAATGATGCAAAAATTGCCTTGATACATTGTTACAGAATTATAAGTAAAGCACATGGATGAACAAAAGTCAGGATCACCATTTCATGAGTATGCACTTCTAAGCTCTGTCATATTAGTAGCTGTCACTTGTGCCCAGATTTTGTCACAAGGACTAACATGTAACTCATTCAGGACAGAGTTTTCCAGACCTTTTCCAGACCTTGCGTCCCGTAGGTCATTGGAAAACGGGAAAAGGTGGTGTTAAGCGTGCAAAGATGGAGTAGTGAAGACTTGAGCCTCGGTCAGATCCCGTCATGCTGCTTCTTACTCGGCCTTTTTCTTCTAGGCTCTGAGCAGTGGGGGCGGGGGGGACGACAGCCTGGTGGCCTGCCGCACTCGGTCCAAGCGGCCCCTCCGAGACGTGCCTTTGGGCAGACTAGAGGCAGAGCTACGCGCCCCAGACATCACGCCAGACATGTATGAGTGTGCCTCCGCGCCGGAGGACCGGGCGTGGACCCAGTGGCTGCAGGGCCTCATGAGCTCCGACATGGAGAACGAAGGTGAGGGGGGCGGATAACGATGTCTTCTGAACTCAGACTTTGGGGTGGGTGACAGCTGTAGAAGTGTGGAGAACAGAGGTACATTGAGCCCGATAGACTGTGTTCTTGTTGACCGATGACGACACCTCTTCCCCCACGCACGTTTCCTTGCCTCTAATGAGCAGTACGCTGGCAGCACAGACGCCACCGTCTCACTCACTGACACCTCCTCTGTTTGCTCGGCCGTGTTGTTCGCTAGCTTCCTGACTTCTTTTCCCACTCGTTACTCACTCCATCATCCGTAGCTGCTCTCCCTTCTCTATCCAGTATGCCACCCCCAGCTCCACTCCCACAAGTCCCACCTAGTGAATCCACTGTACTGATTGCTCTATCTCCTTGTCACGTTTAGGGTTTATGTCTATTAGTAACCTGTTCTGTATTAATACCTCTGTTACTCTCCCAGTGACCTCTATTACCCTTAACCCTTTACCCTACTGCCCTTCTCACAAGGGGGTGGGTCCACGTCTCTGTGGTGTGGTCACGCTTTGACGTTCACTGCTGAGATCAAGCGAGCGTTTGGCAGAGTTAATGTGTTTATATAATGGCTATCGGTGTTTGCATATTAGACAGACACCTGTGTCTCTCTGTCTTCTCTTTCCCATGCCCTTGTTTTCAGAGGAGGGCGACGATGACGACGATCCAGAGTATAACTTCCTGGAAGACATCGACGAGCCGGACCTGGAGGATTATCGCAATGACCGGGCAGTTCGCATAACCAGTGGGTTTCCTGCATTGACAAGCCTCAGGTTTTGGGGAGATGCATCTGTTCTGGGTTTGGCCCAAGCTCTTAAATCATTCTGGTGTCCCAGAGTCTGTTCCTGACGTTAGGGTGGTAAGATGGCGTTTGCTCTGGGATTCTCCCTCATCAGTTTCTTTCTCCCACAGAAAAGGAGGTCAATGAGCTGATGGAGGAGCTGTTTGAGACGGTGAGGGCTGAGGCCGTACGTCCTGGAAATGACAGATTGAACTGGTCTCCAGCTCCCATTCACCCTCTTCCTCTCGCCTTGCTGTATTTATCTCCTCCCCTGTCAGTTTCAGGACGAGCTGGGGGTACAGGAACGAGACGAAGAGGGACATGAGGAGGAGGAGGAAGAGGAGAGGGAGGATGAAGCGCTATCTCAAGGAGCTCCCAAATTCAACGTCCCTCAAGCCATCCGGTAGGGAATGCCTGTGAATTGATATTCAGGGTGCCTTAATCTCTGAGTGCTGGGCTGCTGCCTGGTGTCTTAAATGACAGAGCCTCTCCATCCTCTGGCTCCCTGCCATCATGTCATGGTTGCTGCAATGAGCATTAACTTCTGCATCTTGTATTTTTAGGTCAGCATTTTCTTTTCGGTCACCCCCCCCCCCACTTCTGTTGACTTAGCGCCATCTCTGCCATCTGTTTGAACGATGTGCCCGTGTGCACGTATACCACAGAGGGGCCCACATCCAGGTGCACCTGTGTCTGTGGGTCTCTCTCAAGCGGAACGCAAAGGATGTCACGTAACCACCACCGGCCCTGGGCACATGAAATTAGTCGGTATAATTAGCACGTTTTGACCACCACATATCCAGATGGCTGCTTGGGGTGCTCTGTGTAGACACATACCATGATACACAGCCATAGAGGGTCCTCCCGTTGGGACAGAGCAGCAAAGGGTTGCTGTGCCTGTTTGGGTCGGGAGGCAGAGAGATGCTGAGAGGCAGTGACCTTCACCTTGAAGCCGAGGGGCAGGGCGTGCCAACAGCGACATCTACGAGTAAAACGTTACCGAAAAAGTTGTTAAAGAACCCGCCGTAATGCTGGGGACATCTTGGCCAGTGCAATTTTTATACTGTTGTGAGTGGAGATGGGTGCCCCTCCTCGCTGACTGCAGAGGGGCAGGTGGAACCTAAAGACCCATTTATAAAATAAGCTTGGCTAGTCCCATAATGCTTTGCTCACAAATATTTTAGATAACACTGCATCCCATGACTTTAAACTGATTCATTCCATTTACATGAATGTTAACTGTATCTGACATTCAACGATGACCTTTTTGTTACTCAATGAACGGTTATCTGGTCATCAGTGGCGTCTGCGTATCCTGTTTAGGGCTCTAGGCATTGGTTGGAGGAAGGAGGCGGAGCAAATTCCACTCTGATTGAGAACACAAAAGGGTGCCCAGCCCTGTTAAACAGCCGTCTTTATGATTTGTGACAGTTTCCAAATCAACAGCCGAATAACAGCGGCTTGAAAGTAGCTGATTTTGAGTACCTTTTATTGACTCAGTCTTTGAAATGGGGTGTGCAGGGGCGTGTGTGTGTGTGTGTGTGTGTGTGTGTGTGTGTGTGTGTGTGTGCACGTGCTTACTGCGCAGCCGTGAACAGTGACCCAGCCATGGGGCGGGTCTGCTTTGTGTCACTGTGTTCCAGGAGGGGACAATTGAATGAAGGTGGGTCTGGTGTTCCGGGGCCTGATGGGGCAGGAACATGGTGCTGATGGCGCCTCATTAGGTTTGGGCTGACGTGAGGATGGCTGATGCCACTCGCAAAGGGACACGTACCGGGACATGAGGCTGTCTTTTTCCATTGTGGCCGTGTGCCATGAAATCTGTATTCGATTTGGAATTCAAATGATGAAGAAATAAGAGTGAATACCTGTCAGTAAATAGGGATATTCTCGTATTCATATTTTAATGTGAAATCTAGTTCACATTAGATTCAGGGGCATACTGGTGTGATGGAATAATTAACATATTACTATACAGTACATACAAAGATATACTGTATAATATGGAGCATTTTTTATGAACATGTTTTTTTTAGCATTGATTTCACACAAACATTATAACTGTGAAGGTCTAAACATGGATGAGGTGTTTTGAAGCCTTCCTATTACCAGGAAGAAAGTCGTTTTAAAGGGAAAGGAAGGAAAATGAGCATCGGTGAAATCCATAAGATGCTTGGCATCGTCAAAAGCTGGGATGTCACCGAGAAAACACAAATGGATGAAGATGTTAAGGAGAGTCTGAATGTGTGACAGAAAATTTTTTTCTAAGCCGGTAGAAAAACCCCAAAATTAGTGTTAACTAAACCTTCCAATGTGGAAATGTCTTGTTCTACAACCTACAGAGCATACTAAGATAATACTGAGGTTGGACTCCAAGTTGTGAAGCCCTCATTAGTAACAAGAACCAGATGGGCCAGACCGACTATTGAGAAGAAAGGCTGAAGTGAGCCATATACTTTTAGGAAGGTTTAATGAAGACAGGGTGGCAAAATAAGCATCATCAAAGCATTAGAAAGACTAAGTGTGGACCTAATGACCATAAGCACACTTCTTCATCTGAAAAGCCTGGTGGGTGAGTGCCTTGACTCGGGGATGTTTTGCTGCTTTTAGAAAAGGCATGTTGGCCCCTGTTTAGATCGTGGCTATAAGCTGAATATTGGAGGTGTTTGAACATAGACAATTCTTTGCTATGCAGAAGAACAGCGAACCAAAGCATCCATGCAATGAAGTTCAGTGAAGTGCAGAAAATCATTAACCGCCCTTGTCGGCATGTTTTAGATGAATTGTGCAATTTTCTCACAAATCTTTGCATGTGCTTATTTCACACTTAAAGATCATAGCCTGCCATGTAAAATAACTTGGAGGGTTTTCTCAGTATTAGAACTAGAGATTATCTAATAAGTGCTGACGTGTATGATTGACAGGTCAGCTTATACCTGAGATTGTTATATAAGTCTTGTGCTTTCTATTTCATTATTTGGCTTATTTGCTTAGCTTGTTTGCCAGTGACACACCTATACTTGACTCAGCCTTGTTATTCAGTTGCAGTGTGCATGGTAATTCTGGGAGGATATGACATCAGTGGGCCATGTGCCTTGGAAGCTGACGTGGATCATAAAAATAACTTCTCTGATGCTTCAGATGCAGAAGAATCTGGGTGCTTCTTTCTGCATTGATGCTGTTGTTGGCCACAGGTTCGAGGAGCCACTGGCCAACATGCTCACGGAGCGACATCGCCTGGCAAAGGAGCAGTTGGAGGCTCTTCAGCAACGACGGACTCTGGTGGAGAGCCAGGCCAAAGCCTCACACTGCCCCCCGCGGCCCCCTGTACTGCTGCTGCCCCCTCCGTGTGTCCTTATCCTCACTCCTCTACAGAAACTGCAGCTGCAGCAGCAAATACAACAGGTAGCCTGCCCCCTACAGTTTGTTAAAGGGAAATGACTTTACAGTAGATGCTCAATGAATGAAAGAAATAAAACCTGATTTTTTTTCCCCTGTAGTGGGTTTTCCTTGCCATTTTTCCCCCATTTTAATATTGAGCTATCAGGTTTACTGCCTGGTCAGGCACTCCTTTTGCAGATAAGAATATTTTACAGTCACCCCCCTCCATGGTTTGCCAAATACATACATAACACCAAACACACCATCTGTGTTCAGCCTTCACCAAGCACCACAGCTTGGGGACCACTGTGTAGCTCTCTGTATAGCTCCAATACAGGGTCAGAGGAACGTTTAAAATGGCACCATTGTGAAACATATGGGTAGCAGAACAGGCACGCTGATGCGGCGGTCACTGCGTCTCGCAGCTCTCTGAGCCTTGGATGTGTCCCATGTCTCCTCCAGCACGTGCAGCTGCTTACCCAGGTACACATGCTTTGCAGCCCAGTGGAGGCACTGAAGAGCGAGGTGGCCACCGCACATCACTTCCTGGTGAGGCGTCACCTGCTGACTCTGCTGTCACAAGCCCGTTTCTTGCCGCTGTTTAAGCTGGGTGATGCAACATTCCCATGACATGGATGCTTAGCCTCCCTTTCCAGTTCCCTCCATTTGTAGGAGGCTATGTATTGGCTGACGATGTTGATAATGCACCAGCGGTTTCTGGTTTCTCTTTCCTTCCATTCATACTGCTGGCTACTCCTTCTCGGTCTTCTCTTCCTTTTTTACTTTTTCTTCTCCTCCTTACGCTTCTGTTGCCTGCAGCTAAGTGTTTCCTTCTTTTCACGCCCATCCAGGAGGAGCTGAACGTGTTTGCGGAGCGCGGTGAGCAGGCCCGAAGGCCCATGGAGCCGGGTTTCGTCAGCATCTTTAGGGCCAGTAACCTGCAGGGGGCGCTGTCCCTGCTGCAGGAGCTGAAGCACTCTGAAGTTACCGTGAACCTGGTCAAGCCTCTCCGGATGAACAGCAGTGAGTAGAGGTGGGCCTGAGAGGGGAGGGGGGATACTGTTTGTATTTCAGAGGGGATTATAGAAATGCCTTTTGGTTCGCTTCGGAGACTAGCTAAAGCCTAAATCCCACAGCGTGTGTGTGTGTGTGTGTGTGTGTGTGTGTGTGTGTGTGGTGACACAAAATTAGCAGCATATTTGATGTGTCTCCTTCTTTTTCAGTTCGCTCGTACCCCTTACTCCCCCCAAGGGTGGCCTGGCTGCTGGCTACCCGGCCTGAGTTCATGTACCCTGAGCTGCTGCCCCACTGCAGTCTAGACCCCGCGCTGCACCCCCCACGATCCAATAAGGGCTACACCCGAGGAGAGGAATGGTACATGCCCAAGTAAAACACTAACACATCAAAGAGATCATTCACATAGACGTGTGCACACCCCCTATTTCTCTTGTAGTTGGACCCCATTTGCACTTTCTAATCAGGCATTGTATAGCTTGAGAAGGTGAATAACATTCTTAGGATACCTCTGATTAGTCATTTCCTCTTCCCAAATCCAGCCTTATCGTGTTGGGCTTGAAGCATTTCAGTGAGACCGAGTTCCCTTACCAGCTGATGTGTCGTTACCTGATGCGCACCAAGAAGCCGCAGCAGCTGCGTGCGCGTGTCCATGACATGTCTACCCACCGCGCCCCTGACAACATCATTAAGGTAGGCTTGCCTTCCACCTTATTTCCTTCAAGGTCCTAGTGCCCATGCAGCTCTTGCTGGGGTCTCACTGCTCATGTCTGGTCATTACTGCCACTCTTATCCTTTGTATTTCAGTTCTACTCTCAACACAAGATAGTCCATACCATGCCATTGGCGTGTGGTAGGGTAATGCCAGGAGAAGAGCGCCCTCCTGTGGAGAGAGAGGAAACGATTCTTCCCATTTGGCTTCGGGTACACAAAAACATTATTGATGACAGTATTGATAACCTGTTACTGTTGCACAAGTTCATAATCAATGATAACAGCTGTCTAATAATACCCATTAAATGGTTTCTCTCTTTGCTTTCATACAGAAAAGCTTGCCCTACATCCATGCGGCTGTATTAAAGTATAATGGATCTGATGGGCAGGTTATACCTGATGTGACCCGATCTCCCCCATACATCTTCCCCCCTGGGACACGGTACCCCACCTCTCTCCCCAAAGACGTCACCCTGCGCCTGCACCCCGGTGGCTTCAAAGCAGCACACCCTCATGCTGGATCTAAGCCCCTACCCCTGTCCATTCCTGCTTTAACCAAAGCCCCCGCTGGACTCACAGATGCCACTCCTTTCCTGGCT
The DNA here is from genome assembly GCA_009936485.2 of Gymnarchus niloticus. NCBI lineage: Eukaryota > Metazoa > Chordata > Actinopteri > Osteoglossiformes > Gymnarchidae > Gymnarchus > Gymnarchus niloticus. The sequence goes on along the minus strand of JAACJT020000110.1, from coordinate 11,156,034 downwards.
CCAGCCCCTGGAACAACCCCAAACCCAGGGGTGATTTTAATGGCCAAAACACCAAGCACTCCCATTCATGGGGCGGTGTCACTGGGCCAGGGTGTCTTGACTCCTGCCCATGGGGCCGCACCAGTGAATATCGCCTACACTGTGAGCCTAAACCCTGCAGCTCAGTGTTTGGGACAGAAAACTGGACACACTGTCATACAGGATGTCCCCTCTGCCCCTTTCCAGGTGTCCGCCACAGTTCCCCAAGGAGCCCCCTGCCACACAAAAAAACAAAGAGCCAATCAGCGGCCTCCCCGTAAATTGCTCCCCATCCAACCGGCCCCCCCGAAACTCCCTTCTCAGCCCCTTCCCCTCCTCACCATTTCCACGGATGGAGCTGTGAATGTGTTGAATTTGACGGGTGGAGCAGCAGTAGGAGCTGAGGAAGTTGGGGCTGGGTCCTGCAGCGTAATGCCTCCTACCGTCATCATCAACCTGGCCACTCCGGTCAGCGCCACCGTTGTCTGTCCCTCCCCTGCTGCCGAGGGATTGCCCAGGCCCTCTTCCGAATCTACACCTCCGTCCCAAGATCCTGTCACCCACCCCAATGGAGCCCTTGCTCAGCTCCGCAAACTGGCTAGACCACTGCAACCGGCTCCTCCCAGTGCAGAACCTTCTCAGAACTACCCTGTTGCCGATGGTGCAGTCAGCTTGAAACTCAGCCCGGTGTTCTTCTCCCATGCACCATCTCCTATTGTCACATCCACAGAACACGGGACGAGCATGACACCATTCCACAACATCACCTTAGCCGACCCTCTAGAAATGTCAAGGGACACCTCCCCTGATACCGAAATCCATCCCGGCAGTGACCCACACAAGCCCAGAGGAGCCTGTTATGTTTCTGGTCTGCAGATGGTGAACACTGCCGAGCATCATGCCACGTACTTCAATGAAGTGACCCATTCAATCCAAAATGGTGAACTGGAGACTCAGAGTGAGGTACCTAACCAAGACCAAAATGCAGGTCCCCAGAATATTTTGGTTCACGAGGCAAATGAGTTTTTATGTGTACCACAAAACCATCTAAAGACAAATGTGACCGAAAACCTTAAGATCCAGAACTTGGCATCCAATCAGTTAGGTCCACCTCCATTGAGTGCTACCTCTAAGAACCTTCCAGGAACATTGACCAAAACAGATCAACAAGAGTGCAAGAGTGTGCCATTTATAAATACATCCAGCAGCAGAGATGTGACACATTCAGGGTTGAGTCTACAGCCCTCCACAAGCAGTGAAACTCAGCAGGAAGCTGATGGTCTGGTGGAGAAGACTGGAGGACAGGATGAAGGCTGTGAAAGGGAAGAATGGGGCATGGAGGAGAGCAGCAGTATTGCAGGGTGCCTGCTAGCACTGTCAGAGTCTTCTAGCAGCCCAAGATCTAGTCTGGACAGCCACGCAGACGCCCTGGAGAGACTAATGGATGTAGAAGATGAGGAAAAGGCACTTGAGGAAAGTTGGTGTGGGGTGGCGACATCAACTCCCTGCCTACCATCAGAGACAGAGGAAACAGGAGATGAGGAAGACTGGGATGACAAAGCAAAGCCAGGAAGTGGCACAGCTGGCGGACCGGCAAGTGACTGTGAGTTAGGGACCCAATATGAAGTGGTGAAAGATGGTGGGGTGGGAGATGGAGAGAGCAATGGCAGCAAGGCTTGTGTGAATCTGCCCCCATCTCAGATGAAGCTGGCAGGGGGGAGTTGGGTTTCGGTGGGAGTGCTTTCTCTGAGCTCTGCAAATGAGGCTCATGAGCAGTCAGGAGATGGAGAGGGTGGAGGAGGGAGCCAGCGAGATGGAGGGGGGGGGGAGCGACAGGGTGGAGGTGGTAGCAGTGAGAAAAAGGAGGACAACGGAAACGGTGGAGACGGGGGGGGCGATGGAAAGGGAGGGGCAGCGGGGAAGAAAAATGGAGATGGAGAGCGAGGCGGGAAGAGAGAAGGGGATGGAAAGGGCAGCGGAGAGAAGGATGGAGACGGAGAGCGAGAGAGGCAGGGTGGAGAGGAGGAGGAGGAAGAAGACTTTGATGATCTCACTCAGGATGAAGATGAAGAGGAAGTGATGTCATCGGCATCTGAGGAATCTGTGTTGTCTGTACCAGAGCTGCAGGTATGTGTTGCATATGTTGTGGTCTTGCTTTTCACATAATAATTTGATTGTACAGACGATGCTGAAATGCAAGGACTTGCTTGGTTTTTAAAATTTTGCAACTCTGCAAGCTATTAATGAATCTGACAATTCTGACAATCTAACTTAGTTTTTTGCATGGATGCATACAACTTACGAAACCTAGCATATGAATTGCTTTTGAAATACATTAAATTTCAGTTTCTTCTACCATCAAGTGACATGCAGTGTTATAACTAGTAACATTTCATAGGAGTGCATTTGTAGTTGTTCTGTGTCTATATTTATTTATATATCTATGTGGATATAGGTTCATTATTTTCTGAAAATGTTCATGAAGGAAAGAAACACTGTCATATTAAATCTGAAATTGAAATTTCTTGCAATGACGGTGTTTTTGAAATTGAAAAAATGTTAAATTAAATGGGAAGCATAAATATCAGAAGACAACCATACATCCTCCTTATGAAAACCCTATTAACTTTAGCTCTCACAAAGCGCTGTGTCTGTGTCCTTTAGGAGACCATGGAAAAACTGACTTGGTTGGCATCAGAGCGGAGGTTATGTGGGGAAGGTGATTCGGAGGAGGACAATTCCCCAAATTCTCCCAATTCCCCAACATCTCCAGCCTCCCCGGTCTCCCAGAACTCCCAGGAGGAGAACTCTGAAGAAGAAGAAGAAGGGCCACCCAAGGGGGAGGAACTTGAATCGGGTGAAGGAGGGACTGGCAAGCTGCCTGGTGGAGAAGTACCCCAAGGGGCAGATCCTCCTCAGGCCAGTGGGAAAGGAGCTGGCCGTGGAAGAGGTCAGTGATGGATCTGGGATCACACGCTGTGAGGAATCCCTCTCTTTCCCTTCTTTATATGTTGTGGTTCTTCAATTCTTAATTGAAGATTATGCCTTTTCCAAGTTCTTCTGTAAAATATTAACATGATACTTTTCAAAGGTGCTGTGCCTACTGTACCTGCTCAGCATTAGAGCTGTTTGATGCCATCCCCTCATCAGTATTGTTCTCTATACACCGCCTTGCAGTGCCACCTAGTGGATGACTGGTTTCATCCCCCCCCCCCCCGGTGACACTGTGCTTAGACCAGCCGCACATTCCTTTGGGTGCGTTTACAGGTCGCGGCCGCCCTCCCCCTCGCAGCCTGAGGCGTAGTCGCCGCCAGGAGCGGGACAGCAAGGATGCTTCCAAGTTGATGCTTCTGTACGATGACCACATCCTGGACAACGACCCCCTGAGAGAGAGTAAGGACATCGCTTTTGCCCAGGCCTACCTCAATAGGGTGAGGAAAGCTTCTTCTGAATTCCTATATCGACTTTAACCATACCAAAAATCAGCAGCATGATATCTGTGTCAGCCCAGAAGGCTCTAACTCTAATTTTTTCTATAAACTATAGAGTTATTGCTGAATGTTGCTCTTCAGATGGACCCTACATTGTCCCTGAACACTGACCCTGTTTGCTTTGCGCTCTTCTCTCAGGTGAGGGAGGCCCTGAAGGATGTGCCTGGGAAGGTGGAGGAGTTCCTGGGGCTGCTGTATGAGTTTGATCAGAGCGGAGAGGGCCGCAGCGCGGTGGAGCTCTTCTCACAGCTGAAGCCCGTGCTGAAGGAGTGGCCCGAGCTACTGCGGGACTTTTCGGCCTTCCTGCTCCCTGAGCAGGCCCTGGAATGCGGCCTGGTACCGTCTTTGCGTGTATCGACATCGTCATCACCAGCAGGGGTGTCCTAATATCCTGCTTCGCCATCTCACGCACTCTCCTTTCCCTTCCCCAGTTTGCCGAGCAGCAGGCTTTTGAACGCAGCCGGCGCTTCCTGCGCCAGCTGGAGATCAGCTTCGGGGAGAACTCGTCCCATTACCAGAAGATAGTTCGGGCCCTGCAGGGGGGGCCCAGCCTCAGCCCTGCCGGTATAGAGGAGGTATGTCCAGGAGAGTCGTGTTTCAGCCACATACACACATGCGTAGGGAAACACTGGCATAATAGGGAGGTAACTTTAGGTGAAGGTGGGTTTACTGACAGATTTTTTTTCTTTCTGTCTCATGCTTTTTCTGTCATTCACCTCACCCAGTTGAAATCTCAGATGGCCTCCCTTCTTAAAGGTCACACCCACCTACAAGGGGAATTCTGGGTATTTTTCGATGAACTCCGTCCACCCCCTGCTCAGCCAGGGCAATTCGAGGAGGCTGTCTGGCCAGAGGAGGGGGGCAGCGTGGCTGATGGAGGGGACGGTGGCAGTGTAGGAACAGCTGGGGGAGCTGGTGGAGGGTTTGAGGAGGTCACGCTTCCTGACTTAGAGGAGGAAGAAGAGGTGCACAAAATTCCCTCGATGACTGCCAGAAATAGGAGAAGAAAGGAACTGGTCACCCATGGGAATGAAAAGGTTAGTGGTAAAGATGACAAAGTGTAGCACTGAAAATTTTCATTTTTTGATTTAATCTTAAAACAGTAAAGTTCAGGGATGAATGAGTAGGCTTACAATTCACATATGGTAGTTACAAAAACACATAGAGTAAAGAAAATCATGGTTTCTGATTGAAGGCTTATTACTGCCTGCAGGACTGTGATTGGCCAGAGAAGGATTGCTCCTGTCCCTCCCATGATTCAGCCCATGAATCCAAACTGCGAAGACACAAAAGGAAAGGCTGTTCTCGCTGCCATACTAGCAAGGTAACTTGAAGTGTTTGTGTATCAGTAGTATATGGATTAGTATTACCTGTGCAGAGTTTAGGAGTAGAAATTCTAACTACTATTGCAGATTTTAAAGTAGTTTAAATAATGGAAAAAGGTTTCTTCAGTATGTTCATTATCACTAAAATGGTGAGAATTAAGTGTGACATTTGGTATTAAGCATTGAATATCTTGTCTCATAAGGGGTTCTTTCCCACCTCACACAGAGCTCTGATCACTCCAAAGTAGTGAAGAGTCGTGATCCCCTGTACTCAGGATCCGTTAGCTCCCCACAGGAAATCCAGGTGGAAAAAAGAGGTGAAGAGAAAGAAGTGAAAGCAGAAGTTCAAGCAGCAGCAGGAGGAATTGAGTCAAGCAGCCCACGGCCTGGTACACCATTTTAAGTCCACTAGTCTATTTAGTTATGGAAGGAAATGCTTCTGACATGAATTGTGAAGTAATTTATTTTGAAGATATGACTTATGTTATTGTAGCAAACTTTTGGAATGAAGAAAAAAATGCTGTTCCCTGCAGATCAGGAGGTTCAGTCATGGGATGGTCCTGAAGCAGGTCCTCTCCAACCCACTGAAGAAAAAGATGAAGAGGAAGATGAAGAGTGGAAGGAGGGAGAAGGAGAAGGCAGCCCTGCCCCAAAGAAGAGCAGGAAGGATGATGGAGATGACCCTCCGCTCCTCCTTTCAGGAGAGCGAGAGAGAGAGATGTCTACAGGCTCCCTACAGCCTCGTCCCAGCACCTGCTGTGACCCTCCAGTCTGTGCTAAAAACATCTCCCTCACTCCAAGTGGAGAGAAGGTCATTCTCTGGACAAGGTATGTTATGGAGAAAGCTTGAATGGCTTGTAGGACTAGGGTTTATTTGTCAGTAACTGTCTGCAAGGCTTCAGAACCAGGACGTTTTGCTGTAAATGTCAAATCCAAAGTTACTCATTCTGAGTTGTTTTTCTTTCACCAATAGGCTGACTTTTACTTTTTTACAGAGAGGCAGACCGTGTTATTTTAACTGCCTGCCAGCAGCAGGGAGCCAATCAGAACACCTTCCAGGCGGTGTCTGCACAGCTCGGCAACAAGACGGCCAATGAGGTAAACTGTCACATTATTTTTTATAACAGTAACCACTTGCAAGTGTCATCTTTTTTTGACAGTTTGATACATTTTTATATCAAACACAACTTAAAACTTTCTGTTGTACATTTCCTAGTTATGTCTAACAAAAAACTGTTATAAAGAATATATAAAGTACCTCAAGATTTTCAGCATTTTATACTTTTTACTGGCCAAATTTGTTTCATGTCTAATCAATGATTAAGGAAGCAGTCAATGAGGAGAAAAGATATAACAGCAATACCTGGTGGGTGGCACAGTTGGTCGCTAGCATACATCTTCTGACCACTGGATAAGTGTTTGGAGGATGGATGGCTGAATGGAGAGATTCTAAGTTACATCAACCTGTTCCAGATGTTCTAGCTAATAAACAGCGTCAGCCTGTAAAATGCTCTCTGCAACGTTTTTCTGACTGAGCACCTCCTGACATTTAGGTATCTCGGCGGTTCCGTGACCTGATGCGCTTGTTCCACACGGCAGCCCGGCAGGTCAGCTCGGAGGATGAAGCCAGCAATACTGAGCAACAGTCTGCCACCGATGAGGAGCTGGACTGACAGGCAGTGCGCTCGTCTGGCCAAAGTAGCCACGGGCAGCGAGATGGATTAACATGACGTGACCAAAAAGTAGAAACAGTGCCTGTAAGTGTACTGCGAGTTGAGTTTGCGGTTGCATGATAAGGATCTAACTATTAAGTTTGCCATGAGGAGTAAAAAATGGTGACTGAAGACTTGAACCTTAGCAGATCATAAACTGGTAACAACCACGATGTCTCAAATACACCAGCTCGAATGTTAAAAAGAGCATGCCACAGCATACTTGAACATTTGTACATAATGTAAATAAAGATTACCTGATTTTACATCACAGGGCTGTACAGTATGCTTTTAATTTTTGCATTCTGTTGGCTTGTATGTTAATGCAGGAGGTTGTGTAAACATATCCAAAACATTGTAATTAATAAATAATAGTATTAATAGGGGAGAATTCACAATAAAATGCAACATGACATTTTAACATGAAAAATTTTGCTGCTGATTTACAAGTTTTGTACCATAAGTGCAGTGCTATATTGCTTAGTTCTATGATACAAGATGTGAAAACACAATACTTAATTTGCATAAGTACAGATACATATGAATACTTTGTTTTTTTGTGTATCCCATTTTTCTCTCTGATTAGATACACACGCATAGCTTGGGGGGTTACAGTCGAAAGTCAGCCATTTATCCGGTCTCCCTAGAGCAGTTTTGGGGGTTTAGGGCCTTGCTGAAGTGCCTATAGAAGTGATATGACTATTCTGTTGGCCACGGGCAGACCTTCTGAACACGGGTGCAGACACTGCCCTGTGTTTCCTGGGATGATTTACTAACTCACCATCAAACCGTATTAGATCAGCAGTTATGCCTTGATGTGTGGATGGCTTACAAGACAGTGCGAGTAAGTGGTGTGTTTTTGGTACTGGCAAATTAAAAGGTTTCACGACTGACACATGAAAACAACGCACACTAGCACCTTCAAGAGAAACGACCAAAGATTACACGCAACTGATCTTCATTTCTTGAATCCTATAATATTTTCTGTGCCCGACTTCGGCATGCATGCCCTGTTCACGCCGACCGTGGTGTGCGTCCTAAGCGATGAGCTCCCCACCTCCCCCACGTTTGCTGAATTTGATACCCGATCCTCCCACTGCCGTCCTCCATTCGCTGTCCATGGCGTAAGGGGTCGTCGGTCTCTATTCACAGACAATATTGAAACTCAGTTGCAGAAGACAGATCCGCACCTTAACGCCCTTGGAATACGCCGTGGTTGCGGTGATTCGATTTCAGACACGTCGTTTTCCCCCCGACTCCATCATCAAGATGTCGCCCCTTTCCGTGGGTGTCCTGTCGCCTCTGCTGATGCTGGGAGCCGCTCTGGCTGCGGCGGGTAGCGACGTGCTCGACCTCGGGGACTCGGACTTCGACTATGCGGTTGCCGAGTATGAGACGATACTGGTGGAGTTCTTCGCCCCGTGGTAAAGTCGACTCTGCGAATGGGAAAGTGCCGTTGGAAGTGACCACGGTCGATGAACTGTACGGTCACTTTTATCCGTGTATTCTAGCGGCAGCCATCTATGTCGGTTAAAAGACTGAATTCCTCTTGGAGTCCTTTTACTCTTGAAACACTTGGTGGTCTGTCAGAAAGATTCTAAGCAAATATCTGCCGGCAGATTACTTAATTAAGACTGCTTGGCCAGTGAAGTTCAGTGGAGTATGCAGACGCTTCAGCTGTGTTTAGAGGGCGTCCATAGATTCGGTGTGTTACCCGTCATTAAAGGTGTTAACATCACGGCATCGTTACTGAGATTACCCGGAGCAGTTCCTGTACGCTTAGGGCACCGTACGACTGCATGGTTTAAATGCTTGTGACAGCACTTTGGTACGTGTCTCACCAATGTCCGTGTGGTGAAGAGAGATTAGTAACGGCCTGATATGCTTTACCAAATCAGTTATATACTGACCTTCTCAACGCCACATTTAGCTTTGTTATTTTGAATGTGTTGGGTAGAAGAGGGCACCACACTGCTTTTTAGTTCATTGTGCTCCACGGTGGTGGAATCTTGGATTGTTTCAGATGTTCCCGTACTAAAACAAGTGAATTTAACCGACTTTAGATGGGACTCCGTTAAAAGGAGGCCAGTTTACACAAGAATTTCTATTATGAGCCTGTAAACCTTTATAAACTAATGTGTTAGTAGTTGATTTTTATAGTGAAGAGCAGCCTCTTGAGTTGATCTTTGTATGAAATATTAAATATGTGTGTGTAGGTGGAGTGGATTGTAAAAACTGCATGGATTTCACCTGGAAACTGTGTGAGCCACCTATAGATTTTTCAAGCACCTGCAGGTTGCCAACAGTGAGAGCTGTGCCATCCCTGCATCCAGTGCTATGTTCTCTAGAGGGAAATGCATTGGGGCCTTCACACCTACTCTTCAAAACATCTCTGGCTGTCACGAAAGGTGTGGCCAATGCAGTCTGGTCATGGAGTGGGAAGGCACTGAATAGGTTGTTTTTCCCCTCATGTGCTGGTGATACCGGTGGCTCCTTCGGTTCTTCCTTTAAACGCTTGTAACCCTTTCAGGTGTGGCCACTGTCAGAAACTGGCCCCCGAGTATGAAACTGCTGCCAGCCGACTAAAGGGCATCGTGCCCCTGGCTAAGGTAATGGCAAATTTAAAACCTTTCCTTTATCTGCCAAGAAAACACACAGTCTTACAAATGCTTCAGGTATTTAGTAGTTTTCTGCTTTGCCTTAGGGGATATTATTCCTTTGAAAGAACACCAACATTGAACTCTCAGAGGGCTGAACTGTTTTTTTTTTTTTTTATCATTAATGTAGCCAATAGCACATTTGTGGGTCTGACTTAACAACAGTTGGAAATCTTGCTTTGTGTAATAAATCACGGCTGTATCTTGGATGTCACCACAGTTGCTTTCCAGAAAGACGCTGTTTGTACAAGGCTTTGATCTCCTTGGTATATGGCAATGTGATGGCACTAAAAACATAGAACTCAGGTTTCCCTTTCATGGAATATCTATAATGTTCTGTTATGGAATATCCGTAATGTTCTGAGGACGAAAGCTGAACTGTGTGCATTCTTTTTAACCCATCTATCGTCTTTGCTGTTGTTGCTCTTCTGTGCTCGACCGTTTGATTACTATTTGGTTTTAGTAAACCGTTCTGTCATCTGACTTCTGCTGATGTTGGAAAGATGGCTAAGAGTAAAGATGTAAGAATATCGTAGCACTGTCATTTACTATTTTTTAAGTTACTTATTTTCTCTACTCTCAGGAATTGGGTCACAGCTTAAATTGTGGCCAAAGCATTAATTACGATAACATGTCAGGTGACCTGTGTGGTATTTCCTATGCCGTTCAGGTTGATTGCACGGTGAACTCTGAGACATGCGGCCGTTTTGGAGTGAACGGTTACCCAACGCTGAAGATATTTCGAAATGGGCATGAAGCTTCAGCGTATGATGGACCCCGCAGTGCAGGTGAATGCCTTGCTGAAAGTCTGTGGGTGCTCTGCTTTTGTGTTACGTGTTTTGGTGAGAATGCCGTGCATTGTTGGTGGACAATGTACAGAAATACCTTGCCTACATGTATGTACAGTGTATATATACAGTTCTCTGCAAAGGTCATAGGCAGACAAAGATTTAAGTTCAATTTATGGTCATGTTGGTGTAAAGCTATAACTTTTTGCCTGTTAAAGCATGTCAGTTTGTATTTTTCAAAACATTTCCTCAGATCACCCCTAAACTTGCAGTTAGCTCTATGAGTACACCTTGTTTGGCTAATTAATACCTCAGAAAGTTAATTTTCTAATTAAGTGCACTCGGGCGAAATTTAATAAGTACAGGGTATGGCTGCCCTTGAGTAGAATATTGAGAATCAAAATTGAGGTGTTTTGGTCACCCAACCAGATGATTCAGGAACTTTCTGAGAGCAGAAGAAGCTCTCATTGCTGCAATTGGCTTGTGTTTGGCTTTGAGTTTAAGGTTTCATTTCATGGGACCATTTGTGGCGCTCTGACTTTGAACATGACACTGTGCTTATGGGTACACAGAGGGCATCGTAAGCTACATGAAGAAGCAGGCTGGACCCAGCTCAGTGCCTCTCCGCAGTGAAGAAGACCTGAACTCCTTCATCAACCATTTTGACGCCAGCGTGGTTGGTGAGTTTCCTTCCTCTGCCCAGTCTTCTCCTTCAGGATGACATTTATGCATTTGTTCATAATGTATGAGGTGCTTCCTGTATGCTGCTTTGCAACAGCAGTGAGAAAATATGCCTGATCATTAAGGGTTTAGATTATAGATTTTTTCGTTGCATCTGTTCTGTCATTAAGTGTTGATGATGAATCCATTAAAAAAAGAAATTAAAGTGCCTGAAGTGAAATGCTTTACATATGGTATATTTAGATTAAAAAATGTTAGTTTTCTTTCATGCACCACTAAACAACTATGGAGGGGAGTGTCCTTCGTCTGACCTTTGATCTTAGCAGTTTCTATGGTAAAAATGAATCCAGCTGCAGCATCTGAATGACATTTATGGATGTTTGTCAAGCTAGACAAGATCAGGCATCGCATCTTTTGCTGGACCGCTTCCACTGAGTGGTTGCTGGCTTCGGCTTGACAGGATGACATAACTCAGGCACATGCTTTCTGTGAAGGGGGCTGAGATTCGCTCTTCTCACAAGAGCCATTCAGTAGTGTGGCGGTCCACAGCGCCAGCTTATAACCTGATGGGTGCTTGTATGAGTGCTAGGAGGGTCTGCTACCACATGAGATACACTAGTAAAATAGGCTGAAAAATGTCAGGGGGGAAAGCATCACCTAATCAACACAACAGTAGTTAAATACCAGTTTCTATCATATTAATATGATACTAAACAGTAATTAAATAATGCATATTAATGAATGAGACTAAATAAAGATTATAATTTTGACAAACGCTTCTAAAAATATTCGGAGTAACTAAGCATTTAGTGTTGGAAAGAGAGGCATGATTGGACATTAAATGTTGGTGTGAGCAATGTGACTTTACCGTGGCACAGTTCCTTGTAAGTGGACATGGAGACAGACAGATGAATGTCTGACGGACCGTGCTTAATGGACGATGTCACTGTACTCTTCTCCGTCTGTCCAGGCTTCTTCTCTGGGAGCGAGAGTCCGCAGCTGGCTGAGTTCCAGAAAGCTGCCGGCGACATGAGAGACAGCTATCGCTTCGCCCATGCCACCGGGCTTGGGCTGGGCCTTAAATATGGGGTGGAGGCAGAGTGAGTTGGGAGGAGGGCTCCAAGCTAACCAGATTGCTGGGTATAAAAAAAAAAAAAAAAAAAAAAAAACCAGTTGGTGCTCAGCCCCCCTCCCTACTGTCTGAATCCTCTCCAGGAGTGTGCTGCTGTTTCGGCCCCCGCATCTCAGCAGCAAGTTTGAGGACAGTGTGTTGAAGTTTAGCCAGCCAGTCTCCACAGCTTTGCTCCGCCGCTTCATCCGGGACAACGTGTGAGCATCGTTCAGTGCCCTGTGCTTTTGCATGCGACCCTGCCCCTCTCTCTTAGTTATTACAGTATTGTCTGGGGTAGCCATAGCCCCCTTCATGCCTGAGGCATTTGATCCATTTTTAACAAGTGTGGTGATTTTGTCTCCTTTTACCTTCCTTTAATCAAGATTTGGACTGTGTCCACATCTGACCAGTGAAAACAAAGATGCTCTGAAGGGGAGGGACTTGATGACCATTTACTATGATGTGGATTACTTGCGTAACCCAAAGGGCTCTAACTACTGGAGGAACAGGTGAGTGAATGTGTCAATCTGTCATATATACTTTACATCATCTTTTATTTTTTCCCATCCTGGCATGTTGTGTGTGGAGTTAGCACGTTCTCCTCTTCTTTGTACCGTATGTTGCCTGGGACAGGCACCAGACTCCACACAACTACTAGTGGGTAACTGGCTGGAAGATGGATCTTTTGTTCTCGATAAAGACAGACAAAATCCGGACATGTCTTACAAAGTGTTATTATTTGATAATTTCTAACAGGTTACTTTGGAGGTGCATGCTACCCTCGCAAAAGTACTGCAGTCATTGCTTGCAAAATCTATTCTTTTTTTCTCTTGAAAATGTCCCCCCAACTCAGGGTGATGAAGGTGGCATCTCAGTTCCATTCTCAAGGCCTGTACTTCGCAGTGGCTGACCGGGAGGAGTTCCAGGACCAGCTGGAAGACGAGTTTGGGGTGGAGCCATCTGATGTGAGTGAGCTGCCCCTGGTAACCATCAAGACACGTGAGGGCCTCAAGTACATCATGCAGGAGGAGTTCACGTGAGTGCAGTATTCACCACAATAGTGTGTCATTCTAAGAGACATTTAAAAAATGTATCTACCCCATAAACGAATGAAAGTTACATGTTGATATAATTCATCAGAAAGACAACAGTCATTCTGTTGGAGCCCACACAGCAAGCGATTTTCCAAGAATCGGAGTAATTGACTGGTACGGCGTCATCTGTTAAAGTTTGTTGACTGTTTAAGCAGCGTTTACTAAAATCAGTTCCTCAGTTTGCAAAGAAAAGGTTGATACTACTTTTCTCCCCCTACTCAGTACATTCTCAGATTAGTTTCACTGAGTGTCTTGGAAAATGGCTGCCTGATGAAGCCTCTGGTGTGAAATTTCCCATAGGTGTTAGACTGTGAGCTGTGAGTCTTGCTGGCTTGGTCTCTTAGCTCTTGTATTTGGATAATATCCTGCGTCATGTGTCTACCGTTCCATTTCACCACCCAAGATGAACAAGTGGTTGTGGTTCCCTATATCACCTTTTCAATATATTACATATTGTCTGGAGCTAACTTTAAAATAAGCTTAAAAATGTTTTAATGATAGAAGAAATGGCTTATATAAATTGTTTGCGGATGCATATCTTTTGCTGATCATTTTATTTATGATTTTTGTAAGTGACATGTTGCTCTCACGATCTTTGGTGGTGTGGTGCACACACTGGTCCTTTTAATGCTGAGAAATGTTGTGCTTTGCAGGAGAGATGGTAAAGCCCTAGAAAGGTTCCTGCAGGATTATTTTGCCGCCCGTTTGAAGCGCTATGTCAAGTCTGAGCGCCCCCCAGAGGCCAACAGTGGCTCCGTCAAGGTGTGTGCCCCATTAATCTGTATAATACTTTTTATCCCATAGGAAAATCAGTGTTCTTCCCTGCATGATTCTGCTCTTCACCAAAACCGCAGGTGGTAGTGGCACAGACATTTGAGGAGATAGTGAATGACCCGGCAAAGGATGTTTTGATTGAGTTTTATGCCCCCTGGTGCGGACACTGCAAGAACTTGGAACCCAAATACAAAGAATTGGGAGATCAGGTGAGCCTTATAGTTAGGGTTACTCTACATGTAAACTTAATGTGATCTTACTTTATGAAACTGGTAGTTCCATACACACAAATAAAAACATACTACTTATGTTAGTGAATGTTCTCCTGCTCCCAGCTGTCAGGTGACCACAACATTGTAATTGCCAAGATGGACGCCACTGCCAATGATGTCCCACCCAGTTATGATGTCCAGGGGTAAGTCTCCAGGCCCTCATTTTCCTCCTCATCACCCGTCCCCTTTTGTGCCCGTCTCACACAATGCCAATATTTTGTTATTCCACTTGTGTTCCTGTTCTGTTACAATGTGCCTTTACCCAGACACCACCCTTTCTGTTTGACTTGTATTTTTTATAACAATAAGCATAAACATTTACAAAACTGCATAATTACTTATTTGGGGAAAAATTATATTTATTTATATGCCACAGTTTCTACACGTTTCTTATCCTCTTTAATTGGTTTGCAGCTGTATGTTTTTCCTTATACAATTCCTTACCAAAAACATCCGTCTTTTTTGGTTGTTTTTTCTGTCTCAGGTTCCCAACGATCTACTTCTCACCAGCAGGAAGAAAGGATTCACCTCTACGATATGAGGTGAACTTTTACCATCCTCACCAGCGCATGCATTAATATATGTATGAGTAGATCTTTATTGTAACACTGACACTTTGTGTATCGTACGTGTTAGTGCTTTTGTGTGTTCTTTAATTTTAATGTCTGTGTTTCCAGGGTGGTCGTGAGGTGGAAGACTTCCTTAAGTTTCTGAAGAAGGAGGCCACACACCCCCTGGTGTTAAATCCCACTAGGGAAGACTTGTGAAGAGGGGAAGAAAGGGGTGCCAAGTAGGAGGAGGATGAAAGAAAGGAGAGATGGGCGGGTTGGCAATGAAGTGGAGCGAATATCCGGGACAAGGATGTGCTGCCCAGCACTTTGTCCCACAATCGCACAGATTCCTGCACAACATCGCAAGAAACAGGGCAGGTATCCAATGCAGTTGATGTTTGGGATAAGTAAAGCCAGCTGACCGCCATTAATTTCAGAAGGATAACATTTTCTGAAAGCTGGGGGAAGGTGAAAAAGGCTGTAAATAACTTTGATAAAAGGTGTGAGAAGCACAGAGGACAAACAATCCTGGACTTGAAAAACCTAAAAGAAAGGCACGTACAGAACTCTTACCAAGGCTTTCACTTACTCTGTGCGCCTTTGTATATGTCTTTTATATATACAAATATTCTTTACTTTTTAAAAATATCTTTGTCTACAAGCACCCTGGACAGGTAGCTGTGGATAGTGGAGTTATATTCTTATTTTTTTAACTGTTGTCATAAATGTTATGTCAGTTCTCAGTGCACCGGTTCTTCAATTGTTCCCAGTTATAAACATTAAACCCTGCAGAATGGACTGGCCAGATTCCTGCAATTAGAAGACATTATACCATGTACATGTTTCTATGACTGGAATAACATTTATGTTTCAAAATTGCAAGGCAAGGTAGTATATAAATACATTAGGTCTGTTAGCACTTTATGATCTACGATGGGACAGCAACAGCCACTAGTATTTTTGTTCTATGTAGCACCTAGATATGTCTGCACTGAAGCTGATATTACTCATTCATGGCATTTAGTTCTTTGCTGAGTCCTGACTGTTACATCTGTTACTGTCTCTATTTCTTAAGGAATGTACCGAAATAAGTACCTGAATGAAAATATTAAAAGATTTTGAAAGATCAAGAGTGACAAGCCGTTTTTTCTGTTTATTTTGTTTTTGTTTATCATTAGAAAGCATACGTTTACGCAATAAGAGAATGACTTTTAAGTTCAATCTTTTTTTGCAGTACGTTTGTGTTTTTATTGCGCCTGTATCT
Source organism: Gymnarchus niloticus (assembly GCA_009936485.2). Classification (NCBI taxonomy): domain Eukaryota; kingdom Metazoa; phylum Chordata; class Actinopteri; order Osteoglossiformes; family Gymnarchidae; genus Gymnarchus; species Gymnarchus niloticus. The sequence continues at coordinate 11,140,296 of JAACJT020000110.1, read as the reverse complement.
TGGAGGAAAATTTGTAATTCAGAAATTTATCAAATTCTAAATACTAATGCTCCGAGGGCACAACCAGAAAGTAACACGTAATATTTGGGGAAAAACGTATTTGTTTCCATTTTAGGGTGGGAAACTTGTTTAGGAAACTACATGGTCCACAGTACAATTAAAACGGAAGCGAAGCGGGGCACATGTGTCGGGATACCTTTATTACTTTATATCTCGGTAGTATTTGGGTTTTAGACGCCTGCACATCGGGGAAAAAGATGGTCTATATTCAAACCATTATTTTACGTTTAGTCTAAGTGCCAATTTGAGCGGTCCTTAAGCACATGGTGAAACCGGTCAATCCGACAAAGAAATTAACAGGCAGCACCCACACTGATCGTCCCTGGCGGTACATCCGGTCACGCTGATTGGATTGAAAGGTTGCCTGTCAGGATTTCGCTGTCACTCATTGGTTCTTCGGCCGGTTCCCCGTGCTGTCAGAGCGGTGCGTTTTTTCTGCTGGGCTCAGAAGGTTCCAGTCGGTTGTCTCACACGAGGAATCAAAATGATGGGAGGACCGGTTCTTGTGTTGAGTAAGTAATAATAATAAAAACGTTTTATTATGCGGTGTTATTTATATGTAAAACTCCTGATAGCATGTATCCTTATTTCCTTCTACGTAATTGCTACTTGCGCTAGTGCGACGCAGCTAGCGGAGTGGTGTAAGAATGAAGTGGGCCCTGGTCTCAGCTCTGCGCGGTTAACCCAACATGTTGAATTAAGGCTGCAATTTTACGAAAAACAAATCATTCCATTTATTCTTAGGGTTGCAATAGTTTTTCTCCAGGCAAATATGACCGCCATTTATAATGCTATGGCGAGCCAGGAGTGTACCGTAAGGGATTAATAGTCTAATAATTAAATGAGCAGTTATTTTCTCCGCGGATTAATAAATATTTTAAAGGCTGCCCCGCTGTTTATGATTATAACTGGGGCGGGTTCCTTAGTAATGCTACTGGACCATTACCTACGGTGGGCACTGTCATTGTCCCCGCAGCCCTTATACTGTAGATATTCAGCAATGATCTGAGCTGTTCTTTGTCGCCCCTATGCACACAACTTGCTATTCCATAATGCGCGATCTTAATGCCGTCTCATTTTGTTTTAAAATCCATTTAAGGTTAAGTTTTACGAATCAAAACCCACGGGAGTTGCTTTGCAGGGACCGTGGTTATTTTTAACTTTCTGGTCTCGCCTTACCGTTCAGGTCCAGATTTCTAGTTCATAAAAACCGCTTGTCGTAATTTTATAATGTGCATATGGGGAATAGTAATATGAGAACTCCGTTAATATGGCGTTAAGCATCCCTTTCTAGACAAGTATGCTTGTAATTGCTGAACTCATTGCTGGAACTCTGACGCCCTTCTCAGTTCAGAATGGTTCAAATGGTTCACACTGTGGTCCAGTCCCCAAGAGTTATCCTGAAGATGGGTTATGCCCCTGCATGCACTCAGTAAAGCACACGCCAGCTTACTGGAGTTTGTCTGTCCTCGCAACAGGAATGATGCATTGTGGGATGGATACATCTACCCAATAGTGAAATTTAGCATAATTGATCCATCTTGCCTTAAAATCAAAATGGGGTTGTTGCTGTATAATATTAAAGTTTGTACTGTTAAATTTGATAATCACTAGCCTATTAATCTTTTCTTGGTACTGCATTGTGATTCGTCTCATTTACTTTTGGATAGTTTAATGCACGACTACATGCTTTCATTTGATAGCTGCTCTATTACAGTGAAATTTTAAATGTTTGAATATTTTACTATAAGAAACCCCTTGAAGTTATCACAGGCCTTACTAGGCAAACCAGCTATGAACTGATGCACAGCTTGTAACTAAACCTATTTTTACCAGCAAATAAGTGTTTCTTTAAATTATTTTTGCTGGTTACACAGCTGATTTCATTTCTCCTCCTTTCTAGGCCAGAATGTAAAAAGAGAGTCTGGGCGGAAGGTCCAGACAGGAAACATCAATGCAGCAAAGGTGATGCCATTGCATATTTATTCTGACATTTATTTGTAAGCATGGGATATTTTAAATGCTATATTGCCTTGTACTTTGTAACATTAATGCCTGATTTACAGCATAACCATCTGAAGTGCACTAGAACATGATGATATGTTGTTGGCATGTAGATAAAATCAAGGAATTCCCATTAAATTTTCAAAACTGCGACTTGCAACTGTATTCCAAAACTGTATCCTAACGGTGGAAACAGAAGATGCATTTCGTCTGTATTTGACCACCCTGTATTTCTTAGAACTTTGCAGATTGAGTGGAAAATGACTGTTTCTGTTTGGGTAGTGTTAGATAGAGATACTAAATGCTCTTTCTGTTGCCGCAATGTAGACAATAGCAGACGTAATCAGGACATGCCTGGGACCAAGAGCCATGATGAAGGTATGTATCATATTAATAAAAAAAAAATGTGCAGAAAGTAACGATATATTGATGCAGACATACTCAGTTGATCACTTGGACACTTCATTAGTCCCAAACAGGAAATTCGAATGATGGCCTGTCCTCATATATTAAGCCAACATGTATTGCTGAAGCCTCATGTTGATTATGGCAGGACACTGTCATAAGTGATGAATCTCATTTCTGTAATTTGTTTTATGGACTCTGTGTAGTGAAGGTTGTTTTGTTCAAGCCACATTTTTGAGGAGTAGGTTTTGACGATAAACACTTTCCTAAAAGTTTGTCTCTTATGACCAGCGGGCTGATATTATTGGTGTTAAGCTGTGTCCATCCATGTCTTCCATCAATGTAGATGCTGCTCGACCCCATGGGTGGCATCGTAATGACCAATGATGGAAATGCCATCCTGAGAGAGGTAGGAGACCCATGTGACTGCATGGTACTGCGTAATCATTGGCTCTTACGCGTGTGAGGCAGTGCCAGCACATCAAGCTAATAACATGCCTCACCATGTGTATAGATTCAGGTGCAGCACCCAGCAGCCAAGTCTATGATCGAAATCAGCCGCACACAGGATGAGGAGGTTGGAGATGGCACCACCTCCGTCATCATCCTGGGTGAGTGATCTCTGTTGCGCTGCACGATGCACACGTGCACTCCTGCACGGTGTAATGAGTTGCACTCTGATCTGTTCACCGGGAATGTGGAGGAAGGCCACAGGGTTAAAATATTTATGGTCATCCCATGTAGCTTCTGCACCCTTGCAGTGCTGGTCTCACACTGTGTTATGACTACTCTGGCCACCCTCCCCAGCTGGCGAGATGCTCTCAGTGGCTGAGCAGTTCTTGGAACAGCAGATGCACCCCACGGTGGTGATCAGTGCCTACAGACAGGCCTTGGATGACATGCTTAACATGCTGAAGGAAATCAGGTACACAGCCTCTCCCTCTGCTCCTCTCTCCCGTTCCTTTTTACGTGTCGGTTTTGTTCTCTCTGATTCCTCTGATGGCGCCTTGTCAGTCTCTGTCACGGACTGCTCCTTTCACCTGCACCAACCTGTCGTTTTTTCCCGTTGTCATGGCACAGCACCCCGGTGGACGTGAACAATCGGGAGATGATGCTGAAGATCATCAACTCGGCCATCAACACCAAGGTGCTGAGCCGCTGGTCAGAGTTGGCCTGCAACATCGCGCTGGACGCCGTGCGCACCGTGGAGCTCGAGGAGAACGGCCGCAAGGAGATTGACATCAAGAAGTATGCTAAAGTAGAGAAGGTATGGGCTAATTCTCCACACACACAATTAAAATGCAAAGTGAGAAGCAGTCACTCTGGTAGTGTGTCCTCAGGTCATATTTTAGTATCCCCTGTAGCAGGGTTTAGCATTTATTTACTTCCCCGTTTTTGCATTATTTCTAACTTTTTGTAGGCTCCTTTTTCAGCACGGTCACAGCAGTCCTGTGAAGTTAACTTGTCCATTGTACTTTCATTAGCAAACATTCCAGGTTTGCTCCCGCACCATTAAAACTGAGACGTCTTGGCATGTGCTGATCCCCCGTGTCTCTGTCTGTGTGTGCCTGCATGCAGATTCCTGGTGGGATCATTGAGGACTCCTGCGTGCTGAAGGGTGTGATGGTGAACAAGGATGTTACACACTCACGCATGCGACGTCTCATTAAGAACCCACGCATCGTGCTGTTGGACTGCTCCTTGGAGTACAAGAAGGGAGAGAGCCAGGTACTCCTGCACTCCCTCCCTGGGCACCCAGATTTCGCTGTCTGTTTGCCTTAGCACATGCATACCTCTCTCTAGCTAAGTCGTCTGTCTCATAGCTTCAGGCAGTTTATCCAGCTCCTCCCGAAGCAGCAATTGGATCCCTTGTCCATTTGGGTCCCTGTGTGCTGAAGCGCATGACGAACGGGTCTTTCTGTGACCCTCTGTGCAGACAGACATCGAGATCACGCGTGAGGAGGACTTTGCACGCATCCTGCAGATGGAGGAGGAGTACATCCAGCAGATGTGCGAGGACATCATCCGCCTGAAGCCCGACCTTGTCTTCACTGAAAAGGGCATCTCCGGTATCACACCGCAACATCAGCTTTGTTTAATGTCTACTTGCTTCTTCGCTCTGTGACTCGGCTGCATGGAGACATGCGACAGCTGCAGAGGCTTCGGATAGAGGCAGGAAGACTTACTGTAGTTCATTCAGGTGGCTGCTGGATGATCCCAGTGGACAGCAGATGTTTGAGAGATCAGTCATTCCTCGACAGAGCAGTGCCCTGCCACTGGACATTAAAACCACTGTATTTGGTTCCCCATCAGATCTGGCTCAGCACTACCTGCTGAAGGCCAACATCACCGCCATCCGCCGTATTAAAAAGACTGACAACAACAGGATCGCCAGGTGGGTAACTGCGTACCCCGACATTGCCGTTCATGCAGCTCCAGCTTCTCGATTGGCCGTTCCTCACCCGCCTCTAAATGCTGGGTCACGGCTTCCCCTCAGGGCGTGTGGAGCACGGATTGCCAGCCGCACAGATGAGCTGCGGGAGGACGACGTCGGCACAGGCGCGGGCTTGTTTGAGGTGAAGAAGATCGGGGACGAGTACTTCACCTTCATCACCGAGTGCAAGGAGCCCAAGGCCTGCACCATTCTGCTGAGGGGAGCAAGCAAAGAGATCCTGGCTGTGAGTGAAGGGGTGGAAAGATAGGGGGGCCTGAGTGGCTGCTGGGCTGAGGAGTTTCCCATGAAAAGACACTTTGTACCATAGTGGTTAAACTTAATCTTCACAGGGAAAACTCCAAAAACTTACAATGGTCAAAGGTGGCATACAGTTTTGAGTGCATCTTTTTATTAAATCACTTGAATGCTGGAACTCAACAATTGGATGTTGATTGGATGTTAGCAGACATTTTTACTCTTCTTCTGAGATTTTTTTGACAAGATGCTGCCAGTTATCTTGAGTTGACCCTGTAATAATGAGGATGTTTTCCATTTCCTGTCTCACAGGAAGTTGAGCGTAACCTCCAGGACGCCATGCAGGTATGCCGCAATGTGCTGCTGGACCCCCACCTGCTGCCAGGGGGTGGAGCGGTAGAGATGGCTGTGTCCCAGCGCCTGACGGAGCACTCGCGCACCCTCACCGGGGTGGAGCAGTGGCCATACCGTGCCGTGGCCCAGGCCCTGGAGGTCATCCCTCGCACCCTAATCCAGAACTGTGGAGCAAGCACCATCCGTGTGCTCACCTCCCTAAGGGTAAGTGCGTCCTTCCTCCAACGCCTGTCATGATGATTGCTGCCTTCACTCGCTGTTTGCAAACTGTGGCCTGCCTCCTCCTGGTCCGGAGGGGGTGGGCGCATTGAAGAGGTCCAGCAGCTGGCCCCCACCCAGAGATAGAAATAGATGTAATAGAAAGATAGAAATTTTATTAGCCATTTATAGAGCTCGTTTGACCAAAGGGTAGGTCAGAATGTTCTTTTGCCTGAGAGTTACTTCGCTGCAATCAGTGGAGCAAAACTTGGTGTAGGCATTGATTATCATACAGGAGCTTCTGTTCCGTTTCAGCTTGACTATAAAGTAATGTGACTGCATAATGAATGGTCACCACAAAGCCCACTAGGGCTTTACTATTGAATCAGCTCCCTTTTCTTGATCTGTTTTGGAGGGCTGCTTCTGCCGTCACCTTATGAGCCCAGACTGACTGTAACCCCTGTCCTGCTGTCCCCCATCTGCAGGCAAAACACGCCCAGAAGGACAATGTATCGTGGGGGGTGAATGGGGAGAGTGGCGCCCTGGCCGACATGACCGAGCTGGGAATCTGGGAGCCGTTGGCCGTCAAGGCACAGACATACAAGACTGCCGTGGAGGTCAGTCTAATGCACCTCCTGTGGTTCTAGAGCATAGCCTCTGTGTGTGTGCCCATACTCCACATCAGGGCAGAGCTCTGCTGTTCTGGATCCTTCTGCCTGTTCACAGCACAGTCACCTAACGTATCACTAACTGCTTCGCTCTACTGACTGCTTATCCTGGTCCAAGTTACAGGGGGTCCAGGAGCCTGCCCAAGCTCCATTAAGTATCAATTTTGCTTTCCAAAATTAGCCTATTTGCTCTGCTTTCCACCCAAAGACCATACTGTTTAGAAGAGTCCGGTTTCAGCCTGGCTCAGGATTATTACCACAATAGTATCTGTTTGTTTTTCTGACTGGGTGCGAGGCGTACTGGTATGCTGAAGCCGTCACAGGGCCACCCCACTTAATTTTACACAACTACTAATCTTATTTTAAATCTGTGGCAATCGGTCTTAATGCAAAATGAACAAGCAGCTAGATTTAGAAGTATAGAATAATTCGAGTCATTTTCTGGGCTGCTCATTTGAAAAACATGAGATTTGCAACTTGTACAGCATCTTCATATGTGAATAATAAATAGCTTCCATATTGATTTAAGTTAAGCAATTGCAAGTCCTGTATTTCACCTTTTTTCTGGTCTGCCGGTTGTTTGTTTGGATGCAGCCTAGAACTTTTGTCCCGAAGTCACCTTTCCCAAATAGCATCATAGGTCTACAGTGATCAGGTGGAACTCGTACTGCTGTGATGCTATTTGAGAAATGAGGTTTGCGGATCCTCTGCACTGTAGATTTATGCCTCTCTCTCTCTCTGCTCTCTCAGACGGCCATTTTGCTACTTCGTATTGATGACATCGTTTCAGGACACAAGAAGAAAGGCGGGGAGGACAAAGCAGGTGGAGAGCTGAGTGCAGAGTAGAGTTTGGTGATTTGGGAACTGGAGGCATACCGAGACATGGGTGTCGATAGAGAAGTGAGCACAAAGAGGGTGTTAGGAATACACAATAGAACTCTCTCCCAATTGCCCGCTATGCTAAATGTTTATCCAGTTTGTCGATGATTGATTTGGGCTGAGACTTAAACCTGAAATGTAAACTAAATAAAAATTACAATGTGTCTCCCTGACTAAATTTTTCCTTTAAGTATATACACACTCACTCAAGGTTCCCATAAAAATGATGCAGTGTCAAAATTGGCTAATGTTGGGTAAGAATAATTTGTACATCTTCATCTGGACTGAGGAAGTCTGATTGTTGTTTTTTCAAAAAAATTCTAACCTGATGGGATTGTGTATGATTCTCCAAAAATGAAACATTTCTGTTTTCCAAAAGTTAAACTAAAGTGACAACTTGTCTGAAGCTGGTGGTACCGTGGTGGAGCCAAGTGATTCATTCAAGAACTTTGAAACAAAATTGATCAAGCAGGTGTACTAATCCAAAAATGTATTAAGGTTTTTCCAGAATACATTTTACCTTCAAAGGACTGACAGATTTTTGACCATGATTTTAATTTAAACCTGTCATATTCGTTGACTATCGTTATTATTGTATTACATAAATGGCATAATACAATAACTTACCATCAAGTTGTAAAATTAAAAGACCGGCTCTAAGAGGTTTAGAATGTGCGAATTCTGAACCCTGTCTATATATACACACCCGAGCGCTTCCCTAATGGTGTCATTTACTCCCTTTCCGTTGTTAATAAATTATGAATAAATGAAAGACTGCCGCCAAATGTGTTTACTGTATTCTCTGAAGTGTTTTGATCATACCGAATATCTTGGTGGGGTCGATGCCCCCGTGCCTGTCGTGTTAAATTAAAAGGCGTGTCGCCGCTCTGGCAGCTGACTTCGTCACGTGACTCGGCGCTAACATGGCGCTAGCCGGCGTCTCACTGACTTCTCTATTCCTCTGTTACGTTCTTACATGTTCAGCTATTTTCCTCGGTCGAGGCGGAACGTACCATCGGAAGGTAAAAAGGCAATTCACTGTTTCTTCGGTTTTAAAAGGAAAGCTGACTTCCAGCGACGTGCGGTAGCTGTTTTGCTTCTTAGCAGGCTCTTTCAGAGCGATAGCTGCCTGACTGATTTCCGCCCAGAAGTTAACAGCGCTAAAACAGATTTTTCTGTCTTGTTTTTTGTATTTAGTTTCGATTTCTAGCTAAAACTGTACTAGGTAATGCAAGTTGTTAGCTTCTATATGTTCACGTTTAAGACGTGAATAGTGCTCAATTCCGTATGTGACTAAATGTCATTTTGGCCCTGACAAAAATGCCTTAATGTAGGATAAGATAAAAAAAAAAGAGTGTTCGGCATTTTAAAAATGGTTCCTGCTCGCTATAGTGCTGCTGTAGAGGCCGGTCAGGAGATTTCAGGGGGTTCACACACTGCCCCAAATAGTAAGGATTTGGGTGCATGAATTAGGAATTACTTTGAGTTTAATAACCTCCGTTGTTCATGCTTGATATCATTCCTTTACATTGGTGTCACCGTTCTTAATGTTTAAACCAAGGTGCTTGCTTGTCTTTCACTAATCTGTCCCTCTCAACCTTAGGTGTCTTTGGAGTTGAACCCAGGGTTAAACTCGTCACAGATTCCACCTTCGAGTGTTAACTTGCTGCATGTCAGGGCAGTAGGGGACAACGACACACTGCATTTCCTCTTCTGCAACAAGGGGGCGCCTGCAGTGCTGTTAGTCCACACCACTTCATCATCTTCCTCATTGAAGGTGGACTGGAATAAATTTTCTTCAGGCAACTTCTCAGGCAGTCTGAAGATAGAACCAGAAAGTAGTGTCACCTACAGCAGTGCACTGGTCTTCACTAGAGTAAGTGGAGTCTTCAGTATTCTTTATAATATTCTCTCTTTAATAAGGTTACTGGATTTTAGTCCTTAATTCTTTGGTGTTTGAATCTTCTGGCACCTTAATGACAGGTCTAAAAATCACATGTATCTAAGATAGTTTCATGAAGGCAAGTGGTCATGTCCTAACAATGTATTTTCTTGGTTCCTCTTGTAGCTGTGGGAGTATGATGATGTCAATGACACAGCAGATCCCACAAAATTGCCCCCTTCCAGCTTCTTCCCACCCTACGAGCTCAGCAATTTTACCTGGGAGGATCTCAACAAAACCCTCAACTACGCAACCCGCACTGCCCAGCTCTGTGGAAAGGGGGCAACAGAAAACTTCCGCAACGGCTCTTTCTGTCTGGAAGTAAGTGGTAGTGGTGTACTGTCTACCACGGGACTCTGACAGATGAACAATTTGAGAACAGAATATTATTCATATTGTAACAATCACAGTTACTTTTAGCGAAAATGGAAGATGGCATTTTGAATTCTCAAACGAGTACATTGCCCTTTCAACTTCACACGAGCACTTTAGAAATTAACTGACACACACAAAAAATCAGCAGTGATGTGAACTATGAAGTGAGTTTACTGGATTAGCAAGGTTTCTTGAGGATTACTTCTGGATTTTGGGTACTTCGAATTGTAGCCTACAGTTAGAGAGGCATTTAGTGCTGATTGCAGCAGCTAGGGTTTGTTAACCCAGCATAGTTGAGTTAACTCTGGGTGGGTAAATCTCACTTTGTTGTACACCCCACCAGTCTGAAAATTTGTGTGATATAATACAGTATTTTCGTTCAGTCAATCACTAACAGCTCTTTGCCCAAATTTATTAACAACTGTAGTGGTAGGTTATAGTGAAGTGAGCATAGCTTCTCAGCCTTTTCTCGTCTTTAATGTTCAAAGAAATAAACCATGGAATAATTCTATTGGTGGGGTTTTAGCCAATGCTGATAAAATTGTACAGCATTAAAACTGGCCGATTTTACCAGTCAGTCAAACTCTAATGTAGGATATGACAAACTTTTTTTCAGTGAACTGTTCTTATTTGGTCAGTTTGATAAACTTTGCTCTTCAGTATCTTACCATTAATAAAAAGTAGAAATTATTTAATTGTAGTTGTACAATTGTATTTGTAGCTAATTTGTATTCATGTCAAAACTTGTGCTAGCAGTTAGTGTTGACCCCTTGTTCTGAGTGTGATTAACATACTGTGCTTGATCCAGTGGGATATCTAACTTAAGGCACCTTCTTTGTCTCTCCAGTACTCTGCATTTGAGTCAGATGGGCGTGACAAAACCTGGCCCCGCCTCCTTCACAATGCAAATTCCTCTCAGGTGCGATTTTGGCTGCAGGGAGTAACAGGGAGGTCCAGTTACTCCCGCTTCATCCTGGAGCTCCAGCACATCGATAGCAAAGAACTGTCATGCCAGGTAGAAACACTGAGGTCCATTGACGATGAGTACACACCCTCCATTTTCCAGGTAAGTCATCTGCAATGCTCATTGATTGTCTCAAGTGGCTTGTAATAAATTTGGTAATAGAATTTGTGCCCCTTCACCATTTGGACCTTCAGGTCAAGGTATCGCCTAACCTCTACGTTGATCCTTCTCCTCTCATTAGGTGTCACAGTGGGTTTCTCGTCCTCTCAACTCTACTTCATCAATTCTTGGGTATGCCCAATGGAAACCAGTGGCCTACCGTACAGAGACTCCTGTTCTGAATGATGCCACACCTTGCCGGCACTCGCACCCCATGCCCATGGACCACCTGCCCACATCTGGCCTTGTGTTGGCATACTTCGGTACCAGTTACAGGTCTCATGGCCTAAATGTGACCTTCGGTATCGCAGGGGACCCTTTCTACAACGCCACAGACTACCTCAGCTGGTAAACCATTTTAAAATACTTTCTCACAAAGTATTCTCCTCCTAATCCACATTGTTTAAATATAGCAGAGTCAGTATTACAGGTTTGCTCTGTGCCAGCCTTCAATCTTCTCATTCTTGTGTACAACAGAAGGATACTCTCTTGTGTAATAGCTTATTGGTTTATGTCATGCTTAAGATTAATTGTTAATCATTACTGGATTCAGGCTGCATACTTTGGTACAGCTACTTAATTTTCACCTTTTTTGTACACAGTTTATCCATAACAAATTGTTTTACTGTAGCTAATTGTGTCACTGTAGGTTGTTGTTGTTGCCTTATCCAGCTTTTGTTATAATGCTGTTTAGTCAGAGTAATGCATGTAAATATTAAACGTGGTTTCTTATTAGCTGACCTGCTCTGTAAGATTTAAAGTTAAATAATGTAATCCATGGGCCTTGTCTCTTAAGGACTATCTTGTTGGGTCTGGGCTCACCTCCCATTGAGTCCTTCTCAGCCCTGGTCATAGCCATCATGGCTCTGGGGCTGGGCATTCCCCTCGTTCTCATCCTCCTGGGCGGGGTCTTCGTGTGCATCCGCCAGCAGCGCTCCGTCCCACAGGGCTACGAGCCAATCAACTAACAGCCAGGACAGGGATTCTCCAGAGGCTCAGACCCCAGTGGGCGCTGTGACACATGGACCGGAGGACAAGATTTTCCTGACTATCATACCCTCCAACTGCAGAAAACAGCTGTGGCTAAATAGTTAGAGCCTAATTTAAGCAAATGTCTTTCCTTTTTTTGCTGAATGCCTCAAGTTACAGCACATTAGATTTTCTAAATGGATACCTCTTGCCAGGTATCTCATGTTTTTCAAGAGCACAGTGAGTGAAAAGCCTACAAAGGTCATATACCTCTTTGAGAGCTCATTGTGTAACAGGGGTTCATTGTCACCTAATTTAAGGTGGTACAATATATTATGAGTTTGCTGGTTACCCTGGAATAAAGGAACAATAGGGATTAAGAGAATTAAAATAGTCTGAGTAAAAGATATTTTCTGTTTTGGGAGATTGTTGCTCAGGCAAAAGTATAATGGTTGTACAAATAAGTGCTATGGATTTCCAATGAACTTTTAATTTAGTCCATTTAAAATTCTGCTTTTGTCTTTTGAATATGGGTTAAAATGAAATGTTTTTCAAATGAAAAATAAATTTTTGCTCAGAGCTGTTACTGATTGTTAGCATACATTTAGTGAATGCAAAAAAATGCTAAGTATTGCCATTGCAAGATAATGTTAGGCCTTGAGTGTCAGATGAGTCACTCTCACTGGATGTTCTTGTGAACTGCTGGGTGTGTTTCTCTTTCCACCTCCTATGAATGCAAATCCTAGAACGCTGAGCTCTTTACATTTGCTGTACCAGCTGTATCACATTAAAAGCCAGCCCAGCTGTACCTATAATGGTAGAACAATAAGGTGTTTCATAAAGAGAAATTTCTTGCTTTTTCATGATATTGTTCATTTTCCCAGTAGCTCAATGTTTACTTTTTTTGCCAATGAAAATTAAGCAAATAACTTTAGAAATTTAACCAGCATAAAATTTTTTTTGTAAAAAGCAAACTGGTGTTACTTTAAAACTTAACTTTTAATATATGATAGCAAGTAATGTCTTTGGATTAGTATGATTTAAATGTAACCAGGGTATGTGTAAAATGTATATATCTTCCTTCACATTAAATTTTCCTTAATTTTCTAAAGATCCTCTGTTCTTGAGGTTTCCACTGGGAGGCAAACTTTGTCCAGAAATACTAATTTTTGCTTTTATTGTTCATAAAAATAAACCTTTTTAACAAATACATGTGTAGGATATTAGATAAGAATTAAAACCTATGTACCCACTAAGTATCATGAAAAATTATTTCTATTGAGTTACTAAGAAAGCAGGCTATTTGATGCACAAATACTTGTATCAGTCAAGTTCAATTTTTATCGGTCTAAAACACACCCTCCCCGAAAAGGATAGAAAAACCTGTTTTAAGTGCAAGTAATTAAATTCATTGGGATAATAAAATTGGGATAATAATGCAAGTTATGGAAGGGAAATAGGTCATTCTTAATGTACATATGAAATTTACTTTAGCTTTGAAAAATGATTTTTGTGTGAACAAATTTCAAAATAATTTTATGTAATATATCCCTATTTTTTCAATCGATATCCATTCTAGGTCATGGCAAGCCTGCAGCCTATCCCACGAAAGCTTGGGCAAATATAAAGGAACACCTTGGTTGGAATGCCAGTCCATTGTAGGACACATGTATACTCTAGGCAGATGAGATACAACAGTTCACCTAACGAGGTGTTTGGGAAGGCCACGCAACACATGGAGGACATAAAAACGAACAAAGAGCCAATGGTCGGAACTGAACGCTAAACCCTGGCTGCATGAGATGACAATGCCACCCACTGAGCGATGGCACCTCCCACCTGTGACATATTTTAGGAAACTGAACAACTTATAGTCTGGAAAAATGGAGGACGTCTCTTTCACATATCACAGACACGTTTACATACAATTTTTTTTTTTCATGTTTATCATTTTAAAACAACGCATTTCAGTGTTTTGTGAATAAAAATGGTTAACCACTAGATAATTATGATACACAACATGAATTCTGCTTCTCACCAACAGGAGAACCCTTGGATGAGACCCAAACACACCTAAAAATGTCACAGAACAAGAACACCACCAGATTCCTTAAAAGCCAGACAGGATAAAAAAAATTCCTGACAAACATGCGACCAGCAGAATTATCTAGGAAACAGCAAATAGAAACTTCTCACTGTAAAAATATGAAGGTGTTGTATAATAAACAGTGACTTATATGGCATATCTATCCATCTTCATCATTGTGCATGTCCAGGAAGAGAGTGTGTTCAGTCTAGCGCCTTCTCCCCTGTCTCTGGGTCCACACCACTGTCCAGCTCTGAAACAAAAACACTGGACCAGTTATGTGGGAACCTAAGCAGATGAAGCCAAGTTGTGATGGACAGGGAAGCACCAGTGCTGGTCTGAAGGCAGGAAATTGACAGCTTATGTGCTTTGGCTGCAGTGTAAGTCAAAATCAAACTGAAATCCACAGCAATGCCTAGGAGGAGCCCATGAGTGAGTGAAACTGTAAACAGCTGAAGCCTTACCCATGCTGCTGGGACTGGGCTGTGCAGTAAGGTGCCCATGTTGGTGGGCTGGCTGGAGACCCAGGACCACAGGACCAGGGGCCACCACAACTGGGGTGTGCAGAGGCTTAGGGGAGCGCTGAATGCTGCCTGGGTCCATGGCTGCAAAGAGAATTAAACAGACCCAAGTTGTTCCTGCTTACATGGTGGGGACATTCTGTGTTCAATTTGATTTTATACAAAAAAAAAAGTATTGCTTGAAAGTGTAGGAGCTTTCGTTCTGTTAGCTACAGCATGAATGTACCAGTGGGCAGAAGGCCGCTTAGTGCTTTCAGACTCAAACGGAATCCCTCTAATCAATCAAGTAATTAAAATAAATCGATAGTAAAGGACAACAGATAAGGAATCACACTTAGGTGTGGCTCATAAATTGGGTTTGTAATGTGGGCTAGTCGATGTCATATATACATTTGGGGTATATTACTGCTTCAGACATAATAGCCATTTGGGTCATTAAAACATGGTGTATTATTGACTAAGTAACAATACCAAATAATGCAAATATGCTAAAATTACACGAGTAATATATCAAAGTGGTACGGAACTAGACAGTGAAGCATGGGCCCTAAAGTTTAATTCTTATGGATAAGGGCATCTTCTAATTATGCCCAAAAAGTTGCCAATGTTACGCTTCTACCGAAATTTGATTGTGTGACCTAAAGACGTTTACCAAACTCCACTTGCGGAAGATGGAGCTGAGGAACGGGCAGACACACAACACTTGGGTCCTGCGGCCCTGGAGGGGCTTCGGCAGCTGCTCGACCTACGCCTGGCAGTGTGCCGCTGCCATGGAGATGTGCCCAGGGCTCGGCTGAAGCATTCTGGATGTCTGGATGTGCGGCCGAGAACCAGACATGGACACATTGGAGCATTTCCTCGTATAGCTGAACACAAAGTCACGGCAACACATAAAACAAATACAGGATGGCTTGAAATACAAAATAATGTCAAAAGAAGTGAGATTTCTGAGTTATCTCGCATAAGTGGGCTGGAGTATTACAAGTACGAGTTGACCGTGGAACAACACATTTATTCAGGTTTAAGGGTTTTGTCTTTTGAAGAAACACATATATTGAAATTCATTCCGTTCAAATAAGTGAAATCTAATCAGTGCATGTAACTAAAGACACAGATCCAAACAGACACATTTAAAGAATCTACTATATATTTTGGATTTTTTGCGGTACTCCAGACATCTTTATAAAATGCTTTCGTTTTAGACAAAATGACCCAGAAGTTTACCTGGCTTCCCATATAAAGAGGGAACTTATAAAATGGCACGGCTCTCACTTCTGCTTCGGTTATACAACAACACCGTGATTAAGGGCACTGTATATATGTTCAGCATATCAGGCTTGATCGTACGTGATGTTTACGCCATCTAAGATGCACATTTCAATTCCAAGATCGGTATTTTGTTCCTTTATTTTTTACCTTTCACAACTATCACATTGGCAATGCACACCATCGATTTTCTCTCACATGCAGCTTTTCTGGAACAGACCACCCGTTGTTAATAATTTATTCTCCATTATATAAACTTGAGATAGAAGTTCTTCCTATAATATAATGCCGTACCTCTTAAGCCGAGCGTGTTTTATCGACGCAGAACCACGCTGGTGGTATATATCATTTATACATTTTTTCTCATAAATATCCCAAAATGGTAATATGTAGCACTAAGGCCGCTATAATTTAATTAATTCATTACTAATGTCTTACCGTAGCATCTGTTTTTCCGTAATCTTCGGAATGGACAGTTTTCTCGTATCCGCAGCAAACAGGCACTGTGCTTTCTTCGTCCTTCCGAGGCTGCCATTCCATTCGCCGCCCGCTTATTTCTCTTCCCTTCTCACTACATTAAATGGCGAGCGAACAGCAAGTGTTTTGTGGTTCTTAGTTCACAGATTTAAACTTGACCACCTTACCTTCGCAAATGCAATGTGAGCCGGACTCCCAAAGCGTTTCACTCCCTAATTGATGCGCCACCAAGTGGAGGCACACGGAATTCATGAGAAGTAGTCGACTTTCTGCCCTCCGACTGTTATTAAACTCGTTCGTCTTGTTTGTGGTTTAACGAACGCATTCAAGCACACGGGTGCGGTTTCTTTCTTTTCACATTGCTTTCATCTGTAAAAACGCTACCTTGCAGGCCTTACGCAAGATTACAAATGACGACGAATGATCACTTATTCATGGTTTCAGGCAAAGATTGTTTCAGTCATTTTAATAACGTCCGAGTTGTAACTTTACACATGCAACGGAAAAGATACATGGATTAAGCAAAGCAAAGAAATACAGAATGAACAGATTACATAAACTAGCAGCTGCAATCATACAATAACAGAAAAGGCTTCCTATGCTGGAACATCTGCTACATGTAACTTAATTTCTTTAATCTCTGCACTGTCCTGGTTATAATTAAGAACCACAATACAGGTTCAGGCACGTTTTCCTGTCCATGAATGTATTTATTTAATCCCTGTTATTAAACTTTGCTGAATTTCCCAAAAGGACATATAACGTTACCTGGAGTAACCAAGAATGGTCACAGATACTACTATATAGCCAGCCTTACTCTCCTTTCACCTAAATTATTTTATTCCTTAACTTATTAAGTCTTACTGGTCTAGATCTGACATCTTTGGTGAAGTTCATTTTGCCATAACATCCATACCAACGAAACAATGCCGTTTACTGTTACTTTGCATAAAATAACGTATTATCAAAACTCTTCAGAAGTGTCATTGGGCTATCAAGAACCGAAGATGCCGATTTCAAACCTGTATTGAAAACAATAGTAAAACGTTGATCCTAATGTTAGCCTGCAGCTGTCCATTTTGTCTGAGACCACACTGCACCCACATCTCACTCACATGCAACCAAGTTGGTTTCAGTTCTATTCTAATCAAGAAAACTGAACGGGTTGCATATGGCTGAAGTCTCCCCTTTCTCCCCCCTGGGGTCTACGTTGCATTCTCTAGCCCCAGAACCGTTGTCGGGGGGCCTGGGGTGACTCGGGCGTAGGCTGGGTTTCCAGGGCGAAGATGCTCCCCCCCGCATCCAGGGTGAAAATGAAGTACAAATTTGCTGCAAGCATAGCCAGCATGGGCAGGAAGGACATGCCAAACCCGATGCCACGTGCCGAGCTGCCACCCAGGCCCACTGATAGCCAGTAGATCAGCCTATGGGGCACAGCAGGGAAGATCACATTCTGGCAGGGCTACGGCAAAACACACTGTAGATTTAGCATTGGCCTGCACAGTAATTACAAAGTAACCGCAGAATGACAGCAGCATTGTAGTGTGAATCTAAGAATGGTAATTCAAGCCCAGACTTAAAGCTTTCAGTTACAGCAGAGACCCCCAGAGCTGCTGAATGAGAGCTAATCCAGATCACAACGTTCCTTCAATCACCAATTTTGAACATTATAAGTGACATTACAGCCTGCATTTCAATAACACTCCATTATGCAATACGTCTAATGGTTTATGTGGAATTACCTGCCCAAAGAAAACATGATGGTCAACAATGGCACCAGTTTCAGAAGCTTCTGGCTTAAGTAAGTTGCCATGACAGCCAACTGCAGGAAGTAGAGCAGGAAAAGGGAGATGGAGTCGCTGACATAGTGCCGATGGATGGCCACATCGCTGGGCTCAGCTTCACCCTCGCACAGCGGTTTCACCGAAGAGGACCATAGCCGGGACACGCCCAGTACCAGCACACCTGCAAGAGACCAGGCAAACAGATAACTGGGGCTTATATTTAAAAGACAGACGAGCAAACTCTCTGCCGTATCATCACACTCACCCAGGACAACAGGGACCACAGCGAAGACGGAGCAGCGCAGCGTATAGACCAGCCTTTCAGGGGCAGTACTGAGTAGCGGGGCGTCAAAGGGCAAGAAGACATAACCCCCCCACAGGAGGACTGGGAAGATCAAAGCTGCCGTAAACACGGCCACTCCGGCCTTCAGGACACTGCGGTCTCCACAGCCTTGGCCTGGGTGAGTCAAAGGAAAAGTTGTTTACATCATTCAGAAAATCGCTTTAGAAAATGCTACATAAATCAATTTCACCAAACTTATGCTTTAAGGACTGGCATATTTAAACCCCCTCCCCCCGGTGTGGGCATGTCTGTGTGAATTGCGATGGGCTGGCATCCAGTGCAGGGTGTGCCATGTCTGGTAAAATGACTGTACTGCCTGATAAGCATTAGAGTCAATACTTAAAACAGCTGTATAGTATAACCACCATAACTAAGCATTGGATAAACAGAGTTGGATGGATGGACTATTTTAATTCATGCAGTATAGCAAAATAACAGTGTACAAGTATTATACTATATGGCCATTTTACACATTGTTTCTTGATGCTTATCAAGCAGTGCAGTCATTTTACCATACCATTAAAACTATTAACATGCATGTTCCATATTGAGTGGTACTGTGTAGAATATGATGTGGACGTGGTTTGGTTTATCTACTTACATTTTGATGGCTGTTCCTGTCTGGGCCAGTCATGGCAATAGCCATTGGCTGGGATCCCATGGGAGCCAAGAAAGGGGCTGCTCTGTCTCTCCTCTGCCAGAAGGGGGTCGCTGTCTTCATGGGTCTGGGATTGTTTACAGAGCTCCACAATGGTGACGTTGGGGACAAAGACTTGAGCGGCCTTCTCGGGCATCACATTTTTCAGGCTTTCCCTGTCATCCTCTCCCACTGCCAGGCCACGCCCCTTTTCTCCATTCTCAAAATCCAGCTTTCTTTCCTCCTCAGTCATCCTCCAGTCATCTTCCACAATCTTCTGCTTCAGCCTCAGTTCTCTCTCACTTTCAGTCCTGCTCTCCTGGCCTACATGTACAGTCACAGAGTCAAGACTTCCCTTGTCCTCTTCCATCCCGTTTTTTTGCGGTATCTTGGCTTTGTCAGGTAGTGCACTTCCCATTTCCTCCTTACTTTCCACTGCTTTTGAATCTCGGCATGGTAAAGTGCTGGGTTCAAACAGAGCAGAGGTGACTCTTTGTTCCTCTTCCCTTTCCACTCCACCCTGTTTCTTATCCTCTTCTACCTGCCCATCCCCCCTCAGAGGCTTGGGCTCTCCTGAGCCCCCAGTAGGCTGGGGAGCTTGTTTATCCCACATCACACTCACAGACATTTTGAAATGTTTATACCAGTATCTGTAGCTGCTTCCAATCACAAAGTTCGGTTTGGCTAGTTCCTGATTATATGCCTCAGCATGTCAGGCTGAAGTTCTTTCAAGGTGTGCCAAGTCACACCAGTCTTAAACTTCTGCTCTTTGTCAACTTCAAACCTTCTACATTTCTCCCTGTGGGAAAAGAATGGACAAAAGACAACAGATTATCTTTCTACTGGTCTGGTAACTCACCTTTCAATTATTTTCTCAAATGCCTAGATATTCTAGATTAACAGTGATCCACACTGTAAGCGAATCAGACTTTTATAAAGCTGTCATCACGTTTCTTAATTCTTGGTCTTCTACCCCAACAGAGTCAAGCCAGTACACCATTGATGACGTTATACTACCCAAATCCTACACATGGTATTACTGACATAAACGACGCCTAAACGTCTGTTTGGATCTGTTGGGCTACATATGTTGCTTGTAAAATCGAAATAGCAACCCAAATTTATATAGAACGAATAAATGGACAACTGACTGACCGACTCCCTCGTACCTACGAAAACTTCAGCCGCAATACGAATAAAATAGGCGTCTTCCTGGTTTACCCCAAAAGACATACGACAGCTAGCCTAGTACGAAAAATACTTTCCCAAAACTAATAAATGTCCCGAGCGAAGAAAACGTGAACTTTTAAGAGCCTTACCAAACTTCACCGAAAACAAACAAACATTTTCTTGAAAATTACCAGGTGATCTCGCACAGAAAGACAGTGGAATGTTTTTATTATCATTGCGAAACTCTTGCGACTCGACTAGGTTGCAGGTGTAACCAGGTAAATTAAAGGGGAGCTTTTCTCTTAAAGGGGGCGTACGTTTTATCACGTGACACATGCGGTTTTGGCTCAGGTGGTATACCGTAGCTGGCAACGATTGTAATTTCTGGTAGCGTTGTATGAGAAGGTTCGTGCTAGTTACCAGTTCAAAACATAATCATTTTTAAAATCCGAAAAATGTAAGAGCAGTTATCACACTTAACCTATAATTATGAATCTGCTTCTTGTTACATAAAATAGATGTTATATAATGGTGTACTTCAGGAAATTCTTTAGGCACTATCCACAATTAAACATATAACAAAGACCAAAGAACATATCTTTGCAAACATTTCATGAACTTTACATGTGCATTGGTTTTTACACATTTTTATTAGTGTTTTGAAAAATATTGTCATGGAAATTTCTGCCTAAGCAATGTTTCCTTGTTAGTGGAATTCATATAGCAGCTAGCTGCATTTGAGGAAAATATGAGTATTTTATTGCAATTCTGTACATAAGAACAATGTTGCAGGTTTTTAAGGACTAGTTCTAGCAGGAACATAGATCACCGAAAGTAGGAATTAAGTGTGCACAATACACAGAATGAATTGTTTGGACAGGGGGTGCCACGAACACACAGGTAGGACCCAAGTGTAGGTAAGGCTTTTTAATAGTCATCAAAACCAGGGGAGTCCAAAACCAAACAGACAGGAGTTTTGATGCCAAAGGGGGTATCCAAAAAACTACAATTAAGACAGAGAGGGTTAAGGTCAGAACAGACAGGGTTTTCAGAAGGCCAAGGAAAATCCAAAACTTAGTCAAGGTCACAGGCAAAGGTCCAAAATCCAGAAGAACAATCAGTACAGCAACCAATTCCAAGGGACAACACACAAAGATCATACACAGATAACCTTTCAAGGGAATCTACAACCACTCAGTATGCACTAAACAACAAACAACTCTCTGCTGGGTATAAGTGAGGTACACTCAACGAGACACGGCTGATCAATATTCTGGTGATGATGATCTGGAGTAGGCTGGGTGTAGGTGAGGCTGGCTATACTGGGGCATGACATTGGGTTTGATCATGCTAGCGAATTTGGAATAAAGATTACTTGTGCAACACTATAAATTTTAACCCTACGTAATTTCCAGATTCTTCCCTCGCAAATATTTTATTTTATACAAACAATTTCCATCAGTTACTATTTTCTAAACCAATTACTTTTTTTCTCCCAAAAATAGTAATAGCAGCACACTCGTGCAAGACCAGTCAAATTTTATATTCACAGCTAATCACATCTAACTGGAAAGCGAAGTTAGAACACAGTAAAACAGATGCATTATCTTATACAGTTTTAAGAGAACACCGACTTTCCAGTGTACCGTTCTCATGCCTTATACATCAGACTTAACAGTTTTCCTACAATAATTCGAGCAGTTTTCAAAAGTGTGTAATTTTTCTTAATAGAAAGAATCAGTAACTTAATATTGCTGTAGCTGTCATTGGTGATGATTCTACGAGGCTGCAGAAGTGGGAATTTTATTTTTAAGTTGTAAAATGAACCTTTTATTATTGTATATTTTTAGGCTTTTCACTGACTTAAACTCTCAGCTGAAAACCTAGCTACACTCTTCTTAGCGAGGTTTCCTGATACTGTGTGTTTTGTTTACGGTTCTTTGGCTGAACATACCCGTAGTAGTTTTACATCCATTCTTCTTCCAGCTGTTTACCCAGCCCGGAGTTCAAGAGAGGCACAATGCTTTACTGGGGTAGTGGTCTTTGAATGTTTAATTTTCACCAGATGTAACCTTTTGCAAGGATGAAAGAGTTGTCTTGGTTGCATCAGGCCATGAATCTGTTTCCCACATAGCCAAACAAGCCCTAGAGATTAACATGTTTAACACAAAACAAGCCTCAAAGTTTGGAGAGATATCCATATTTAGCCAAAAGCATGGTGCTGTCAGATGTCTCTCATTTTTAGAGTATATAACACTCTAGCAGTGGTAATAATGGAATAGATTCATTTATCAGGGTTAAATAATATTAGCAATTCCTTGCAAAACTGAGTTTTGTGGGTTCATCTTCCATCTTTAATGCAGAGAACTTCTTCAGTGCCATGAAAAAGTATTCACCCCCTTCCTGAGTTCCTCTTTTTGTTTAACACTTAATTGTTTCTGATCGCCAAACAAATTTAGTACAAGACCAAAGACATCCTGAGTAAACACAATACACAGTTGTCAAGTGATCTTGTGATTTATTGAAGAACAAAAACTCCCCAAAACCTACATCACCCATGTGAAAAAGTAATTGCCCCCTAAGCATAATACTTGATTGGGCTACGTTTAGAAGCAACAACTGCAATCAAATGCTTCCAGAAACAGGAGATCTGTCTTTTGCATCACTGTGGAGAAATTTTGGCCCACTCTTCTTTACAAAATTGTTTTAATTCAGCCACATTTGAGGGTTTTCAACTATGAACTGCCCTTTTCAGGTCCTGCCACAACATCTCAATGGGGTTCAAGTCAGGACTTTGACTAGGCCACTCCAAAATTTAATTTTTTTTTAGCCATTCAGAAGTGGACTTGCTCTTATACTTTGGATTGTTGTCCTGCTGCATAAACCAAATACATTTGAGCTTCAGTTCACGGACTGATGACCGGACGTTCTTCTTTATAGTACTTTTTGGTAGAGAGCTGAATTCATCCTTCAATTATGGCAAGTTGTCCAGGCCCTGAAGCAGCAAAGCATCCCCACACCATCACACTACCACGACCATGTTTGACTGTGGGCATGATTTTCTTATTGTGGAAAGCTGTATTGTCTTTAGGCCAGATGTAATGGGACCCAGGTCTTCCCAAAAAGTTCCACTTTTGACTCCATAAGTCCATAGAACATCATCCCAAAGGTTTTGGGGTAATCAAGGTGTTTTTTGGCAAATGTTAGACAAGCCTTTATGTTCCTCTTGCTTAGCAATGGTTTTCACCTTTCCGCTCTCCCATGCGTACCATTTTTGCCCAGTGTCTTTCTGATGGTGGAATCATGAACATTGACATTAACTGAGCTCAGAGAGGCCTGCTGTTCCTTAGATGTTGTTCTGGGGTCTTTTGTGACTTCTTGGATGAGTTTTCTATGCACTCTTGGAGTAATTTTGCTAGGCCTGCCACTCCTGGGCAGATTTACCACTGCTCCATGTTTTCTCCATTTAGAGATGAAGGCTCTCACAGTGGTTTGAGAGATTGATTTGTAACCATTTCCTGACTGATATACAGTATTTCAACAACTTTCTCAGAGCTTCTGGAATTTCCTTTGATCAAGGCATAGTGTGTTGTTTGTTGAGGTTTTTTAGGGAACTTCACATTGCTGGAAAAGTTGTATTTAAGTGATGTCTAGATTCAAAAGGGCTGGCAACAATCAATGTTGGGCATGGCTATTCTAACTGAAACCTTTTATCAATTTGGTTCATTGAGTGACTAAGGGGCAATTACTTTTTCATACGAGTAACATAGGTTTTGGGTTTTTTTTTTAATCAATAACAAATCACAAGAATTCTGTATCGTGTTTACTCAGGTAGCTTTTGTCTTATACTAAATTTGTTTGGAGATCAGAAACAATTAATTGTTGCTAATAAACAAAAATAGAGGAACTCAGGAAGGGGGCAAATACTTTTTCACAGCACCGTAAGTGGAATGCAAACTCACATTGCCACAGCCAACACAACTTACCAGGCAATATGCTAGACCACTAATCAAAGACCCAATTCCTTAGGGCAGGAAATGCATAGTTCTCCGGCTGCGACTGCTATCTAAGAATCAGACCACTGGTCCTAAAGTCAACTCCACTCACAAAAGTACTTAGTATTTGGTACCAGTGAATATAGGGGCTTGTTCAACAGTCTTGTCCTTCCTGCAAAACATCCATGTCCTTACAGACTGTAATCGATGACTTTATTATCATCATTGATGATTCTTGTCTTGCTATTTCCTCCTTCGTTTCTTTTTTGTACACTACCTCTTCAGGCTATTTCATGTGATTATTTAATGAAACAATGTGCAGACAATTCACAGATTCTATGCCTACACCACATGAATTTAAGGTCCTGCTCACATTAGCCTTCCATAATCAGCATTCAGTGGCCCATACTTGAATAATAAATATTTATAATGAAGGTTATACATGTACATAGAGTTTGTGCGGGAAGGGATGTCACACTCCTCTGATTATTCACTGCTAGCTACCATACGGGTGGGTGGTCTGTGTAGAAGCATGCATAGACTCTTCCCACATGTCAACATGAACCTTATGTGAGATGTGGCTCATTTAGTGTAGGGACAGGATTTTTGAGCTGCAGATGTTGTGTATAAGAGAGGCTTCAAAGCCCACCTTTTAGTATTTCATTAGTCATTGGCCAAGTAGAGAATCAGCAAGCCAAGTAAATTAGAAGTCACTTAAAGTAGCCAGTTGTGAACAACACAAGCTTAATTTCTCCCCATCTATTTTCCTAATTCTCATTTCTTTCTGAGATAGCTGGGAAATATCCAACTACAAAACCAATCTGGCATTCATAATGGCTCTTATACAATACTGTGGCAGGCTGTGTGACAGATTCTGAACTGTAAAGCACACTACCGTAGAATGTTGCACATAAGGCGATGCCTTCCTACATGGTTTCAATACAGTGGTTTCATGGTTTCTCTTCTAACAGCTGTGTTAAAATATTAAGCTGATCCTAAAAAAAACTAAGAACTCATCAACAGCCAACTCATTTCCATAAATGGGGTATCTTGTGAGCATGGGGCTGGTGATCAGCTCCCATGGAAATGTAAAAGTGCATCTAAATCTAGACTCATATTGTCAAAAATGTGTTACCTGCTCATCTCGAACTGTCAAAAGAGTATTAGTGTCATCCTTCACTTGCAGAAGATCATGTTAGTTTGACCTGATTGAGTTTTGGTCTGTTGTTTTTTAAGGAAGGTGTGAAAGGAAGAAACAAAACAAAGAAACAAAACATCCAAAGAGTTATGGTTTTGTGGAGAGACAAAAAAACTTCAAATAAAAATGATTTGAACGGTATTTACTTCCAAAGTAAATAAATTTTCTAAACTAAGTAAAATTGCCTGATAAGATGAAATTATAGCTGATCTGGTTTTTAAAATGTATAGTTGTTCAATTGTCCATTTAACTCATAATAAAATTGCTAACTTCTTTTCTAATAAGTCAATTATTTCAAAATATCTGTTAAAAAGTAGTATAGAAGAATCATCAGTTGCAGTTAATAAGTGTTGCAAATGCAGGTTGATTAGGGAGTCATGAACTGCAGGGTTGTTTCTGTTGTATGAACTGAAAAACTGCAAAATGGAAATTTTCTATTCTGGTTAAAGCACATGTTCTTTTTCTGAGTACTTCATCTATCCCTGTTTAAGCCTCTAAAGGAATATACAATTTTCATATCATTTTTAACTGTCAAAGCCAGTGCTTTCAGAAGAGTGCTTTCACTGAGCTTCTCCCACAGCAGACCGACGCTGTTTTCAACCACAAAGCCGGTATACTTCAAGAATTGTCTATATCTATGTGATTAGTTAGACATCAGTGTAGCAGATAGGAATCCAAAGTTAGCTTAAAGATGACCAGATGTCATTTCTTT
This sequence comes from Gymnarchus niloticus, assembly GCA_009936485.2. Lineage (NCBI taxonomy): Eukaryota > Metazoa > Chordata > Actinopteri > Osteoglossiformes > Gymnarchidae > Gymnarchus > Gymnarchus niloticus. Next base: position 11,114,441 of record JAACJT020000110.1, on the reverse strand, counting down.
CTTTTTTTCTGATCCCTCTGCAGGAGTCTTGAGATATCACTAACTGGTTCTTCTCTTTTCTGTTGAAAATCTTGGACCATCGCAATCATTTCTTAGATTCCAGCGCAGGATTTGCGAAATGTTGTTCATATGTAGTTATTTTTCACTTCAGAGCAGATAAAGCAACATGCTCATTATTGGAGTTTGAACAGACAAGCACACGCAAGTGACATGATTGAAAGGTTTTCTGTGTGAAAATCATGTCCTTTAGTCTAATTGTACATATATTATTATTATTATACTGGATTCTTATGGCTATGTTGGACAGTTCTATGTGTGAAAAGTTAACAAAAGAGGTTTACGACTTCCTGTATCTTAACCACTTAGCAAGTACTACCAGTTTTACAGGGCAAGTGTTTCACTATATGGGAAGGCTGTTGTACTTTACCTCAGGGATTTTACTTTCTATTTAGGAAGATAAATTATCAATTGTCTTTAAACAAGTGTTTACCATGCTTGAATCCTTAAATTAGACATTTGTAATACAATTAGTCAAATTTAATCTGTCTGCCTTCATAAATAAATCAGAGTCTCAGTCCTCCACGCCTTCATAGTTATGCATATCCTGGGATGGTTACTCCAGCTTACACTGAAATGAATACTTAAGGCATATGAATAATGATTCAAGAACCAGTGACAAAATGAGAAGAAGAAACGCCAGGAGTCACTACTGAGCGCTCTTAGTAGTCAAATCAGGGTACTCTAGTAGGAACATGTTCTGTGAATAGAGGGGTGGCTACATTTAAATTAGTACAAAAGTGCACTCTTCTGGTGTCTCTGGAAGGAATACTGCACTTCAATATTGACATATATTAATATATGTCTGTAGAGGTATCTGTCCCCGTACTGCGTGAGCTGTTGGAATGTGGATGTCTACTGATATCTCATGTGAATTCAGCCTATCTTTGAGACATTCATTTCAAGTCAATGCACCAACAATACTAAGACATTTCAAAAGACTCACATGTTTTCTGTGGTTACTTTTTAATCCTGTTATTCAGCACATAATAGTAGTCCAGCAAAAATTTATACTTAATGTACACATTTAGGTAAACACTGAATTACACAGTGAGCATGTTAGGCCTATACAAAGGGCTATATCTGCATTTCATGTATGTTACATCTCTGCCTCAGGCTTGGAGTTGCATCACCAGCTTGATAGGAAAAGAAAAGAGCTACTGCAGGAAATGTCCCATTCAGAGTCATGTCTATAGGGGAATGAGTCATGGGGAAACACTTTTAGCAGGGATTTGCTCATAAATGGAGTTATGGGGATTGGACTGCTGTGTCTCTGAGGCTGGATTGATGGGTACCCAAGAACGAAGAGGTGGCACAGGTAACGTGTTGCCATCCATTTTCTAGGGACAAAAATATAATACAAAGTCGTAATCATAATAGGTCAGACAGTTAAACAATTAATGTATTCCTTTCATTTAACTTGCATCTCGAAGGGTTAAACCAGGTAACAATGAATAATGCACATTAACTACACCAACTTGATGGTAATACCTGTGTAATGACCATAACAATGCCCTTTAAAGGGGCCGGTTGTACCTGTATTTTTCCCCCAGGCCTAGAGGGACAATTGCTGGCTCTGGGAGGGGGTCTCAGAGGTGGGTCAGGAGCTCTTCTTCCTGGGATCTGCTCTTGATTCTGAACTTCTTTTCCTTTCAGATTAACTTCAGAGTACAAGTGTTGCTGTGAATTTTCTGGAAAATGAATTTCATTTGGATTAATGTACTTAGGACAACTGATTTAAACTATGGATTATCACAACCCAGCTCTAAAGTAGTTCTCGTAACAAACATACAGTACATCCATCCATCCATCCATCCATCCATCCATCCATCCATTTTCTAATCACTTAGTACAAGGTCAAAGGAAGCCTTATTCAGACAGCACAGGGCACAAGGCAAAAGACACAGTGGATGGGCTATAAGTCTTTAATGACACAAATAGACATGCAAAGATTATGAGCAACTTAGAGACACTAATTCTCCCAACTGCAAGTCTTTGGACTGCAGGAGCATCCCAGAGGAAACCTGCACAAGATGGAGAGAACATGTAAACTGCACATACACGTGGTGAGTGTGGCATTCAAACTCACAACCCCAGAGGTGTCCCACTGCCTGCCTCACCGGCACTCCCTGGGGCTGCTTGTCTTCGTCCCACAGCGCAGAAGTCAATCTGGTCATGTGACTCTGTGGGATGCGCCAAACTGTGTGTCTCCTCGTACGTGTGCATGGGCACCATCTCCCAGTATTTCTGTTCCTCAGCTGGTTCAGAGGAAAGGGGCGAGGATGCTGCCTCATCCTCAGTGGGAATGTTTACGCAACGGGTGGGAGTGTTGCGAACGGCCCGGAGGGGCTTGTTTACTCGTGCATATGGAACATCTACTGCATCGCCATTGGCGTTGGCACCTTCCTCAGCTGTTGACAAGTGCTGGGGGTTGACAGGAATGCAGTCTGGGACCTGGAAAAAAAGACAACAAAAACTACAGCAGCCTCTTAAAATAAGGAAGTCTGCAGCTTTTTATTGCTGTATAGGGTGTGCATTTAAGGTAAAGTTTTCATGGATAACTCATTTCATTGACTCCAAACTTAGAGGAAAAGAAGAAAGATTTTGCACTTATTTTTAATTTATGGGCCATGTGCTTTGCCAAAGCAGGAAATATTTTACGATACCTTCACATTTGTGCCTGGATGCTGTGGTTCATACCTGCAAACTTTGCACTTTTGTGCTTGTCCCAGCATCAGTCAGAGAATAAGATTTCTTCAGCATCTTCTTCACCACCGCGTACTCATCTGTCCCTTTGGACGTAGGCCCTGAGTCCTCAGTGACCCTGGAGAGGGCCAGTGGCACAGAAGGGACAGTTGCTGTGTCATCTCCACTGGCAGTGCCACTCACTGCCCCTCCGTACCCCTCTGTGTCCCCTGATCTGGCATCTCCACTGACTTCACTACCCTGTGAGAGATGTGAGAGAAGATTACCTGTGCAAGCATTTTTACAATACGAAGAGCACACAGGTCTCATATTGTTTTACTTAATACCGAGGAGCAGCAAAATGGAGAATAAAAATATGCATGGGTTAGAGCTTATTCTGAACTGTTTCTCTAGTCCAGCAAAGGCAGAATGCATCTCACTGTGTACTGTGGGCTCTAGATCATCATGCCCCATCTCTATAGCTTTTCTCATAAAAACATCCATCCATCTTCCAGTACAGGGTCATGGGGAGCCTGGAGCATATCCCAGGCAGAACAGGATGCGAAGCAGGGGGCGCCCTAGACAGCAGGGCACAAACACGCACTGGCCCGCCACACACAGTTTAGTGATGACAATCAGCCTAGCAGGATGTTTCTGGATTGTGGATGGAAATCTGCACAAAACAGGGAGAGCAATCGATAGCAAGCACACAGAGAGTTTCAGCTGGAGGAGTGAGGTGACTGTGAATTGAATTGAATTGAATTGGATTGAATTGAATTGAATCAGTTCATTGGCCAAATGCACAAAGTAAACAGGAATTTGACCTGGTGATACATCGCAGTTTCTTGAAAATAAGAATTATAAAGGTTAAAAATAGGTCGTTAAAAAGTAAAAAATAACAATAAAAACAGCAACAACAACAAATAGAAAGAACAGCAACAATAAATAGAACAAAAATAAATGAGGTTAACAATATGAATGTAGCACAGTCTGTTGTAGTGTTCATGAAAGATTATTAAGAAGGTTTATGGCCTTCAGAAAACAACTATTAAGGTGCCTGGTGGTCCTGGTGCTGACTGAATGGAACCTGCAGCCAGAGGAAAGAGGAAGTGGGCTGGGTGGGATGGGTCTGACACAATCATGCGGCCCACTTCCTGGCTTTCACATTGTGCAAAACTCTCACAGGCACCTGCTCCTGGCCTGTGAGCCTCCTGGCTGTTCGCACGATACCTTCCAGCCTGTGCTTTATTGCAGCAGTGGATTATGGGTACCACATAGTGATAAACTGTGCTGTCTCTTCCTCCAATACAATCGAAGGAAATTAAGCTTCCAAAAGGTAGCATGACCAAAAGGTATTTTGAAGCCTTCCCGTGTGTGTGCTTGTGAACTGAACTCTGTTCTTGCACAAGTACATTGGAAAGGGGGTATCTGTCCCACATATCATATCTTGCTCTCTTTGAGAGATACACACACTGGCGAGAGTTGAGTCAGAGTGAGAGGTCAGCTATTTACCTGCTGGCTCTACAGCAGTTTTGTAGTTAAGAGCCCAAGAGTGATATGGCCACTTTGGCTGGTTGTGGGATTTGAACTGGCAACCTTTTGGTCACGGGCAAAGACACCTACACCGCAGAATCACACAGCACCCCCATGTGACAGTCTGTGGAACGATCATAGACATACCTTGACAAAGGGAACAGTTAGCACTTCCTCAAAGAGTCCGACGTAATTCTGGGTGTAATAAGTGACCAGCTCCTGCAGACTGTCATGACGGCTCTCTTCCCCGGTAATGAGGTAACGACCTCCTGCACTGCCTTCACCCCCACCTTCTTCCTGAATAATGAAGTGTCGACATCTATCTTTGCCCCTAGAAGCAAGAAGTGAGGAAGTGTGAGGACAGCACTTCAGTACCTGCTGTCTACCCAGTCATTATGCCACACCTCTCACTATGTTGTCATAAAACTAATAAAGCTCCGGATCTTATTACATTAGACGTATAACGTGAAGTTATACTGACAAGGCTTCGATCGTTGTTGTGCATCCTAGAGAAAAACATCTGACCTTCACATAACTTTGTGCTAAATAAAATGTTCACCAGGGAGACAAACTCAATGATTCGCTGACGACTAACGGTATCCCATGTCATTGAATGGCAAGGGCCTTACCTATATGAAAGGACAAAGCCAATCATGGATTCACTGAGCCGCAGCAGAAAGCATCCCTGTACTTTGTCCTGCAATAGCTCCTCTGCCTCCCTGGAGAAACAGAAATGCAGAAACCTGACTCTCTGATATTCTTCTTCTCCTTTTATCTTGCATCACGTTAATTATTCAACAATATCCATCCATCCATCCATCCATCCATCCATCCATCCATCCATCCATCCATCTTTTCTCCTAGAGAAGGACGGAAACCATACATCCATCTCCCAACCTCTAATCTTGGCCAGGGTCGTAGGTGCCTAGAGTCAATATTAAGCAATATACAGCTTTTATATAATATGTGCCAAAACATGCATCATATTGAGTTATTATGACTTATCTCACATTCCTTTCAGAATCTACAACCATTAGTCATTTGAACAATCTTACTTCCACTAGCAAGAGTACAGCCACTCTGAAGACTCCTTAGATTTTTTGCATTTGTTGGTATGCGACCCTGTATGGTTTATTTAAATGCATGCCTTACTTGGCATCTTATTAATGGGCAGAAACACATCTTAAGGTTAATATCACTTTAGGGTTTAAAAAATCCATTAAAAATCTTCATAATTGTTGTTAGTTTTGTTAAATTTAGAATTGTTTCAACTGAAATTAAAAGTGAAAAATATATTGGGAATCTATATTCCTTTTTAATTCAACTTTGCTGACAGAAACAAGAAATAGGTCAAATGACAAGGAAAAGTTTATCCATAAAAGCTTACAAATCTTTTATATGAACTCAAAAGATAGGAATAGCCCTACAGAGTAACCAGTGAACACCTCTTTTAAATTTGAAACATTCAAATTCTATTGGTTTTCTAAATAAGTACAGAGGGGTATTCAAATTATCATTCTAAAAATTCAGCCTGTCTAAAATCTGAAGCTTCTGCAATCGCACATTACTGTCCATCTGACTCCTGGTATTTCTATATTGGGAATTTTGTACCCGTTCGTTGTACCCGTTACAATGACAATAAAGATATTCTGATTCTCTTGTGACTGATAATGGTGTGGCATACAATTTAGCATTTCCTGCTTTCTAAACCTGGATATCAACTATTTGTTTTTGTTCTCTTTGGGTATTTTTCACTTGCGCTTGTGATAGTCTATCAGCAGAGCGATTGCACCTCTGGGCATAATGCTCTGTTGGTAAAAGGCCTCAGCTATGTCTTGTGAGTACGCTAGGTTACTCTAAAACCTCCTCCCACTACTCTTAGGTGTTTCCTGTGCTGCTCAAATTCAGTAAAGAAGGCTAGCGTGCATTATATACAGATGCACGACAAACAAAAGCACCTGGCCCTTTTTGTCTTTTCCACTATCTGCCCCCGCATCTTCTCTGCTGTCTTCCCCTGCTTCTCGGTAAATTATATCCACAATAGCACCTGAGCCTTACTTGCGTGTGACAAATCCATGCAGCCAGCTGGGCAGAGGCTGGCCAGGCCTGTGCAGGCGAGGCAGCTGGGACTTCTCAAACCACAGCAGGGTGTGGGCGCGTAAGGACATGGACAGTGGCTCCAAGGGCCCGCTTAGGGACATGTTGGTTAGAGACAAGCTCTGTATAACACCCAGGACAATGAAAACGGCAAAAAAGTATACATCTGATTAGAGTATGGAGGGACTTGTGTGTTTGTGCAAGCCATGATACCAGCAAAAAATTAACAAGAGATGAGGAAATGAAAAGACTTTTTCTAATTAAGTTAGAAGAGCAAGGCATCCTGTTTAAACAATGACCACAGACTGGTTAAAGTGTAGCTCTCGCATTCACATGTATAAGAACTTTGTTCAAATTAACAGGAAGTTTATTAGGTTCCATCTCACATTTTTTTTTGGTGTTGCGTGAAGGCTACTTGATACCTCTGGGTAGTATCACGGCATAGCGGTAAAAAAGGTTGCACAGAATTTCCTGCATGAGTAACACTGTTCAAACAAACTGGACCAGACTAGGGGGATGTATGAGACCTGACAAAATCTTGCACTGTATAAACTATGACACTTTAAAACTACATAGAGCCCCAACACAGGTATGTGTACATAATGACCAAACACAAGGCCCAGTTTATACCTAAAAGAGATTAATACAGTCTCAGCTAACATCTCGAAAAATGACAGACCAGTGTGGTTCAGAATTGAGCATAAAATTTACTGTGAGAAAGTGAACTACATTTGAGGAAAAGCAAATACGTCCGAAACATTTTGGTGATGTTGGCTGGCCGACAAGGCCTACCGTTTCTTGCAGCTTGACTCGAGATTTTATGCTTCGCCTGGGTTTGATTGGGGGAATCTGTGAAGGGGAAGGGTGTTGAGCCACATTTCTACTTGGCACCACAGTTCTCTGTGGGACTGCCAGGGAACGCAGAACCTCTTCGCGCTGCAGCTTTTCAGCATCTGCAAGAATCGTCACTTTGATGCTAAACCCAAAGAACCACAGCGATATTGCAATGTTCTTAAAATGCTGGAACACGGAACTCAATCAAGCAAGACCTCTCCATGCATTTGAAGAAAGTTTTAAAAACACTGCGTGAATATTTTCATCATTATGAAGTTATGCTGAAAGAGCAACCATGTTTTGAGAATCATCAGTTCTAATTAATCTGTTTGTTTGGGATTCTTTATTTTTCATTGATATCCATCAGATAATTACCAATGATGCTCTTTTATGTCACACTAAGCATTTATAAGACATTTATTCTTGCATCTCCCTTCTCTCTTTTGTTTCTAAAAGTCTACTTTTTTAATACCATTTCATTTAAAAGTACTACAAAGGAAGATGTTCCCAAAATGAAAAGTGTATGTATTTAAAACTGTTGGATTTAATAATGAAACAACAACTGACAGTTTAGTGCTTTAAAACTAACAGGTGACATAAAAGCTTTTGGTGTTTCTATTGTTTTAGAGTACACTGGGATAGCAAACGTTAGTTATTATTACTAACGTAGCCTATCCCTTAGAAAAAAACAAGCATCAAATTAAAGAAGTCTGACCTTTTATTTGCTGGTAGTCGAAGTCCATGTTGAAATGGAAAATGAAATCTGTAGAGCAAACATAAGAAGCTGGGTGGCAGTTAAATCTTCAGATACTTTTCCGTTGTCACTTCTGATCTCAGAATATACAGGCTTGTAGAGGAAAGAGGCGGGACATGTTTGTGGGTTTACATGAGGCTTCTCTGGGTTAGAATTGTTCCACTTTCCCTTGTTCAATAAAAAACAGCAACAATGCAGCAGCTCTTTTTTTTTTTATCTATTTGTCTGTATATTGGGGATAATTGGAAAATGCTAGCTTGTAGTCAGGCTTTGCTCAGTGTTAAATTTGCTGAAAAGGTAAGGACAAAGAGTGAGATGCAATTCACCAGAAGAGAGAAAGAGCAAGAAATCTGAGAAAAATAAGCAATGAAACAAAGGTAGATATTAGACAATAGAAAGTACAATGAATATCAACAGACATGTTGGTAAGAACAAGTGGACAAGGTATAAACAGATATCCTAGAGACATAAGGCACAGGAGATGCTCTACTGTTGTACATCACTATATGGTAATTGCCTCAATAAAATATTAAACTGTTGTGTACATTTAATACTGAGATGATAACTAAGCAGCTGGGAAAGTCTCATAAGACAGGTGATAACAAATCATTGGTGTTCCAGAGACAGCTAATGTCATTTATGGTATATAATGTCTAAGGCCACTAACGCAAAATAATGGTTGCACTTTATTTTCCTGATCTTTTTCCAGAAATGTAGGGCTCCGCAAAAGGAAAAGCAGAAGCTCTGGTTTCTTATGTTCGGGCTGTTGTCTGATTTAAATGCCAGGCGTCGCTCGAAATGGAAGCGAAGAAAGGGAAAGAAAAACACGAACGACATCAGACTGAACCATTATGCACCTTATGGTTTACCGGACTGACATCTGGAAGATAGCTGTGTTGTCAGTTTTGGACAACTGGAAACCGGTACTCCATGGGGAAGAAAACATATAAGTCGTAGCAAATGCGGAAGGACTGAGAACCTTTACTAGTGTAACCCCTGGGTAAAAGTCCCAGAGCTAAGATGTGCATTGCATTAGAAACCCTACAGTTGCTACAATAATAGGCTGTGTCAATTTAAGAACGTAACGTTCCCATAGTTTGTTTGAAAGGTACATCTCTCCACACGAGGTATGACAGACTATCCTGCTTAGGCTTCCGTATTAAGATACACTGATTGAGATGCTTATAGCACTTTGAGAGTGGCTCTCTGGCGCCACCCTCAGGCCAGTGACATTACTAGTCGGTCCCGCGAGTCAAATAATTCTCACATCACACAGCTCGTCCACACTTCAAGTCCAGTTAAGTCAAGTTTTATTGTCACATGTGTTCTGGAGAGCACAGTGAAAATCTTATTCCAGAGTTGCAGGGAAGGGAACAGGGCATGGGGGGCAAAAATAAACACAGTACAGATTTACAATAAATACAAGGGATACAGTGCAACACAAATGGCAGAGTAATGGGGGTACAGTGCATAGAGATAAGGTAGTGCATAAGACAGGACAGTGCAAAATTACACAATAGGCAATAATAAGAAAGTGTGTTTAGCCAGAGAGAATAAAGTGCAGTAGTGAGCAATTCTGCAAATAATGCAATGACTGATTACTAGGGAAAGTTCTGTGCAACTGAGTGGTAGAGGGCATAGGTCATCAACTGTTCAGAAGCCTGATGGCCTGTGGAAAGAAACTGTCCTTGAAGCGGCTGGTGTGGGTGGAAATGCACTGGTGACGCTTCCCAGAGGGTAGAAGAGTGAGGAGGCAATAAGCTGGGTGGCTGGTGTCGCTGATGATCGCCTTGGTCCTTTTCTGGCAGCGGGAGAGGTAGATGGACTTGAGGTGTGGAAGGTCTGTGCCGATGATCTTAGAGGCCGTTTGGACAGTTCTTTGCAGCAGCTTGAGGTCCTGGGTGGTTAGGTTCCCCATCCACACCGTAATGCATTCTGTCAGGATGCTCTCAATGGTGCAGCAGTAGAAGTTTTCCAAGGTCTTCGTTCCCAGTCCTAAGCTCTTCAGTCTCCTCAGGAAGAACAATCTCTGTTGAGCTCTCTTGAGGATCCAGCTGGTGTTGAGAAACCAGGAGAGAGAGTCGGTGATCTGTGTGCCCAGGCACTTGAAGCTGCTGACAGTCTCGATGGGAGAGCCATTGATGGTTAGTGGACAGTGGGGCCCTCTGGTCTTCCTCAAGTCGATGATTTCTTTGGTCTTGTCGACGTTCAGGGAGAGGTTGTTGTTGAGGCACCATACAGTCAGGTCGTTTACTTCCCTCCTGTAGGCAGTCGTCGTTGTCGCTGATGAGGCCAATCACTATGGTGTCGTTCGCGAATTTGACAATAGTGTTGCCCTTGTATTACCAGTATTACCAATCAGGCATTATGAAACCCTTTCAACTTTTCAGAAATTGGAATCATGAAATAATATAAAGGGCCTTATTTTGCACCGGTGGAAAGTGTGACGTAAAGTGGTTTTGCTAGTTTCATACCAGCGCATTCCTCATTTTCACGCCAAGCGCACACATTTTCAAAATAACAAATGATTTTGCGCGTGTTTCCCACTCGTAGAAGTGGTGTTTTTTAAATGAGGTGTGGCTGGGCGCATTGTCGGTGCGTTGCTATTTTAAGGCAGCTAAATGACATTGCCCTTATGACCAACAAAAACCACGTCTAAACTCAGTGGCGTATTGTTAAACGATATTTAAGGGGCGTGTTTTAGAAACGTGCGGGTGCACGACGCTCGTTTCGGACACAGGTACGCGTTCGAAGTATACTAATGGTTTTTTATTATTTTATTTCATTCATATACATTTTATTATAGAGTACAACTTATGGAGAGAAATTTGTCTCAAAACGAATCATTTTATATTGTGATTCATATATTTATATTCATATTCCCACGCCTGTTTCACCTCGAAAGGCTTAGGTGGAACAGTGGTGCTCCAGTAAATGATGTACTCGCTCCTTTTCACTTCGCGCACGAGCACGTCCGTTTCCTCGGCCGAATACCGATCTGGTTTGCCAGGTAAACGCGTCATTATAATAGCAATCCGCCATAGCTCATGGGCCCCTGCCTTTTAAAGGTGAGGTGACGTGCCATTCTGATCGGTTTATTGCATGTTACGGCCAAAACACACCTCTGAATAACTGAGAGAGTTAGGACAAGCTTTTTGCGCCTTACGCTGGCGCGAAGTCTGTTTGTTACGCCGTCAAAATAGCAAAATGGATTTGGACACGCCCATAAATGTTACTTGCGCATTGCACTTTACGCTTTTCGTTAGATCGTCAAAATAGAGCCCCAAATGCTTGCACACAGAGTGAGAAGACAATTTTTATTACACGTTAAAGCCGTCGTTAAAGCGACGGCGTGGCCAACACATCCCTACCTTTTTAACGACACGCCCACGTTAACAAACATAACTTGGTTAGGATGTGCTCTAGAATGTGTGGAACTTAGGGCTATCATTGTCCAACTGACTAAAATGCAAATCAGCCACCTTGTTGGTCACAAAGCACTTCCTTGACTTAATTACAACTGGCGCTTTTCTGAGAACAGCTTTCCGGTCTGAACCATTTCCTACCACTGAAAGGAACCGTTACCAAGAAGCCACTAGTAGGAGAATCATCACACAGACTGTCCTTCACCCCAGTACTTAGTGTGCACACACAGTTATGCAAGATGCAGCTCTGACTTGCTGACCTATTAAAAAAAAAAAAAAAAAAAAAAATAGCCCCTGAACTGCCTGATCAACCAACGACAACAACACTAGAAGCTTGAGGAAAAGGGTGTGATCGAGAAGGCAAAGGTACTAATATGCTTGTGATCATCCTCATAGGATTCCCGGGTGGCTGGTTCACACAGGTATCTGCCATCATTCAGGGAGGGCAAAGAGGGTGTGGAGGGTAGGCAAAAGCAAACACAGACACCCAATGAAGGAGTGGCATGGAAATCAGGAGGGAAAAATCAACAATGCAAAATCCATCACTGGCAGAAAGTATGTGATACCCAAATGTTAGCTACAACCCCCCCCCCCCCCTTCCATTTAGTTTAGTGTACATTGTGAAATTCACCCTCAGACTGGAAAGATACAATGTAAACAGCTACTGTCATCTACAAGAATGCAGCACAGTATAGTGGCTGTCCACCAATCTGCCACAGAGCTCCAGCTGTCCCAGATGTGTCCTGTTCCATCACCAGCCTGCCCAATTCAGCCCATTAAAGGCAAGATGAGTATTTAATTAGTTACTTATGATAATCAGATGGTGGAATAACTGGGGGTTTGTGTCATAATGGCTGATAACCTCTGTCCATGAAAAAAAGGAATAGTGCTAGTCTGTTAGCATTCTCAGCCTGTTTTATGTTCCTATGTATGAGACGGGAACAAAATATGAGCCAATATAGTAACATAAGGAAATTGTAGCTGAGAGTAGTTTACAGATAGTCCCCAACAGAGGAGCTCTGTGTGAATCTGAAGCGGTCAAGCCTTGATTGACAGGAGGAATAACAGTGAAGCAGGTACTGGTCAAACTGGGACCAGGGAAGGAAGGGGTGGGGTGACCCAAGGGAGAGGGAACAGGTGGAAGCACCTGCCAAAGGGACGGGGCTTGTGGTCATGTCTCTGTGCCTATCTTTTCGACAAACGACAGACCCTGCCTTGGAGGGCAGCATGGCATGCTCTGGTATCACGATGATACGGTGGGAGGTGCTGCTTGACAAGAGGCGAAGCTTGGAGGCAGGATTTGGAATGGGGGGGGTGTCTCACTCGCTCTTATCGGCAACTCTGGACTGCTTCCTCTGAATCATGCAACGCCGCACGATGCTGTCGAAACATCCAAGGTAGAAAAGAGCAATGGTCCGGAAGGAGCCCATGGCATGGAGGTGACAGGTGACATTCCGCAGGTGAGGGCGGAGACCATGTAGCCGTCAGGTCCCACTGAGCTGTTGAAGTTCCCCTGCACTGCATCTCTGACGACAATCTTAGCGACTTGGTCCGGTTGGTACACCCCCTACATCTCCGAGATCAACTTCGTCTTGCTTTTGTTCTCCACGGCCAGGCCTAGGGTGTCAGTGTCCAGTGGGTAGGCAACCATCACGTAGCTGTTGTACGGCTTTATCTCTATCTGCAGGGACTCAGCCAGGCCACGAAGGGCGAATTTGGAGGGGGTGTATGTGGTGTAGCTAAACAAGCCGATCTGGCCGGCCTGCAAGGACATGAACATGATGCGTCCCATCTGCCTTTCTTTCATGGTGGTGATGACTGCAGAGGTGGGGTAGACACTGCTAAGGTAGTTACACCAGCATGTCCACAGGTCCCAGTTTCTTCAGGGCCTGTTTAATGACACTTTCCACCTGCCCGTAATCCTTAGACACATCCACCGTTATACAGAGCACAACCTGCTTGTCATTGATCACACATCTCTCCACCTCCTTCTTGGCTTGAACCAGTTTGCTCTCGTCCCGAGCCACCAGCATGATGAAAGCTCCTTGCTGGTAGCACTCCATGGCGATGCACTTCCCGATCCCACTCAAACTTCCACTGACCGAGACATGGGCCCCATTCAGCTTCAGCAGCATAGGGCTGATCAGCGGTGAGATCATGTACAGCAGCAGCACCAAGGCCACACAGAACGCCGCCACTTCCAGCAGCATGGTGAGTGGCGGGGGGAGCGCCAGTTGGTCCACACCAAGGCCCTCCTCCTCTGGCTAGGGGTTACACAGCATCTGGGATGAAGATATGTGCGATTCACTTTGCATCCTAAGATAAGGCTCACTTTTATTTGTTAGTAATGGAATTGTCTCGATTGAACTGGTTCCAGGAAGACCACACAGGTAACGCAATTTTATTATGGTTGTATGCGCGGGGTGAGGTGGTTGGGGGTAGTTTGTGATGTGTCAAGTATTTTTTACGGTACTATGCAAAAGAAAAAATTAAAGGTAGAAAACCCGTTTAAATTTCGTCAGGTCAGCTGATGATGGCAATAAGTGACATAAGGATGTAGCATATAGTAGGTCTAAAATAAATTCAATATGAAAACGAAGTAAAAGACGAATCAGCCAAAAGAATCTGTTGCATGAATGCGTGGCTACATGGAAGCATTGATGCCCTTCTGTGCTTGCTGACGCGGAATTTCATAAAGTAGCGGTTAATCTATTTGGAAACATGCCTTTGCGAAGACTGTGGTCAGCACGGTCAACAAGCGGCTGTCCATTCTGTCATCATTTGCAGTCGAAACGGAAATTTCGGGCAAACGCGGGTAGAATAATATCCCACTGTGCCTACTCACCCACCGGTCAGTCAGAGGATGCAAAAAGTTGGGTAACTTTGTTGTACGAATACTTTAAGTTACTGTACATTTCCAATTTATGAAAACCGTTTCTTGCTGCTGCATACTGGTCGATGTCAACCAGGCAACAGAAGCTAATACTAATCATAAAATATAACCGCAAGTGGGTTTGGGCTGGTTCAAGCACACATACCAACAGGGGCACCATGGGCCATTGACTAAAGCAAAAAGCTTTTAAAAGCAGGTTTGACCTTCGAACAACTGCATATGCCAGCATTGCCTGCTTCAACCCATAGCATTCCGCTTTAATTCTATAGAGATACATCACAGTTAGTTTTGTGGCACATTGGGGAAATAATACAAAAGGCAAAAGCATTAATGTCACAATGAACACATTCTATGTCAATTTGGGGTTATAGTCTTAATGGTATACATTCAGTAATCGATACGTCATGTTTATTTGACATACCAACAGTGACACCATGCACCATTGACTAAAGCAAAACGCAAAAGCTGCTTTGACCGTCAAACATCCACCTTGTACAATGAAAAATCCGGAAAAAAACAGATTTCCGCACGGAAGTGCTTGAACCCTAAATATTCCATGGCAGTTAGGCTGCGCTCGTAGGCGGTCGGTGCCTCTGACTGTAGCTGTAACGATGCATGACAATATTGTCATTTTATCTTACCAGAACGAGTACAGTGTTTACAAGCTAACCGGAAGGTATAATGTCACGATCGACTGTGGCTATCCTTGCTGTGGCAAAAAAAAAAAAAAAAAAATCCGCAGAGAAAGCGTTGTATTTTTGTTCAGTTTGTAGATTATTACTAACCGTTATCTAGTTAGTGACTAGGTCATAATGTATTCATTCAGTAGTGATATTCCTGACTAAAATACACGCATGCATATGAGTCGTCAAGTGATAAGGAACGTAATTGCCAGCCCCGTGCTATAATTCCCACAAGGTGAGTTTAATTCGTAAGCCTAGCTGGGCGGCATCGTGAAACTGGGCGACAATGCTACGTTATCAGACGGAAGCATTTTGTTATCTTTTGTCATGTCGTGCCAATATGCCGTTGTGCTTTAATGTGACGAGAAACTAGCTCACTTTTTTCAGATTTTCAGCCTTTCTCTGTGTTTATTTGACGCATATAAAATACTTATGAAAATAGTTGCGTTCTTTCTGGCCTTGCTTTGCTAAATAGGTGGTTGCATATTTTCTAGCTTTTGTGACCTTATTTGGTTAAATGAAGCAATTTTACTAGCAGGGGTGTAACGAAATTTCGCGATTCAAATACGTTTCGATATGCATGGCAGGGTTTAAGCCGTGTCGCACGATGTCGCCAGCTGTGCCTTTTATGGAGTGTTTGTGCTTTAACTGCCAATAGGTGCCACTGTCACTCTATGCTGCGCTGCCGTGCAAATTAGCGAAATGCTAACAAACGAGCTAGTCACTAGCAGCAGACGGAAGAAATGAATTCGACGGTAGAAGTCGAAATTGTGGAAGCTCCATCTTCTTTTAAATCAGAAGTTTGGCAGCATTTTGCTTTCCCTGCGATTAGGCAGGAGAACGGTGAAAAGGTAACAGACAAGACGAGAACAACTTGCAAGCACCCTAAAAAAATATTGCCCTATACAACCGGTAGCACCACTAACATGATGCATGACTTACAACGCCACCACAACGAGAAACTCCAATCACTAGGAGCGTCTAGTGTCAGTGAAATTATTTGTTAAAAAATAGTATCGAATGATGAGCTGTGTATCTTGAAGCGTATCGACTCGTGAAAGTTCTGAGTGCATCCTTACACTATTTACTAGATACAGTGGAGTGCCTTAAGGGTTGATATGGTGATGAATCAAGTCCACCGGATACACTCCTGCTCCAAAGGTCTGCTTAAACATTGAATTGAATTGAATTGAATTCCTTTATTGACATTGTACACAGTACAGCTGTGTAGTACAGCACGACTGCAATGTGAACTTTCTCCACACAGGTCTCGCAATGACATATATGAACGACTCGCGATTGGAACTTATTAATCGATCACTCTTCACAGGCTTTAACATGATCAAAATCAGGTTTAAACATAAAGAAACCTGCTGAGCCTATTTTTTTATTAACTCTGTTACTTTTTCCGTATTTGCTCTGCTTTGAGAATCATTTTCACGGGACACGTGATTTTTTATTACTATAAAATACGTAGTCAGAGTGAACGATTACAGTTCTCTTTCATTTGGGTGTTTTCTTCTGATTGTATTTCATTTTTGGTTTTGAAAACTGTATGAATGAATGCACACATGTGGAAAGTTATTAGCAAAATTCCCTCAACCCATTGTGCAGTTATACTGTACATTAGTGAAGCTGGTAAGAAGCCACAGGTCTGCAGGCCGGGTGATCTGTTTCAAAACATTTCTAAGGCTCTTTGTCCACCTCAGGGTGAACATCAGTCAGGCCATTCCCTGGAAGCACAGGGCACACCCTGGATGTCAGTCCACCACAACACACAATCACACACACTGCCTGCACCGGAGGAAATCTGAGCACCTGAGAATATGCTCATGTACATGGAGACATACTGCTCTCCGGCCATAGCACTCCTCCATTCATGTCAGATTGACTGTTGTTTGCAGTAAAGATCACAGTAAAAAACAGCTGACATCCTTAGTGTTGGGTTTTCCCCGAACCCGGGTTCGTGGAAGGACTCACACAGAGGCGCTAGTAAAGATCAATGAAAACGTCAAACCTTTATTTATGCACATTCACACTGACAGCGAATATATATATATATATAT
>JAACJT020000110.1:11083760-11097314 GCA_009936485.2 Gymnarchus niloticus | reverse complement strand
TTTGCAAGCATAGCTTTTTATGAAGCACTTTCCTTGGTTATAGTTCAAGGTTCTAAACCTAGCTTTCTGTCCCTACATTATAAATTGCATAATGAGATCGTAATGTAATTATAAATCATGGCACTTACGACTGAATCCAGGAGATCACTAAAACGAAAATATCATGCAGACTGTCAGGGGTGCTTTACTGTAGTACATATTCTAAATAGGCTGTTTTTGGGTACTTTGGTGTCCCAGCATGTCTGAATTGTGCTCAGTTTGTTGGGCTGGATGTCCATGGTGTCCCCCAAAACACCCTGGGATAGGTTCCAGTCTTGCTGTAACCCTGAACTGGATAATTTGTTACAGAAAACAATGGAATGCTAAAGTTGATTTGAAATTTCTGAAACACTTTGAAGTAACTTGTAGGCAATGCATACATGTTCCAGATTACAGTGAGAAGCAGCACTTTGTTATGGGTCAAAACAAATGCCTTGCTTTTATCGGATACAGATTCAAGTCATTTTGTAATTTAACCTTGTGAAAATTTCTCCCATGTTTTAGTTAAAAACGTGGGTCATTTGACACAGTTTTAAATGCATCTTCTACAAACAAACCGGCGAACTGAAAAATGTGGTAACCTTCTGGAGGATATTAGTTTTGCTTCATATCAACAAACTTTTGGAGATGTGATCAAAACTAAACTAACGTCTTTCATCTAAGGCTTTCCTGCAAGCGGGATCCAACACACACACACATGTACAGAAGTCCACAAACAATTAAAATCCACAGCTTAAGAAACCAAACGTTTCAGTATCGATAGTGGTCTATAAATACCGTTACCCTCCCACCAATGCCTGCGTGTTTCAAAATGTGGATGTGTGTCGGGCGTGTTTCATCTCCTCCTCGGAATTTCTTCAGTGACCCCAGGCTAATGCAGCTCCAGCATAGCAGGGAGCGGTTTAACCAGTCCTACAACTTCAATATTGAAATCGGAGAAAAGAAGAAGCGGAAGGAGACCCTTGATAACGACCGTTTCTAAACCAAGTGCACGCCTATACTGTAATTGCTTTTTAAGACATAACACTCCACACAACAAAAGCACCCAAATCCTGGTTTACTTCTAAGTTTCTGGTGACTCTACGTTTTCTTTTACAGTTACGCAATGCTACTAAAATGCAAAACCGCAACGAAGATCAAAAAATGAAACCGATTGTGATTGTCTAAATATACTTTACTCAAGGGCAGGGGCTTTAACTACGTGGATATTTTGGTAAGTTGCTTGTCTTAGTGTAATTTATTTGCGTTACTTTAGCCGATTTCATTCTTGCATAGCTATTGACCAATCTCCAGTTAAATAATTTTGTCGTTTGTTTAACGGTATCGACAGTAGTGGTTATTAATAATGTTATGGTTAATGTTCGGTAGTCATTGTCTATTTAGTTCTTAATAGAGTTCTCAGCATTCAAATTATGATTTTCAGGATACTCGAAGAGGTAAACGTAATTAAAATGTTTGGATCCAGTGATGTAGCTGAACACACGCATCAACAGCAGCATCTCTGATGCAGACTGTGTAAGTGCGTAGTCTTTAACCAGGATCTCTCACATGGCTATTTAACACGGTTAACTTGAGCGTGATCGTTACTGTGTGTTTCGATCATTAATCTTTGTCCGTTACAGTACAGTCGTATGTACAGAAATCGTGTGCATAATCCGGCTGGTCGTTAAAATACATTTTTATTCGTCTGTTATTCACAAACTAGACAGAATTCGCAGTCCTCTGCAGTATGCAAGATACTTGGTGCATTCGAAAACCTTAATCGTAAGTAACAATTTCACTGTTACAATTTCGGCACTTAACATGACTTGCTTCGGTAGACTATCCATGTGAAAGAAAATGAATAGAAAATTGCAAACTAAAGCAGCAATTTGTTGAGGGATTTCACTTTTCTCTGTGTACGTGTACATTTTTGCGTAACTGTAACTTAATGAGTGTTTTAACAACAGTAGTTAGGTTCCTATAAAATGTGCTCTGAAATCAGCTTTTTTCTACTCTTCGTTATTTTTTGTAAAATTTACCTCAAATCATACCTTCTGAACAGTATCTTAAGCCAAAAAGTGCAAATTTTGATATTTAATAAGTTAGGGATGAATATTTTCTAAGTTTGTGGAGTCCTTGTGAATTGAGAGGTGGACAGTCTGTATAACAATAATATGATGATTCATAGGAAAAGTAGACTGCAGAGAGCAGAATGGGTGCTGGAGGGCTGTGACCCCTCTGTTTGCTTCTTCTTTCTACTGATTAAATGATTAATTGCACCACAAGTTACATGTTGTAGAATTACCTTAATGTTAAGCAACTTCATATTTGAATTTACATCCCATCTGGGGTGTTTGTTCCTTAGCGTTCTGTTCTGTGCTGTTTGGAATGTATGGATGGAGATGGATGCATGGATGGATGGGACTTTGTGCTTAATGGATATACCGTCATAAATCATTTGACATATGGCCGTTTATTGGAAAAAACAAATGTACAGATTTGTGGCCTTAACCCTAGTAGATGATGTCACATTAAAAATTCTTCTAATCTATAGGTTTACATGTCAACAGTCCATGTTGATTTAATACGTACTCTTTATGGATGCTGTAAAGTCACAAATACTTTTCAGAGGTTTGCACATTTCATATATTCATCTATACTATACTGAGTATAATTTAGATGAAATGTTCTGTTATTTAAATTCAGTATTGTTTTCACAAACTGACAGCTCCCCAGCTGTTAAATGGTTTCTGCAGCCATGTGTAGATGTTGAGAGCCTGATTGTTTTGGGTTGGCCAAGGAAATGTCAGAGCGGAACGTTCTCCGGTCGGATCAAAGGGGCTGTTTGGGTCCAGGGCCTCTGATGAGCTCCAGATTCTCTGGTCTTCCTGGTGTAACAAAGGTCTTGGATCACTGTTTGTTTTCCTCTTCCATCCTGATCCCATTCCTCTTCACTGCATTAATCGACTCTTGCTCCTCTGGTCCTTCCCCTCTGGTTTCCTCATCCCTAACCAGCCCACCGTGGCCTCTCCCCCACTGCTTCTGCCTGTCCCTGTGCAATCATATTTTATCAGTCCTTCTCCCCCAGCCGAGTCCCACGGGCCATTAAGAAGATGTTTGCTCCTTATCCATGGAGCACAGACCAAGAGCCCAGTGAACATCTGCATACAATCAGAGACAGCCTGCCAATAGCGAGGGACATTTTGACTGTGGGACAATGTTTGGGAATAATGCAAAAAAAAGTTCCTTGTGTCACAGAGTCCAATAAAAACAGATGCGTGTATGTAATATGAGTAAATAAGCATCCAAGGTCTAATCTTTTACAGAGCCTCACTGTGAGATGAGGAAAAGGTTAAAGGCTGAGATGGTCTCTTTGGATTCGTAATCATAGATATGTAACCTTGTCTCGCTTACCGGAGTTTATTTATTCAGTCTTGTGGTCAGATTACAGTTTCACAAGAGGCAGTTAGGGGGCTTTGGTACACTGGTACAGAGATATAAGATGGTTCAATACAAAGCTCCTATAGTATGCTGAAATGTGGATTGGGTAGGTCATGATTGCATTTCTCCACCTGTGTAAAGTAGAATTTATTATTGTGTAATGTTGCTTTGGTTCAGCTGCAGTAGACATTGAGGTATTTATAATTGTCTTTATGAGCCTGTTAAAATGGTTGTCTGACACAACACAGCAGTTACGATTGGTGGACCTTCAGTAGATTTACTGTGATGGCTGTTTGAAATT
Source organism: Gymnarchus niloticus (assembly GCA_009936485.2). NCBI lineage: Eukaryota > Metazoa > Chordata > Actinopteri > Osteoglossiformes > Gymnarchidae > Gymnarchus > Gymnarchus niloticus. The sequence goes on along the minus strand of JAACJT020000110.1, from coordinate 11,093,551 downwards.
TAAATAGAGAAATAGCTGGTAACTGACCGTTTCTACATCTTGTATATTACATAAGTTGTTACATTAACAGGCATTTTGTGCTTCGTTTGTTCTTTGTGCTGCTTCAATCTCATAAGGACAGCGGAGAATGTAAAGTAACTTGTGGTTGGCGGGAGTAAATTATGACATTAAGAAACCAGGGGAGAATTTACAAAAATATATAATACTGCAACAGAACCAAAAACACTTCTTTGATTTATGTCATTAGCCTGTTTAGTGCTGCCATTTCTGCTGTATGCAGGTGCCATGTTCACTCGCACGTGTCTTTGCATCTGGGGACGCGTGCTGTGTGTAAACAAGCATGCCTGCTAACATGTTTTTGGGTTGGGGCTAACAAACATGGTGGCCCTCGTGCACACAGAGCTGAAGCAGACTGAGCTGTTCTCCTCTGACAGGTTACATTCAGACAGTCGGTGTCCATTTGGGCTCTTCCATATAAACGACTGGCCCTTTGGAGCTCGACTGGCCACGTGTTAGTGCTGCATGTTGTCAATAATTGCAGGAACATAAGCCCTAGATAACAATGCAGCACTGTTTAATCATGAGTAATTATTAAATTACAGTTATACCCTGCACTTGATAAGCGGTTATGGAAAATGGATGGATGGATGGATGTTACTTTCATAATTATATTTAAGGAACTGGCTACAGAACAATGATGTATCAATCAATAATTAATAGTAAGTGGGAACCCAATTTGTGCTGTTGTGTGCAATCACCAACTGAACCAAATTAAAATAAAACGTACCCCTGTTTTTAGGGTCTGCAGAGAAAAACTGGAGCATTCTTCTTAAAGGCTGACAGTGAGATTCTGCACCTGAGCCATAACTTAATGAGCTTAACTAGAACTCACTGAGTAAAAACTTGGCTGAAGGAGAGGCTTCTTCAATATGAAGCCTGAGATGTGAAGTTTCCCACACCCCTAGATGCTTGGTCTGGGGACACCTTTTCGCGTTCATCTCCTCCCTGCATGAAAGGTCTCTTGTAGTTATGCAGTGTTTTAATTCCCATTCTAATATAGCTGATGTTTGGTGGCCACTGGCCAGATGGAGCGCTAAGACAGATCAAGCTTTGTTGAAGTCGTTTGCCCGTGGCCTGCAGTGCAGCACATTCGCACTATCTAGCCACCGCAGCTTGCGGGCTGAGGCCCCCGGTGCCATGTCCGGACCACTGCATCACCCAAGCTGAGCAAACGGACAGCATCACGGTCTGCCCGAACAATGCGTGCTGATCATGGTTTCATGCAGTCCATGAGTTCAGTGGTTATTAATATGAAACCATATTTCAGACTGGGCTCTTTTGTATTGCCATTCTGGGCAGGGGGTTGTTTTGAATTTCTTTGCTGTATTATTTCTGAGAATACAATTGTTTGGGAGTGTGTGTGTGGGGGGGTGGGCCAGGCTCTTGTTTTTCTTTTGTGGACACAGTCTGGTAAGAATCCTGTCAGGCATGGGAGCTCTCCAGAAGGTTCTGCGTGTCTCATAAGGCAACAGGGCACAAACAGTGGAAGCAGCAGTCACTTTTGGACATACATAGTAATGGTGGACAGCGGGGCAGAATAGTGTGTAGCATGCAGCAGTTAGCCTGTGTCGTGCGCACTTATCTGCATTCATATGCAGATGAAGTACCCCTCCCTCTTCTGGAAGACACATTTGGACTCTTGTAACCAATCATGACTATAAATAGAAGAGCGTGTGGGTTTCATACCTGTGAATCATCATAGATCTTAACACTTCCTTGGACCACTAGCCCTTGGCATTTCTCCTCTAAGAGGCACATCTTTCTCTCTCATCATTTTCTGGGTGCTCTGTTCCCATTAATTTAACTAGTCTTTGCACTCTAACCATGCTATCACACTGTAGTGTGATCGCTGTTCGGGCGGGTAGCACTGGTGTGTTGACATTGATGAGCGGTTCCCTTTGCATTACCCTGATGAACCTTCCGCTTCACCCTCCAGACTGTCGCAGCATGCAGTAGCAGTTTGGCTGAGCTCTGGGGAAAAAGGAGGCAGTGGCGAGAGAGAAGCAGGGATCAGGATGGCCCTTTTCAAGCTGGAGAACGTGGAGGACCTGTACGAGATTGGAGAAGTGCTGGGCAGGTGATGCTCTCCTATTGTCACTCTGTGTTCTGCTGAATCGCCCTTGAACCACACTTTACCCCAGCTGGTAATTTAGAGAATGTAGGAATTTCCAGTGTGACCCGAGTGCGAGTAGTTGAACAACTTCAGTGTCACCCCGTTCTTTATCATGTGCCAAGACATTGTTTCTCTATCCTGATATCTAATTTTGGTAGACAAAGTCCAGCCAGCAGCTCAGATTTCCACAGGTTAAACTGAATGCCGGACAAAACTGTAGCAAAACAGGAAGAGCCGCGTTTACCTTTTAAGTCACATCCAGTGGTCTGTGTGTTAAACGTTTCACTTTATTAGTGTCAAGCAGTTTTGTTTTCAAATAGCAAAAGAAAGTAAGAATTTCTAGGACTTTATTAGTATAACGTGATGCTGATTGCCACTGTAAATCAGATGCCTGTTTCCACCCTTACAGGGCTTCTCGTGTCTGATGTGCTGTCTCCTAGGGCCCTAACAGATCCCACTCCTCTCTGTCACCCCCCACCCAGTGGACACTTCGGGCAGGTCCGGGAGGTGCGGGAACGAGCCACGGGCACCCGCTGGGCTGGCAAGTTTCTGAAGCTGAAGAAGAACCCCAGCAGCCGGCTGGGAATAGAGAGGAAGAGTGTGGAGAAGGAGGTGGAGATCCTGCAGGCCCTGCAGCATGGCAACATCATGTCCCTGCGAGACGTGTTCGAGAGCAGAGCAGAGGTGGTGCTCATAGTGGAGCTGTGAGTGACACTGGCCTTTGGAGGGCGCTGCTCAGCCGAGCCTCCCTAGTGCCATTTGACTAACACACCGGATTTTTCTAAACTAACCGTGTGCAAGGTGACCTGGACTGAAATGTCCAGAAAGTGTATGTGACAGAAAAGCGCAGGCAGAGGGGAGAGACAATGAAGGGCAGACAAAATGACAGTTAAACAATAACAGATGGTGTGCGGGCGGATGTTATTAGGGGGAACATGAGATGGATGGGGAGGTGGAGGAAGGGTCCTAGCAGGGGATCAGATTGTATTTAGTTACTATGCAGTATATTTATAATTTTGTTTATATGTCAATGATTTAGAATGTGTTAAATATAAACTCATCATAGCTTTTAAAGAAAAATCATGAATTATATCAGTGTCAGTAGTCAACAAGGGCTAGTACTGAAGGAACAGTATTGACCAGTTTGCCCAGTAAGGCCCACATGAGCTAATTCCCCAGAGGAACAAAACAGTATCCCTACCTATCTGCCTCCCTTCTGGCATAAGACATGAAAAATGTGTGCGTAATTCTGGCTGGGATATAAATCTGTAATCAGAGGTAGTTGCAAGACACATTGTTGCTATGCAGATTTAAGATATTCTGTAATTATCACGTGCGTGGTTATCAGTGTCACATTATTGTTACCCTGGCATAGCAGAGTTATTGCTTGCATATACGTAGCATTTACTGGAACTCGTCTTCCACTGTAGTTGGTATGGATAAGGCTAATTACACCATCGAGTTCAAGGAGGGTAGTAACGTGTTGTAATCTTCCCATTCACATATTCCTAGGCCTATTTGGTACCAGTATTGTGTGCTTCTATTTACTTCAGCTGTAACTGACAGAGAAAGATTGTTTCTAAAGACCAACAACAATAATAGTTCTTATTGTTAATGTTCGGATTTCACATTGAAGAAAATGGTGTTTGTGAATAGAGAAGCGTTTGAAGCAAATGTGTAACATTGATGCCCAGCACATTCCCATGACAAATGTCATAATGTTATTGATGAATTCTCATTGAGCAGGCCTATTTGGAGGGTTTAGCATGTCAAGCTAATCATCAGTGCTGGATGAGACAGCTTTTGCTTGGTGCTGACAGGCTGATATGACAAGCATTTAGAATAGAACATTGCTTGGTATTTTTAATATTTTCACCCTAAAGTGAAAGTTACTAAAACAGCATTCCCATGGCTGTCTTCGCTTGGCGTAAAAGCACCAATCCAAGCACTCCTCCTGCTTGACATCAGCCCAGAGTTCAGCTAATTTCATTACGTCAGTTGGCAAACTTATCCCATCACGGCAACCATCCCCAGCTGCTGTACTGCACATCCCATAATAAACAACAGTATTCTGGCGTTCTTATTTTGACTGAGTTACATATAGTATAATTGTAAATCACTTAAAAAGCTTCACTGTCAGTTATGCAATAGTTGGACGCTGCTTTCAAGTAGTTCTGCAGCCTCCAGACACACATATATTGACACCTACAGGTAGATAGCCACCAACAAATCAACTCGCAAAATTCTGAAACTTTAACCTACTGACTCCCTTCAGAATATAGGGCTAATTTTCATATCCATGACAAATAACTGCATAGGTATTTTTATAGGAGTTTTTTAAGGAGCGTTTATGTATTTTCCGCCCTAAGATAGATTTTGGCATTATGTCTTAAATAAATAACAAAGCGGTTTCTTAAATTGTGCAGAAAATTGGTAACGGGGGCACAAAGTTGGTGCTGTGGGTCAAGAATAACAAGTCCTATTGTCTGATATCCACGGCCTTGCCAAATGCTTGGTAGCCTACTCATTTTGAGCGTAGGAGACAGACTGAATACAATAGGAAGGAGAGGTCTAGATAAATAGCTTTTAGGGACAGTGGTGAAAGATACGTAGTTATTTTTCCTGTATGAAATACAGATGAGGTGTAACAAGAAGTGACAATCCAGAGATACACAGCATGAAGAGTAAGGGTGCCCAAGAGGACCAAAACGACTGTGCATATTGGCACTGATAGGTTTGTTTGTTCCTACATATTTTTAGCCTCTGAATTTATACTCACATAAGAATCCCGACAAGTTGGAACCTGTTCTGAAAGCAGCAGGTGTCAGGTAGGAACAGCTGCTGGTACAACCTTCTCCCCCAGGGACAGAACAGGGGGGATGGAGGTGCTGTCCTATTAGCTGCACTCTGAAAGGGAATATTAGGTTACTGTTACAAAGTGATGTGGGTTAGGTGGCAGAAGTGATTGGCGCCACATCCTGGTGTTTCCTAGATGGGTGGAGAAGATGTTTCCACCAACAGAAAAGGTGGAGGGACCATGGACAGGGTTACTGGAGACACAGGAATGGCTGCTTGAAGGCAAGCCCTAGGTTATGAGGTTATTGTTCCTGAGTCTTTGTGTGTTACAAGTGTGTGAAAATAATGAGGCAATATGAATACCACACCGAGTGGGGTCCAAATACCAAGCTCATGTTTCTACCCTTAATCCTTCTCTGTCCCTCTCTCCATCTGCATTTTTTTTTTGTGTCACCCCTCTTCAGTGTGTAATGTAAAAAAACATGATATATCGCATTGTAGATCTTAAGGTGATGACCTACAGGCTGCATTCCTCAATCAGATTTTCCTCCTTTTCTGTCCCAATACTTCCTGTTTCCCATGACCTCATCTCTGTCTCTCCTCAGTATCAGTGGCGGGGAGCTCTTCGACTTCATTGCGGAGAAGGAGAGCTTGTTGGAACGCGAGGCCATAGAGTTCCTTGAGCAAATCCTCAGTGGCGTTGCATACATGCATGGCAAGAACATTGCCCACTTTGACTTAAAGGTGAGGCCTGAGCTCAGGGTTGGTTCATGTGCCATTCAGACACTCATGTTGTTGATTTAATGCTCCACACATCTTGTGTTTTTCCCATTTATGTGCAGCCAGAAAACATCATGTTGTCGGAAAAGGCGGTGCCACATCCTGACATCAAGATCATCGACTTTGGACTGGCACACCGCTTCACACAAGGAGAGGAGTATAGGAGCATAAGTGGCACCCCCCAGTACATTGGTGAGTGGTACATTCCATCTGTCTGTTTAGCTTTGACTGTGTGAAGGAGGTACACAGATTGTCATGGTGATGCATAGAAGGTTGTGGTTTAGGACAGGATGTTTTAAAATAGCGTAGAGTTGTACTGCGGTGGTGTGTGAAGCACATTAACACAGAAGACACACCAAAGAGATGAGCAGACATCCTGCTTGAACAGTCAGTGTTGAAACCACCTTTAATAAAGTCCGGAGGTATCTGGTAATAACACTGCTAAATAACACTATGTAACACAAATTTTGTTCTTGTATAGTATGTGTATTTTCTTAATAGTCTATGTTGTAAAAGTATAGAAAATGGCCATTATTCCCTTCAAACTTTGCTTTTGTGACCTGGATAATAAAATGTAATGTAATTCACTCTTATGTATCAGCCCCCAGTTACCCAGGTCACAAAAGCAAAGTCTGAAGAGAAAAGTAGATCTTTTTCATTTACTTTAGGCATAAGCAATTGGGAAATAACACATTCTGCCTCGGAACAAGAAAAAGTAAAAATTTTGTTACATAGTGTAAAAAATGTGGAAGCAGTGCAGTTGTATTACTGTAGATGAAATGTCAGAGATGGTCTTGCTGCCCTCTAGCCCCCGAGGTGATCGACTTTGAACCCCTGAGTGAAGCAACAGACATGTGGTAAGTCCCACTATAACCATGGAACCTATGGCTGTCACCTCACATGAATATGAGTCACTGGGAATAACCAAAGATTTTCTGTCCACTCAATTCCCAGGAGCACTGGAGTCATCACCTACATTCTGTGAGTAGCCGTGTCCATGAGCAGCGCCTGAGTGACTTTCCCATGTGAGACATACACTTGTATCATGTATCTGTGTCCTCCCTGTGCTGCAGGCTGAGTGGTATGTCCCCATTCCAAGGAGATACTGATACAGAGACGTTAAAAAACATCATGGAGATGAACTACGAGTTTGACGACTACCACTTCAAACAGACCAGCCCCATGGCCAAAGACTTCATTGAGAAGCTACTGAGGAAAGACCAAAAGTAATTTGAAGTTTTATAATACAGAGAGACTTGCTAATGTTTGACAGAATCCATTGTATTATACATGAAATATTAGGCTGGAGTAGCAGTTATACACAGGTGATGTGACTAATGCATATGAGACTGAAGCAGATGGACCCTGTACCTATTTTTGGAAGACCAGGCAGGGATCTGTACAGATGGGTTTACGAATGTGCCCCTCCTGGTATGGAAATATCAGGGATCGTTTTAGATAAACAACATCATCACCAAGACATCATTCAGCATCAAGGGAGGGGAAAAATGAATAACCTTGTCTGTCTGTCTGTACAGAGAGCGAATGACAGCAGAGGAATCCCTGCTTCATCCCTGGATTAAGGTGAGAACGGGGACAGCGGGCTTGTCTGACTTACGATTGGCATCATGCAGCTTAAAGGACATGAAAGGACTGGAGTTGTGATCAGTACATTAATCTGGTGTGTCTAAATGGGGTGATGGAAGCGTCAGTACAGTATGTGCGGTTCATTCGTCACCATCTTAATTGACTATGCCGCCTGCTTCTCCAGCCCCTGACACGAAAGCAGGCCGCCAGCAGGAACCGCTCCTCCATCAACATGAAAAACTTCAAGCGGTTCAACGCCAAGAGGAAATGGAAGGTGATTCGGAGGCCCATGCTCTGTGCTGCACCGTTTTAGCCTCTTAGCATTTTCCCCAGCCACTCTCGATATCTGAGACCCAGCGGCTGAAGGCAGCACTCAGCTGTTGGGCAAGATGATCTCACATAGACCGCAGTGCCCCCATGGCTGTCCTCGCTTGGTATAAAAGCACCAAGCTGCGCACTTCTCCTGCTTGACATCAGTTGGCATGACGTCAAAAGTTCATATCACCAAGCTTGTGGCATGACGCGGTGACTGAGCGAAATCGCACACAGAACATGCTGGGACACTTGGCGCTGCTGGTGCTACATGCAGATTGTGGGGTTTTTTTTAGGTTGTTTGGTCTGAAAGGCTTGAATGAAAATGCCTTGTGATTTTTACCCTAGCCTGTTGTAACCCTAAGTTTTATTTTAAGCACAGCAATAACACTTCATATGGTTGAGTAAATGAGGAGCAATGAAAGGAATGCACATAATTGCAAAGAATTAAGAAAATGCAGCACATCCTTTAGGAAGTGGATGAATGTGCATCCTGTGATTTCCAGAAAATGCAAAGCACTCTACTTTTAGGTGCTGAAACTGTAATGATTCAGAACACAGCAGAATCCAGTAGCCTAGTGCAGAAGGGTTGGGCAGAAGTGATAGTTTTCAAACAGGCAAAGGACAACAGAGAAATTCAGATAACAGAGATAAACAGGTAACAGAGAAATTCACAGAGGTGTCAAATCCAAAGCACAAACATGAAGAGTAGTCAGAAAACAGTTCAAAATTCAGAAAACACAAAGACAAGAATCAAGAGAAAACAGCTCATACACAAGAGCCCAGAACTAGGGTCCCAAGCATTCAGCATCTCACACTGAGGCAAGGGAGCCTTAATTAATTTAAAGATCAGCCTGATTGCACACAGCTGGGTTCAGTATTCAGGGGGACAAAGGTATGTTGGGCATGGGATGGGTGTGACAAAACCCTTTCATTTGTTAAAAAATCATGATGCATCTCAGTTTCACAGGCCTTGATCAGGAAATTATAATGTTGTGATTCATTTTAGTGTCCAAATCAGTTAAGAGATTCCACAAAACAGCAATTTACTGTATATCTGTCATCTAATGATGTGACATAAACATTGTATATTTATAATTGAGTTTACAGTCTGAGGTGAGTAAGTAATTGCATCTCTTGTATGTAAACACAATCCATATGTTAGTTTTTTATTTGCTCATCCAGGTGAGGTTTCCAGTGCAGGTGTAGTGTGTCATGCAAGAATACCCTGCTGCTAGTTGGTTGTGCTGTGCCTTTAATTATGTTGTGGCGATAGAAGTTCTTAAAGGGTATGACTCCTCACTGAGTTCTATCAGGTTAATTTTAAAGTCAGTGTCGACATCTACTGTCCAATTTTGAAACTGCGGCTGTTTTTCCTTGCAGTGTGCTCTGTTTAAAACTACCTTTTCCCTTCCCTTTGTTTGTGCTTTCCCTGTAGATGTCCTATAACATGGTGTCAGCATGTAACCGGTTCTGTCGTCTACAGTTACTGTGTAAGCACAGTTCGACAGCAGAAGAGGAGCTGGTAAGGGAGCATAGAGTGAACCTGATCATTGAAGTGAAACTATCACTGAAGTACTGTGTATGCTAATAGGTTGTATGATATGCTATGGTACACAGTCAGAACCTAAATCACAGGAGAACAAGACAAGGGGATTGACAAGTACAAAAAAGCAGTATGTGGACATGTAACCAAAATTTTTCTAAAGAGACACTGTGGGTGTACAGTGATACTATCCATCCATTTTCCAAACTGCTTTATCTTATTCACGGTCATGGGGGAGCCTGGAGCCTATCCAGGCAGCCTAGGGCACAGGGTGGGGGACACCCTGGAGAGCCAACCCATCATAGGGTCCAGTCACACACGAATTCACACACACTATGGGCAATTTAAATGTGCTAATTAGCTGACAATGCATGTCTTTGGACTGTGGGAGGAGAGTGGGGTGTCTGGGTTGAAACCTGTGAAGCATGGGCAGAACATGCAAACTCTACACACACACAGCTGGAGGCAGTGGGATTTGAATCCCCAACTTTGGAGGTGTGAGTCACCTTGCCCCCCCCCCCGCCCCGCCCCCCCGCCCCCCCCCCCCCCCCCCCCCAACCCCCCAACCCACCCACCCACCCACACACCCACCAATAA
>JAACJT020000110.1:11060325-11083750 GCA_009936485.2 Gymnarchus niloticus | reverse complement strand
AGCAGGGGGAGAACATGCAAACCCTACCCACCCACAGCGGGGGGCGGGGGGATTTGAATCCCCAACTTTGGGGGTGGGGGCCCCCTTGCCCCCCCCCCCCCCCCACACACACACACACACACACATTTATACGATTATATGCCTTATATGTTGCTGTGGATAAAACCATTAAAGTAATGAAAAATCAAAGACACTAAAGCAATAATATATGACAATAGCAAAGACCCGTGGGTGATGGTTACTGTTGTGTCCGCCTCTGACAGAGGAAGTGCGAAAGTGACCAAGAGGACACAGAAATGAAACCTGCCTCCCTCCTGAGACGCCGTCTCAGCAGCAGTTCTTAGGGGAGCCAAAGCGGTGACCTCATCCCATTCGGCCGTGTGCCATCTCCCTTAGGGCACGATTCAGTCCAATCACCATGGCATGCTATTGTACCTTCCCCTGAGAAATGTAAGGTGTTATTTTCTGTTCCATTGCTACTTTCTGGAAAAGCAATATTGCGTAAGAAAACAATTTTTTAAAGAATAATGCATTTTTTTTAGACTAAAGGGTCAAAATTTCACATGGACTTTAAATTGGATAAGGCACACAGTCAAATTTTACCTAAGATATAAAGAGAAGGGACTGACTGATTACAAATATAAAGATGTATGTAATTGTTCAGGTAGTACAGAGAGACCAGTGAAAGTTTTCAGTTCACTAATAAGCATAGTATGTATCTACTGAGCATTAATTTTCACGGAAACCTCTAATGCATCCTGACCCCTCTAGTTATCCCAGCGAGGCAGATAATTCATGCACTATTGTGACCAGAACCAAGTTTTGAACTATCATCGACTGTATTTTTATAACATTTTTATGTGATACATTTTATATGAAAAAATGATGCTTACATGGTGATGTGTACAATGTAATTCTCACAAGGCTTTATTTGTAAGTTTTAAGGTATAAGTATGCATTTCTTTTTTTTATCAGAATGCCTGAAAAGAATAACATAAAGTAAGGAAAGGCTGCTGTGAAATATAGCATAACACATTATTATTTAGGAGTTATTTAGGGCTAATGCTTGAAAACGTAGTATTTGATATATTAACTGAGGGGTAATAAGATGCATGGACCCCTGTTACAGTCAATATTCTGCTGTCTAGAACATCGAAATTCTTGTTCTGTTTTTTTTCCTACATTGCCATTTCAATGGTTGGGTAGTGTCATCATTAAGGTTTTCTGTTTCCCAAATATAGACTCAAAATATATTGATTCAACTCCTGTTTTGTCCAGTTTATATTTTTATTGCATTTGTAATTTAGTCTGAGTATATAGCAGATTGAAACATTAAAGTCTTCGTTGCTTATGGGAAATCTTCTGAATGAACATGAGGGTTCAGTTCATTGAAGGAAAGTCAGATCTACAGTAAGTACGAACAAAACCAGCCGTGGACTGAAGAATGAATAATTGCTCTACTGGCTGCAGTCATTTTAACAGTCTATACCTCCAGGCTGCCGCCTCAAAATATTGTTTATAGCCCATGAAGTACAGTATGATCAAACTTAGTATTACAAGATGTGCTCTCACAATAAATACTGTATATAGATGAGAAACAGCATTTACCTTGACTGCTTTTTAAATGTGATGTTTTTTTTTTAATCAAATACAGTCGAGGTATTGAACACATGCTCATTACCTCTAGTCAGTTTTTAGAATGATTTCATTACATCAGTGTGGATTTTAATAAATTACTTCTGATAATTGAATTTGTGTTTAATAACTCATGACCTCATCACCGAATTTCTCCCTATTTCTAATCCATCAATGCTTCTGCCCACTGATCCTGGTCAGGGTCACAGGGGGCCTTGAGCCGATCCCAAGCAGCACAGGGCACTGGGTGAGAGACACCCTGCATGGCATGTCAGTACATCATGAGCGCATACATGTTCACACTCACAATCATATACGATGACTGTGTGTAACCCTGAGACACCAATTAGCCAAACTGCATGTCTCTGGACTGTGAGAGTAAACCAGAGAACCCAGAGACAAACTCCACACACACGACTAAAGTCGAAGCCCCAGCCCGTGTGTCATCAGTGCTAATTTTAATTACATATCTATTTAAATACAAGCTTTACAAGCTTAGCAACTGAGTCAGTGGTTCAGTTTACACAAGAGTACTGCTGAATCGTAATTGCCATTTCTCACTTAAGATACTGCATCCAATGATGAGTACAATCCTTGCGATATATAGATAATTACTGAAGTAAACAATTTCTTATTAGATAAACAATTTTTTCAATCCTTTCTCGCTTGGAAATAACACATATTTTCTGGCCTGACTAATGTGCGTCATTCTTGTGAAGCTCGTCGTGGAAGTTTTATTCAGCTTAATATTATCTCTGATCTGTTTCGCCTGACAGAATGCGATCTTCTGCAAGGAAATGGAGGCGCTGATTTTCGCAGCCAACATAAAAGCTCGGCCAGAGTAGGAAGGGAGTCAGCATTCTTCAAGGGAGAGAGGGAGGGAGAGGAAAGAATAAAGCTCTTACACTGTACATTCCTAACACTGCCCCTGCTCCCATTATCTCCCCATGTCCCGCTTTTCGGACACCTTCTTGCAAAAGAGGCTGGAGTCTGCAGGGAAAGATCATTTGCACGAAGCAGCTGTATAGGCACCCGGAATAAAGAAACACACGAGCGAGACAAGAAAACCACACCAGGGAGTGATGAAAAGGCACAGCACACAAAATAAAAAATAAACATACATGCACAGTCAAGACGAGATGATGTAGCGTAGCACGTTATACGACCATACAGCTCAGTGAGCGGAGACTAACGAGGCGAGGGAGTGGCGTTTTAAAAAACGTAGACAGGTGGAAAAAGAACTGGCTTCCGTAATATTCACAATTGACACAAAATTCACCTGCACAGCGGATGTGTGCCGAGAGAAACTGGGTGACTAGAGGTACCCGAGAGCACAGTGGAAGTGTGAGGTTGACACTCTGGAAGTTTTGGACGGTACACCTGTCAGCTTGTGCCGGTCTTCTTTTCTTAAGCCTGCCGACTGGAGTTTTCCTGCTTTACACGCCGAGAAGTCGAGGCATCTTTGTGGAGATACGCGAGAACAGGTGAGTTTGACTCTGTCGTGTGATTCGCGTGTGTGTATCACACTTTCAAAATTATGCACTCACTTTTTTTATTTCTTAGTTGAGAAATGATCGAGGAAATAAAAACACGTGTTCACCTCTGAGGAATTCATTTTAAGTTACGTCTGTGAGCCCCTTCGCTGATGTTTTGGCGAATTCCTCACAGAACTGGATATAATTGTTCGAGACACTTTATAAACTTGGGAAAATATTATTTAAAAAATATTTATACGCGTTGATGACATTGTAATATAAACCCTATAAAATGTTTTGAATCCCAATTCTGAGGAAAAATAAACTAATGCATTTTAAAACAGGAAAAAACATGACTTTTTTAACGTTCGAATGCAAAAGTTTCGGTTTGCGATCAAAATATGTGCTTTTTAGGACGCGTCCACAATCCTGTACCTTTACAGGCCACTAAATACCACTCCTTTCGCGTTATCCAATTCTCCTTCAAATAAATTACGCCCTAGCCAAATAAAGAAATTTAATTAGCAATTTGAATGTATATAACGCGTTTTTATCAGTAAGCTTGAAGAGCAAAGACAATAGGTCCAGTTATGTCTGTTTGTATGTTGTTTCCATGCTAACAAGGGTCAGTATCTGCAGATGGAGGAAGGGCAGGAAAGGAAGTTATTCGGACTGAGGCAGAGAAGCAAGGGGATTTCTCTGTAAAACCGAAAACCTTCATAGACAACGCTGCCCTCGTACACTCAACCGTTTTAGAAATGGAGCTTCGGTTTTTATTCCGATGTGAGCAGTGGAAGCTTGAAAACCGCAAAAGCGGAGAGAAGTGGAGCTCAGGTTTTCCCTATACCAGATACCTGTGTCTGATCCAGTATCACCGTCAGACAATGGCAGGGAATGTGTGGTCGAAAAAAGTAAATTGATATGGGTGGGGAAGATAGAGCAGGTGGTTTACACTCTAAGCTGGCCTGTGTCTGTTTCAGAATGCATATTTTCTTTTAATGCTGGTTTATGTACAAAAAAATGGAAGGGAATAAGACAAAGAGACTGGTTTTCAATCACTGAGGGGAAAAATAAATCATCACGTGACTGGTATTGCAACGTGAACTGAAATAAAGCAAAAGAAAACACTACTTCCGACTTAGTAAAGTGGCCAGACTGGTGGACATCTAGTTGAGTTACACCTGTTTGGCCCTGGAGGTGTCTGGCAGGTCTAACGGGGCGTGTTGTTGTGCAAGTTGTCATCCATGGATGAAGAGAATGTTGCTGTTATCGGAACTGTTGACCTAGTGGGTCGCCCGCTAAATCCACGTCAAACGCGCTGTGTAAACACAAAGGGTGGCCACGGCGAATGGGGGAACACACACGGGCACAGGCACACACAGTCTGTGTTCTTGTGACGTGTGCACGGTGGCTACGTGTCAGTGACAACCACTTACATAACACACAAAACTATGATTATGAGGGAGACATGTCTGTGACAATTAAGCAGGTACTATGCACATAAATTGGAGACTAATTCTTTACAGTTAACATTTAATGCTTATGCAATCATGGTTTCCTATAGCCTCTTCTAATGACTTAGTATTTTATTCAGCATCAATTTTGTCTTTTAATGAACCCCCGAGTTCTGCTATTGTTTTGAAGCTGTATTTTAATACAGCAGTTTTTTTTTTAAACAAAAAACCTGAATTAAGTTTTTATTTGGCTGTATAAACTGTTGTATAGGCTAGCTCTTGCTCCAGTGCTAGCTTGCATTTTGTTCCTGGTCCCTCACTGGATGCTCAGCCAGCTGCAGTTATACTTTAGGTATAAGCATTAACTGCTTTATGTTTGTACTGTGCCTAGCTGTGAGCTGCTTTTACCAAAAGCATCTGTCAAAGAAACAAGTGTAAATGTGTGTCAAATGAATTGTATGAATTGTGAACTTTTTGAAGTTCTATAAAATGGTAATGGAAACTACTGAGCTCTAGGGAGTGCTGTGGCTCTTCTTTGCATCACTTTTCACCATTTTCACTTTCTCCTTTCATAGTTTTGACACCCCCCCATCTGATTCTCATTCCTGTGCCACTTTTTTTACCTTTTTGATCATGAATTAAGATTATTGTTCAGTGATTTAAAGTGCTTGTAACCCTAATGATGCATTGATTTCATGTAGATGGACACTGCCTACTTAAATTCTAAGAAAATGTTTAGTAGTCAGACACAGTCTTTAAAATGTACGTAAAGCTCTCTAAATTTCTCCAGATTTATATGATCTTCTAACGTTTAGTACTAGTGAAACTTGTCAGCAAAAGTCAAGGCAGTGCCTGTGTGCAACACAAACACACACCGGCACCTTCACAAACGTGTCTCTCTCGTGTTCAGATGATCACCACACCTCTCCCCCGCCCCCTTTCCCAGGCTTCCTGACTTCCACAGGCCCATGTGGCCCTTATCCTGCTATAGCCCCCTGTTCCCCCTGCCACTCGCCTCCTCTGACCCCAAATCAGTTGACTGGATCTGAAATGGCGACCCAGCGGCCCCAGTCCTTTTGCCCATCGGGGAAACCGGATCGCACGCGGAGGTACAGCTGGGACCCCGTTTCGGTAATGTGGGGAAACTCTCATCCCAAGCCCCGCAGGTAGGGACTGCCGGTCTCTCCAATGCACCACCGCTTACCGAATTCCAATGCATATTTCAGTCCGGCTTCTCCTTTTGATTCTTTGCATAAGGCCACGTCACCCTCTCTCTCTCTCGTTAACTGCCTCAGCTGCTTCATTGTTTGAATCCTATAGCATATCTGCTTTAGTTCTCCCTCATTTGCACCATTTGAAATCTCCAATGTGCTGCACTCCCTTTCTTCTTCCCAATTTCTGCTCAGTCGCATCCTAGCTCTCACCTGATGATGGTTTTTCTCAGATTGACTGACCAAGGATAACAGCTGACAGAATCATAGATATGAGGATACAGACCTACCTATAGACTTATGTGTGTATACTCACTGGCTACCTATACACCCGCTTGTTTGCTCACATACTAGGTAGGTCAACTGGCAGTAACTCAGTACATAGAATCATACACACAGGGTCAAGAGCTTCAGTTAATGGTCAGATCAGACATCAGATTGGGGGAAAAATGCACTCTAAGTGACTTTGACCAGGGCATGGTTGTTGGTGCCAAGTGAGGGGGTGTGAGTATTTCAGAAACTACTGATTTTATGGGAATTCATTTTTTCTGACAACCGATCCAGTGTTTTTTGGGTAGAATCTCAGACTGTCACATCCCTAAGTGAAAATGTATCAAAGTTGGGAGTAATGCTTGCAGACAAATGACACGGTCCACTATGTTTCTTTTCTGTTGTCGCTGGAGCGGGTCAGTGATGTAGTTATCATTTGTCACGTCTGATATGGCTCTAAAGGCTGTGGAAACATGGACCAGTTTGGAAAAAGGTTTGGTTCCAGCACCAGACAGGCATCGTCACCGTTTCTTTGGAAAAGAGGCATTTATGGTGACACTATCCACTTTTCAATTGCTACTTCTGTCATGAAAATGCATCATGTCAGAAAACACACGTAATCTTAAACTGGTTCCATGAACATGACAGTGGGTTCAGTGTACTTCTATGCCCACCCCCAGTCACCAGATCTGAATCTAAAGTACCTTTAGGATGTGAAGGTACAGGAGATTTGCAGCACGAAGGTGCAGCAGAGAAATCTGCAGTAATTGCAAGACCCAATCATGTCAATACAGACTCAAATCTCTATGTAATTTCGTCAACTTGTTGAGTCTATGCTCATAGTTTAGACTCTTCTGTCCCTAATAAACTGGCCAATTTGTGCACACATACAATATTTAGATGGCTTTGTACAGCTATGAGGTGGGCAATGCATTAAGTGGAAGTGGCGGTGTGATGATTCTGTGATCCTGTTGTAATCAAACCTACAGCAGTGGGATAGGAGTGGCGTTCAGTGTTCTCAGTCACCTCCTAAAACCGTGAGAAAGTGGCCTTTTGTCTGTTAGGCTGGAAAAAAAAAAACCATAAAGGAAAATTAGGAGACTTGGAATATGTGATTAACACAGATTAAAGCCAGCAACCGCATGTATTGTTCCTCTTTGATAAGATTAAATGTCATGAAATGCTTTCTTGGTATGTTTTTTTTAACTTCTGTCTTGAAGAAAACTATAATTATCCTTGTTAAATAGTGAGCAATTTTTATGTATATTTAGCTTATGTAAAGTTCACAATTTATCATTGTTACCAAACATATGGTTGTTGGATCATTTTTTGACTTTCTGTTTGTACAGTGTAGTGGTTCTGAGGCAATACTGAGGCCTCACATCTCCTGGGTTGTAGGTTTGATTCCCATCACTGACTTCTTGTGTGTGCGGTTTCCATGCAGTATTTTTCTTGTCTCCCTTAGTGCCAAACATATGCTCACTGGTTGGATTGGTGCATAGAAATGACGTGTAGTGTGTCCTTTTTTAAACTGCATCCCATCCAGGGTGTCTACTTCCTCGTGACCTGTGCATTCTGGGATATGCTTCAGGCTCACTGTAACCCTAGATTGGATAAGTAGTAATAGAAAGATGAATCTGTGGTTGGAAGGCTCTTCCTGCTGATTCCTGTTTGTATGCATTAACAGTATTGTTTTGATGGAGCACAGAAGAACTGTAGTCTGAGGCTGAGAGTGTCCCCTGTGACAGTCACGGTCCCAGGCAAGAAGACCCAGCCCTGGTCCCAGTGCCCGCTGTGGGAATGGCAGTTGGGAGAAGAGGGTGCTCAGTGTCTCTATTGTGTTCTCAGAGGCCACAGCTTGATTGTTCCCAGCTACATTGGGGTCTTTTGTGTCTGGCAGCTTTGCACTAGTTCCCACCAGCGCCATCACTGGTCAGCTTGGGTAAGACTGAGACACTAGGATGTCAGCTCTAATGTGGAATCAGATCCAAAGAAGCAGCGAAGGGACAGCCGATGCCAGGGTAACAGCCAGGTTAACAGCACCTGCTTACTAGGCCTTTGACTTTGAGGAGCCATAGTAGTACTGATTGAGTTTGTTAGAGTAGCTAAATTTATATCAAGCTGATTAATACTGAAGTTGTAGTAGTGGAGAAGCTGGCATAGAAATTTGTGTGAATTTACCACAGAGAAAGTGTTCTTAACTGTGAAGATTGTGATAGCTGTTGTAGGGATAGCTGTGTTGGTGGGAGTGGTGCATGCTGTTACCTGTATAGATGTATTTGCTGTGCTCTCGCAACCTTGGCAATAGTATTGGCAGTTCTGGTTGCGGTGACTGTGGTCTTTAGGTCCTTGGTGGTAGTGATAATGACTGGATGTAACAGCTGGATCACTGCCGATGGTATTATGGCACAGTTGGGTTGATATTCAGAAAGACATTCTTCTGTTCTTTCTTATCCTGGTTCAGTACTTATCCACCTCCTTCACTCATGTCTTCCTGTTCTTTTCATTCCTCGTTCTCTCTCTTCACTGTTTCCCCTCTTCGGCAGCGTGAGTCTGGAGAATTTGGACCCTGAAGGCATAGAGCAAATGCTTGACGGACCCTTTGGGGGACGGAGAGGGCGGGATCCTCGACGAGCCCCCATAACCTACTACGCCCAGGAGTTGGGGTCCCTGCTGTCACTCACAGAGGAGGAGGCAGGCTCTGACTCAGAAGATTTCTCTCTACTGGAGGTAAGGCTTTGCCTAGACACCCTGATTGGTCGCACAGAAGGCATGGGAAAAATTGATCTGATAAAGGATGTGTTTAGCTTGTGAACAGATTCTGCCTGCTGTTACTTTCATTGTAGCTCTAAATCACTAATATTTTGAGTAATATTTCTAAAGGTGATAAGAGCAATTTTCTACCTGGGTAATATGGGGCATATTAAACTTCAGCTGTGTGACATTTTAGTACATGGTTCACTGTCCAGTTGGCAGATTTATACTTTTTAGTGCTGTATAGTCAACAGCACAATACAGAGTATGATAATTGGGTGTCAGGAGAGTACACTAGAGAACTATACTGTTACTCTACTTGTCCATCCCGCATCTCGATCTGCACTACCCTGTTTGTTTGTCCTGAGCCTCGATCTGCACTACCCCATTCATCTGCCCTGTGCCTTGTTCAGAGCTACCCCGTTCCTCATGACCAGCAATGTAATACTTATAGTCCCGGATGTGAAATGCTTTACTAACCAGAAACATCAGAGTTGTCTAATTCCAGGTAGGGCGTTTGTGTTGGGCGCTGGCTCTTGGGATGGAGCCAAGGCATCTGAGTGAGGATGGGTTGCAACGGGGGTATGGTTGTCATCGGGGTCCCACCACAAGAGGTTAACAGCCCTTCTCTGCCCACCTCACCCCATAGCCCCAACTTTAAGTACAGACTGAGTGGTTGAAAGGGGATGTTCCTTGGGTCAGCTGTGGGCACTGCAGGTTCCCGCACAGTGACGCCATGCACCACTGTTAGTTGCTAGGACGATGCTGACACCCCATCATGTTAGTGTCAGCTCCAGCCTGCTTCGCTGTGCAATGCCATTGGCCAGCAGTACCCAGTTCCTCTGTTGCATATCACTGGTCAGAAGGATGCCACTATATTATACTGACTGTGCTGTGCTCTGTTGCAGGAGCAGTCGGCCCAGCTGCACAGCTGCAGTGCCTCAGCGCCCTCTCTCTGCGTAACTCTGACGAAATCGCAGTCCCTGAGCGCCATCCCACAGCCTCAGACACACCGTCATGGTGAGCTCACCCCACCCCCTGGGCCCCCAAAACCCCAGCATGGGTCATTGGGACCCTTCAGTACTGGAGCATTCCTCCGTCTGCCCCGTCCCTAATTGTCAGTGCTGCAGGATTCATTTATGTGTTGTACTATGTCATTTTTAAGACTGTACTGCCATGCTGTGTCTTCTGCGCATGTGGTTATGTGTATCTGTGTCCGTGTGTGTGAACCCAGAGGGTCATGGGATAATCCAGCGGGTCCATGTGTGTGCCTGCCTTTGTGTGCATGTCTGTGTTTTTCTCAAAGTGCATCCTTGTGTGTGCGCGTGTGTTGTTTTTGGGCCGTGTGTGTCGGCGACGCGCACAGCGCAGGCAGTAATGCGGAAGTGGCCTTCCTGCATTTGTTCTGCCGTGGCTGTGCCTGTCGTTAGTGCACAGTGACCAGGAGTTCTCCTCCTCTGCTCAGTCGCTTGCTCTTCGCCTTTTGGTGTGGCTGCCTTCATTTTTTTTCCAGGTCTCAGAGGGGAAACCCTTTGCCAAACTCTCCTGTTCATCTCTCTCTACATCTCGCTGTAGCAGGTAGCTGCTCTATGGTTTTTTGACCTCTTGGTTCTTCCCTGGTTTGTGTGTAAGATCTTTCACTGTCACTGGTGGAAATACAGTCCCTGAGGTGGATGGATGTTACGTCTGGGTGTTACTGCTCACGGTGTTTGTTTCTCGTGAGTTTTTGGAGGCTGACGCTGGCCATGTGCTCTTTCCGTCCCCTGTGGGATAATCATTCTGTCGCTCGCCTTAGTGTGCTGGGTATTGAGTTGCTGTGGATAGGTTCATGACAAGCCTGTCTCTCTTTCAGCAGGATCCCTCTACTCGCTATTTGGAGGGTCCACTAACGGGTGAGTACGCTCCGGCTCTGTGTCCCCTGCCCCTGCTTCCTCGGCAGACCAGCTGGTTGGGCTGCTGCTCCTTGCTTAGTCATGCCCTAACCTGAATGTTGATATGAGAGATGAATGTCAATTTTTAAATTTTTTTTTCCCCTCCATCGGTAACATTTGCATCGCACAAAGGCAACAGGTGTTAAGGTGCCTTGTGCAGGAGGGGGAGAAGGAAGGGACATGGCCGACGGAGGCGGAGCCTGACAAGGCTGCCTCTGTGTTTCCTCGGTGTGCACCCCCGCCCCCCCTACTTTCCCACAGGGTGGATGCTGGCAGTGAGCTGGGCTCCGTGTTCCCGGAGAGCAAGGAGAGAAGAGAGGCACTGCAGGACCACGGGGACGAGTACGAGGCAAAGGCCGGCAGCCCGCTGGGGCGCACACTGAGTTTCCTGCGCAGGATGGCGGGGGCCCGTAAGGTAGGAGCTGTGCTGGGGGGAGGGGAGGCAGGCTCCGGTGGACAGTGGGGGGGATCCTGGGGGCTCGTCATCAGAGTGGGACACTTTGAATAAGAAAGGCCTCCTTTCCTCACCATGGGAAGCACTTTGTTCTGTAAATATATGAATGGAGACCTGGGCTGAAACTTGAAGTGTTTTTCCTTCATATTCTATGTCCCTGAAGTCTTGGATCAGAGCCTGGCTGTATCTTGTAAAACTTGTGAATTGACGCACCGACCTTCCTCTAGACGAAATAATGATTCGACTTGCTATAACGACACTGACGCTTAGCTAACTTCGTCGTTTGCAAGGTCACACCGAAGCAAAAAATATCTTCTGTGTGCCGGCAGGCAGGATTTCCATTTATAAGATTGTTTTTAAATGCAGAAGCTGATTAAAGCATTGGCGTTTCAGCTGTAACCCATAGATTTGGGCTTATATATAGTGTACTATAAATTATTTAGTCATTTAAATATATTTTTGTTTCCAAAAACTCTCCAAATTGTTGATATGAGACAAATTTTGTTCAGCAAAATGCAAACAGAACAGTAGAATGGGGTAATGTGCTACAGTAATGTCATGCAAATGTGTTCCAGTCACTGAACTATGGCAACATAGTTCTGAAACTTTTTTTTTTTTTTAACCTGGCTATTGGAGTATCAGTTCTTGTTCATTTGCTTTCCCCTCTATGGCGTTTAGTGCCACTTAAATAACTTTTGACACCATTTAAATGGGCTGGTATTTGCACATGTGCGAAAGAGTAATATATTAGATCAAAGGGATATAAAATCTCATTTTTAAAAGGGCAAAATTACATTCTTGTGCCTTGCTACACTGAAATTAATCATTAATACGGTAAGGTACCAGCTCAATGCATTAGAAAGGTATTGATATAAATCCCTGTAAAGATGTATTCCAATGTGACTATCAGTAATTGCCAATAGAGGGAGCTATACATCACTTTTTGTGTAATCATTCCAACAGTCAAGAGTTGGAGCACACATCAGCACATGGCTGTTAGGGGAACAGGACAGTTTCTCTTTAAAAGAGCATTCTCTTCGATGTATGGCAGATTTGGCGATGCTGATTCCATGCAGAATTTTGAAACGCCAGGGCCATTCATTCAGGCATGCTGAAGGGCACCTCCATCTGCTTTCTGAGCATTTAAGAACAAAAAGGCTAAAATAGCAGGTCTGTTGTTATCAGGTGCGAACCAAGTCACCCCGCGACCTCAGTAGTTTGTCAAGTCGTATCTGGACTTCGGCTAATGCTGGTGAGGCCAGTGGTAGTTTAGACTGATCCTATGAGACGGACACCCCCAGAGCGGTGCAGCTCCACCTCTTCTTCCTCTGTAGGCCTTTAGTGGGTGTATTAGGTCAACATCAAGGCAGGCTCCTCCTCTGAAGGGCCATGATGTCGGGCAAACTCCAGGTTTCAGTGATGACATCACCCCAACTGATTACCCCTAATGGGGAAATGGCAGACCAGTCGGAAGCAGTTATTTTGGGTGTGTGAGCAGTCATTCCGTGTGTGCGTATCACATCTTGTCTGTGTATGTCAGTGTGTACTCTCTGCGTACTTGCATGACTCAGGCCTGCTCAACGATTCTGCCTGCCACTGTGAAGGTGGTGCTTATCATTTTGTTACCATTTTCTTTTTTTTTTTTTTTTTTTTGCTGCTTGGTGAGCAAGCAGTGAGCTGTAGTTAGCCCATTATAGACCCCAGTAATGCATGCCGACGCTGCAGTCCAGCAGATTGCGGTCCAACGAGCAGAGACGCTGAGGTCATTTTCCTGACAACACTGGCATTCTGGAGACGTTCCTCTCTGAACAGGAAGAGGCAGGCAATCAGTCTTATACCTTAACTATTTGACACAGTGTGTGTCTTTTTTGCTAACCGTGCATGTGTCCTCAAACGACACTGGGCTATTATTTTGATCAAGTTGTCAGATGAAGATACACCTACACATATAGAGCTATACATGTATGTATACAAGACTGCTTCTGTAAGAGTTTCAGTGGCAGTATTGGTGTTAGTTGTATTTCACTTTTTTTTTTAGTGTATCAGGTAGATCATATTTCATAGGTGAACTAAACTGTTATTCTGGAACCAGAACTGAACTGTTTATGAAACACATTAAAATGAATATACTCAATTATATTCAAAACCGATAACACATTTCCACTTGACTAGCTAGGGAATTAGTTATCCATCCATCTTGCAGCTGTTTATTCAGTACACGGTCATTTGAGGGTGCTGGAGCCTACCATAGGCAGGACAGAGCAGGGGTGCCAGGCCATCACAAGACACACACACACTATGGTCAATACAGACAGATAATGACACGTATTTGATTATGGGAGGAACCCAACATAATACAGCAAATACACATAAACTGCACACACAAAAGATTGTGGGGGGATTTGAACCACCAACCCATGAGATGTGAGGTAACCTGCCCTCAATTATTGCTGCGGTAGTGTATTGTAGTCGTGTGTTTTGTCACAACTAGATAGTCGTGACAGTTTGATGGTTAATTATTGGTGTTTTTTTTTAAGCATTTTGTTCAGAGGCTGTATTGTGAAGTGTTTTTTTTTTTTACATGAAGAGGGGAGAGTTACGCAATGGGGTTATTGGGAAACACGCAAATGGCCGACAAAGAATGCGTGTGTGAGGCACATTAACACGGAGATTGAAGAGGCACAGTAGCAGTTAGAACACATCTGGAAGGCATACGTGTACAGCTGGGATGATGGCTGCAGAGCTGTGTGTGTTCATTGTGTGCTGCATGGGCCTAGTTTGCGTGATACTCTGCAAGTATATTTCTTATCGTTTGCTATCTGTTAGCTCTGTCATCCAGTGTGTTTAAACTCCATGTATCCTTGAGTTTTTCAGTGTGCTGGGATTGCATCAATAGGGAACTTCCCTCTTCCCACCCACTCCCCCAGCAATCTCTGAAATTTCAATTTCCTCTCAGGAGCAGACCTGAGTTTGCAAAGTGATTAATGACTCAGGTGATCCTGATACCGAGCCTTGCATGTGGAGCCATAAAGTTATAAGGATACAATGGAACAAGCAGCGGTGCTGGTGGGATGTTGACTCACCAAATTTGCACAGCCTAATTGATATTAAATTTTGTCCCTCTGCTTCCTCCTGCCTCTTCTCCATATGTTTGCTCTTTATTCACTTTCACGGTATGTTTACTGTTCCCTGCCACTGTTTACGTTTCCTTTCCATAGTGATAGCTAATCTAAGCTTCGCTGTAATTCTACCATCCACTTTTTTCTGTGCTGTTTCCTCCCTTTCTTATCCGATGCGTTCCTTAATTTTCCCCTTTCTTGCAATCCTATCCTCATCAGTACTCTTGATCACTTTGTATTTTTCTTCTCTCTGCATATGTTTGTGTGTGTGTGTGTGTGTGTGTGTGTGTGTGTGTGAGACAATCTCTTGCACGTTGCTGCATTCTGCTCCCTACAATGGCTCTTTATGGATGGGGGGTAGAGAGCGTGATGGTGTCAGTCAGCGCCTGTACTGAATAGCCAGCCTGTGTTGGCTGTAGCACCTGGCCATTATCTCATTGCAGCAAACCATTCACCCGCAGCAAAAACCCACACACCTCCCATGCCAACTGCAGAGAACACCTCCAAACTGATACAAGTACTGTAGCTGAGCTGTAACCCATAGCAACAGCTTTGTCAGGGTTGGAAAGTTTAGAAAATAAAGCTTAACCGAAAGAGCAGTGTATTACACAATTACAGCATGTGCTGTTAGTAAGGGAGAATTGAGTGACTGACATATTTCATCAGTTTCATTTAGCGGAGACAGATAGTGAGGTGGTTTTTATGCTTGTTATTGGGGACCTTATTTACATAAAATTACCAATGGCAAGGAAAATTATTCGTTTATTTAGACAAAAGCGTTTGCTAAAGTGACATACAGCTAGACAAATGCTTTACAAGCATGTGACTGGAAACAGTATGGGACGGAAAGGGAAACGGTATTTCATTGCACTATATACTGCACATGTATATGGATGTAGTGACAAAGATCTCTTGACTTGATTAAGAGCCAGCTTAGGTACTGTTTAAGAACAGCTAGGTTGAGCATCCAATGAGGCACCATTGACAAGTGCATGTTAGCATTGGAACAACAGCTATATAATATTACACTACACTGTGTAATGAGGAACTAATCAAATACTGAGAGAACTAGGTTCCTACTAGACAAGTGCAAAGTATGATACCATAACTAAGGGTCAGTGGTTGCATGAGCTAACTGAGGCGTTCTGAGGAAAAGTGGGTCTTGAGGCCATTCCTTAAGGTTGAGGGAGAATCTGCTGATCAGATGTGGATGGGTAGCTTATTCCCCTGTTGAGAATTCTCACGTGGCTGGGGATGACCAGCAGGAATGAGTTACTGGCCGTAGAGGGCACAGTGGACGTAGGTCCTGATGAATGACTCAATGGAGGTACATGCGGTTCCATTAACAACTCTTAATGCCAATACCAAGAGGCTATACTTGATACGAGTGTCTGTAGGGAGCCAATAAAGAGACAAGGAGAGGAGTAACGTAAGAGCATTTTGGCTGATTGAATACCAGATGTACTGCATTCTGAATCATCTGGAGTGATTTAACAGCACAAACTAGCAGTCCTGTCAGAAAACAGATTAGCTGTGAAATGACAAGTGCCTGGACTAGGAGCTGAGCTGCATATTCTGACTAAGGTCTGATCTTCCTGATGTTATAGAGCAAATCTGCAAAACTGGGAAATATGGTCGGCAAAGGACAGCTGATCATATATTGTTCACCTATTAGTTCCGTTCAGAACTTGGAGAGAATGTTGATGATCCAAGCTGTGTTGTGATGTTGTGGTGAACGGTAGTGTTCGCCAGGAAGACGAGAAGTTGTTTTGAAAGGTTCAGTCGGAGGTGACAATCCCCCGCCCAGGCTGATGTCAGCAAGGCACATGATACTCAAGTTGAAACTGTGGTGTCCTCTTGAAGACGGTTAGCTACAGTTGGATTTCATCTGTGTAGTATTGGTAGGAGAAGCTGTGTAACTGCAGGATCAGACTTAGAGCGGTAGTATACAGAGAGAAGAGAATGGGATCTAGAACTGAACCTTGAGGTGCACCAGTTCTCACCAGATATGACTTGGATACCTCTGGACCCAAGACAATAATCTGTTTGATAAAAATCAAACCATGGCATCACAGATAATGTGCTGAGAAGGTGAGAGAACGTAGACAGGAGGTTCTGGTGGTTCCCTGAGTCAAAGGCTACAGATAGGTATAGCAGGATGTGGATAGACTGCAATGTACCTCTCACAGGGCATCTAAAACATTGAGGAGGACAGTGTCCAGCTCTGAAACCAGATTAATGAGAGTCTTGGAGGTGATTCTGTGAGAGAAAGTCAAACTTTAAGGACTGCAAGCTCAATAGTTTTAGAAAAAACTGCAAGGAGAGAAGCAGGTCCACAGTTTCCTACTTTTGATGGGTCGAGTATGGTTTATTTTTTTTAGTAGTATGCAATATACCAGCCATGAATGAAATGTTGATCATATTTGTGAGTGCAGGGTTGGGTGTAGGAGAGAAGCCTTGAAGAAGATATGTAGGGATGAGGTCCACCGGACAGGTAGCAGGTGTGTTAGTGTGGAGGACCTAGGAGACATTATTAAGAAAGGTGAACGAAAGGAGTGTAGGACTGTGTGCAATGGGTCGTTGTATGCAAGAGGTGGTGCAATGAACTGACTGCCAACAGATGTTACCATCTCTTGGAAGATGATGTCGGCAGACAGGGTGATAGGTTGAGAAATGTGTCCGCAGTGAAGAATGGTTTGCAGGTATCTGGCGTGGTGGTGATCTTACCACAGTAGTGAGTGGTTTTAGCAGCAGTGATGCTAAAAGACAAAGTCATTGATATTCAGACATATACATATTTAGGGTGTCATTTTTTTCTGCCATTTCCTCTGTCATCATGAGATTTGTCTGTTGCCGGCAGATAGTACTGGAGAGCCAGGGGTGAGAGGGCAGTGAGCATGCTGGTCTGGAGGAGAGATGACAGATGGTGTCAAGGCATGACGTTAGGGACAAGCACAGTGTATCTGAGGCTTTATTAGCATTAAGTGAATAAAACTGATCAGTAGACGAAAGGACAGTGGAGATGCAAGTAGGGAAAAAAAGTAGGATAGAGGAAATGGTTATTGTGGAAAGACACTTGAACACTTGAGGAGGAGAGTCAGAAATCGATATGGGGAGACACAAAGTGAATTGAATAAAGTGGTGATCGGAGGCGTAACGAGGCAAAAAGTAGGTTACTTGAGGGTGAGAATCCAGTACTATCTTCTAACTCTCTAACCAAAACAGAACAATGCCATCTTAATGCACGTCAATTTCGTTGAAATCACATGTTGAAAATGAAAATTGACATCATTCTCACTCAGATTAGACTGTCTAGCTGCTCGACTGAGATACTGACTTTCAGATCATCACCAGTGACATGTTGTCAGTTACCTGGAATAGTTAGTTATGCCATTCTATGTTTGTTAGTTTGACGAAGCTGTGGATCGAGTGACGAGCTGAATCAGCGTTGGAGGAGCCGGTACTTAAGAATTGCATCATTAATCGAGAATGTTGCAGCTGTACAAATTGGCACCCAACAAGGGTAGTCTGTAGTGTTGCACTGTACTGTTGAGCCACTCAGTGTATCCTCTTCAAGCAAGCAGGTATCTCCAGGTGATGACGATTAAGCAGGTTGTCTCATATAGACATCTATCATCTTCATCAAGGAAGGTGCAGAGCAATAACTGTGCAACCAAAGAGATGTGTCTAGATCAACAGTCCAGGTTAAATAGTTATATTATAAAGCAGCAGCTAGAGTTAGATTTTCATTCTGTGAAGGATCTGAGCCAAGGAACTGAGACCAAATAGCTGCACCTCAGTCCAAGTCTCTATCTTCACAAATCTTGGCATTCGTAGGGGTATGGCAAAAGAGGACACTCAGCTCTTGGGGCCTACCTGGTGCATCTGTGAGAGAGTTGTGGGTGTGCGAGACAAAGTGAGACCCTTGCAGACCCAGCAGGTCAGGGTGGAGGCTGGGACCTGGGAGCACACCATTCCCAGCCAGAGAACTGTGTACTGTTACGGCCAGCTCATCTGGGGTCACTAACAGAATAGTGCTGTAGCTGAAGAGTGAGGAGGGCGGTGGCAAGGGGGAAGAGTGAAAAGACTCCAAATCACTGTGCAGGATTCCACACCTGGTATAATTTCTCTTATTATTCCGGTGAATGGTTATATTTATCTGAGGTGAAGTGGTGGAACTAAAGACGTAAACAGGTTTATGAGGGCGTGGAGAAAAGTTAAATTAGAAAGGGAAGAAAAGGAGGATTCAGCCCGTAAATGTACTATAAAACTACGCCCTCAATCGTAGTGGCAAAATTGGAAAGTCAAGCTTGTGGGAAAAATTTCAGATCGACCAAACTGAGTCATTTCCAGCCAAGTGGGATGAAAGAACACAGGCAGTAGTGAGAAATAGCTAGGAAAATTGCACAGTCAAACAACATATTGGTTCACAACTGGGGTTTGAAACCAGGAGGCTGGTAGTTCAAGTCCCAGGAGAATTCAGATATTGTACATTTGAAGTGGGGCACTTAATATACACACTTTGTACAAAACTGTTTGGTAAACAAGCAAATGCACCTAGTGAAGCATCTAGAGATATCTTCAGTGATATTCTTAGGATCATCAGGTCTCTCAGGTCCTTCATCATGCTCCCTCCTCCCTGTGACCCAGCTGAATGATCAGATCTCAACTTGTGTCCAGATGGTGAATTAGCTGCTCCTCACCCATGGATCTCCTGAGCCACAGCCATCTTGAGGCTCACTCTGCCACTTTTACGTGTTTGAAAGTGTTATACAAATTATATATACACACACACACACAGTGTAATACAAATCAGAAATGCAGGGGGGGAGTATTAGGTGGTAGGTTCAGTCATGGTCTGTGGCTTGTGCAAACCCCCGTAGGAGAGGGGAGGGTTTTGGCTCTGGGTATGTCTGCAACTCAGGGCGTTCCCTCAGCCACACATGCTCTCCTCTAAATATAGACCCAGCCACCCTTATTGCCCCCACTCCTGGCTCTCTTGAAACTTTCCTCTTAAAATCTTTTTCCATTAATTCATTTTTTTTTTTACTAGGTCTTTAACTGTGTTCTCATTCTTACTAGTCCTTAACTCCTGTGCCCATATATCAGAGCTTCAGAATAGCTACTTAATGCTTAAGCCACTGTCAGATGCGGTTACGCTCAGATGGCATCGAACCCTGGAAGACAGGCTGCTACAGTGTCCCATCCAGTTCTGTTGTGGGTCCAAATGCAAGTATTGAAATCAGTGGGCTGTGAAACGGCAAGAACACTCCAAAAACTATACTCCCTGTGATGTCTGTAGGACAGGTTTAGTATATTTTAACAACAGTGGTGATCATTACTTTGGTAACTCAACAATGGCACATGGCTGTTTAAAATGAAAATAGTAGATAATGTGTTGTTTTGTATTGTGTGCCTTTGTGCCGTGGGATAGGTCCACCTGGTTAGCAAGCCCTCTACTTTTGGATCTGTGAGATCTAAGGTCAAAAGAATCTCCTCCTTTGGGAGGCTGTGGTGATATCTACAGGCATTTGGGTGCCTATTAGAAACAAGTCTTTTCAAAGGTATGCACCCAGTGCAAGTTCCGTTTACCTCCCTCTCATAAAAAGCTTTTTGTTAATAAACGGTTTTTGAGCTGGTCAGGCACTACATCCTAAAAGTCCTTCGAAGCAGACAGTAAGGTACAGTATGTGTTTTCACAATTTAACAATGTAAATTTCATTCCTTCCTTTGATTTCAGTCATCTGTATATAAATCACAACTGTTGTATAATCAGATGAGAAAGGACCTACGAGTGCACGCTAAACGTCGAGTATGCATTTCCCACGGACGTGACTGTCCATCGGTGATGGGTAACCGTTACTAGCTTTGCCACGTCTATAGGGAGGTACAGGGTGAGCGCTGTCAGTCCATTTTTTTTTTCTTTTCTTTTTTTCAGTAGTCTTAAATATAAAACTTGTTTCACCGCAAATGCATCAGACTTACTTTATGCAGCCCGCCTCCGCATTTCTGCTAGGCTCACGACAAACCGGAGCTGCAGTAACGAATTGAAACAGAAATGTAACGAGTAATACGAGCGATTTTCTCATTGGCGGCGAGCTGCTGTTAGAGGGGCCGGCAGTGAGGCTTCCCCTCCTTCAGGGGAGTGGTCTACGAACGAGTGACGTTCATGTGCGGTGTACCTTTCGGAGAGTTTCCTGTACGAAAAAAGTGGAGTGTGTGCGCCAGCCAGCCGCCGATATCTGC
This sequence comes from Gymnarchus niloticus, assembly GCA_009936485.2. Classification (NCBI taxonomy): domain Eukaryota; kingdom Metazoa; phylum Chordata; class Actinopteri; order Osteoglossiformes; family Gymnarchidae; genus Gymnarchus; species Gymnarchus niloticus. The sequence goes on along the minus strand of JAACJT020000110.1, from coordinate 11,063,201 downwards.
GGGCATCGCCGAAATAAGTTAAACGGTTTTGGTTATGTCTCTCTGGTTTGGCCTTACGTCCCCGATCGGAAAGCAGAATCTGCAGTCTTCAGTGGCAGAAAATTAGAAGCCGGCAATACGCATTATTGCAGCTGTTTTACATTTGAATCTTATTTGCGGGTATAACGACTCAGGGTTATTTGTGTTGACTAATAAAGCTCACTATGTCCCGCGTCACGGATCCTCTGCCAAAAACCCGACAAGAAAGAATCAAGGAGATCAATTTGCGGGTAAGTGATTCTTCGAAACCCCCGGTGTAATCCAGCGCAGTTTACTTTGGTGGAAGTGTGACGTTATCCTGTACCGCTTTTCAGTTTTCTGTACATTAGGCATTTAAATAAGCGGTATTCTGAGCACCGCTTCGTTACTAAATACTCTTACAAGGAAACATTTTACTGAACAATTCTGTGTACCCTGGAAATTCCCCACGGCACATCACGGAATATTCATTTTACGAGCGGAAAGTTCTGCGGGTGTGCACTCCCATTGCCAGCAACGGTGTACGTGTGGTGGACGATGTAGACGTGGAAGAGGCATTCATAAGGACATCGCTAGGGCTTCTAGCAAAGCCGACCGCTACCCTGTGAGCACAGGCCGTGCCACTGATGTCCAGCTCGTTGTGTCCCGTTTGGCGACGAATTGTCGTGGGTGGGGGGGGGGAGACAGGAGGCAAACGCTTACAGAAGCGAAGCACGTTGTCCGGGGTTCTCAGATCAGGGTGGGGGTGGGGTAGCTGGACTTTTGGATACAGTGAATGAAGGCAATACCGTCTGCGACTGTTAAATCACTGCATGCTATAACGGTACCTTGGAAATGGAGATTATTCTCTGCGATTTTGCTGTAGCTGGTTTCCAGCAACTTTTCCCATGATGTGACCCAGACACACGTGCGAAGGCGCGTGTATAAATATGATCAGAACATGGGTAAAATATTCGTGACTGTCTTGATCGTCACTGTTCTCCTGCACAGTTGATTAGACCCATTACGTAAACATTTTAAATAAAAATGAACCTTATTTAATATTCCTTATTGATGGTACAAGTGTGACACATGCGATGATTTCGTTAGGCCTAGTCACTGCGGCATTCATGGCTTTCTGAAGTTGTTGTTCTTTAAAACATTAATCGTTTCGTGTGGACCACAAGAAACAATGACATACGGTTGAAAAGTGTATGCTGCTAGTGTTGTCTCTGTCTTTGCCAAAGCAAACATCTGCAGGAATTGTAGATTTGGGGATTAATGTTATTTGACTCCCTTGCGGGGCATTGTGAAGGAGGCTCTCAGTACATATAAAGATTACCCCGTGATAATCTGAAGGTGCCTCATAATAGTTTTGAAGAGGGTGCTTTTAGAGTTGGTCTGGGACTTAGGCCTTCTTTTTGCGATTATGTGAAGAGAATTTCTTCATTGGCTTTCCTGTTTCTGTATGATTTCTTCTTCAAGGTCAGCAGAACTCGTATTTCTTTTTGCCATATTATACTTAATCACTGTCTTTGCCTTTGTGTTTAGCTCTACCTCTTACTGCAGTAATACCTCTGCAAAGAATTATTTTAAAATCTTGTTTTCGCCCTTCCTCTGTATTTATGTAGAAACATGCATAAGTGTTAATTGATTTTGAACTGTGCTGTTCCCAGCATAAACAAATATGAACGTAAAACTGTATGTACTTCCTGACAAAACATGACATTCCTTATGTGTAGTTTTGATACTGCCATTTCAGTATGTACGTGTGTGCGCTTTCATCTGCCTGCGTGTGTGTGCCCGGAATGGTTGTCATGGAAACGCAACACTGTGCATGTCTGCGGTTTCTGTTGAGCAACTGAAGCCTTGGAGGCGACGTCCTAGTCCATATGACCTCCAAAAGATGTGTGTGAGAAACCCAGGGTGACATGGACTCACTGTCGTCATTGTAATGGGACAGTGTCACCTTTTTATCTTTCTTTCTCCACCATTGTCAGGAACATAAAACTTAACATGAATGAGAAGAATGGAGTCTCACCTAATCGAGGGAAGGGGTTAAATTTGTACAGATCATGTATTCATGTGCAAATTTTGAAGGAGGGATGGGGACTTTACTTGGTGTGCCTAGTGTCTGCGTTGTACTGTGTGGGAGTGCGTGCGTGGGCGTGTGACCAGCTAGCTTGTCAGTACGAGAGAGGCTGGAGCATAGCAAGTGTGGAGCATAGCTAGTCACAGTGACTCAGTTTGGCTCCAGAGTTCGCTGTGCTGCCGAAGGGGGATTTCTTCTACATTTCTCCGTGCCTATAGAGCAGGCTAGCATGGAGACTTTACTGACACGTATGGGCACATGCGCATGCTCACAGCCACGTACGTGCTGAAATATTGACACAGATGGGCTCAGTAAGTCACTGTTACTGTATGAAAGGCACACAGGTGCGGTGAGACACCAGCAGATGTGGCTGGTGGAAAAACGTTAAGGCTGGCAAGCATTAGCTGACACATTAGCTGCACATTGGTATTCACATAGAGGCGTGACCATGTTAGGAGTAATGCTCATGTTGGCACAGAAGTGGTAAGGAGGAAGTAACCTTGATCCACTCAAAATGGGAGCACATGAACACACATTCATACACAAGCTGGGAAACCCTGATGGAGGCTAAACAGAGGAATAAAATCCACCTTTCAGTTTGCTCCTACTGTCAAGAGACTGTCCTTTAGAGAGACTGCCCCATAGAGAGCTGCAGAGAGACTGTCCTTTAGAGAGACTGCCCCATAGAGAGCTGCAGAGAGACTGTCCTTTAGAGAGACTGCCCCGTAGAGAGCTGCAGAGAGACTGTCCTTTAGAGAGACTGCCCCGTAGAGAGCTGCAGAGAGAC
>JAACJT020000110.1:10982208-11060225 GCA_009936485.2 Gymnarchus niloticus | reverse complement strand
GACTGCCCCGTAGAGAGCTGCAGAGAGACTGTCCTTTAGAGAGACTGCCCCGTAGAGAGCTGCAGAGAGACTGTCCTGTAGAGAGACTGCCCCGTAGAGAGCTGCAGAGAGACTGTCCTGTAGAGAGACTGTCCTGGTTGATGGTGTATGGGGGTGTATAAAGGAGAGAGTATATTTTCCTGATTTGGGTTCAAGTTGTCCATGTGGAACCCCCTATGGTACCTAAGCATGGTTAACTGTCTTTAGATTTTATAGAAAAATTCCCCTCACTTCTCAGGTTTCATTTAAACTGGGGCTCTCTTACAATTTTAAGCAATACATAAAACCCCATTTTAGACCCATAATTTGACTATTCTCTGTGGTCCTTTCTTCTCCTTTTCATACTGAATTAAAATAAGTTGTATTCCCCAGTTGTATAATAAGATTAGGTTGATTGGTGGACCTGATTTACCCTCCCTAAGGGCGTTTAGCACACAGCGTGGTGTCTGGAGACACTGGGTGTTAAACAGAGTGGGGTTTGTCTCCTGGATGCATGGGGGGGGCAGGAGGTTGTAGAACAGCGCTAACAGCATTCTTATTGTGACTCTGACCTACCCGGTCTTTGCAGTGACCTCCTTTGCCCAGAGTTAATAATTACAGCACCTTCCATAACCGTTAGTTTGGCTTTACTCTGTACCTGCAGCAGTAGCATTACTCCCGATCCTTCACGGTTCATTTCTGTTACAAGGTCACCTAAGACAGAGCTCAGGTTTAACTGCGGCACATGGAATAGATGGCCGGATTTAACCTGAAATCGGACGCCAGTGCTGCTGTTAGCACATTGGATAATAGGTAGTGATGCTTGTTTTCAATTTCACCTCATAGGTGGAATTCAGCAGCAAATCATGGATCTTACTGGAATCATCCACAACTAGATGACTGCAGCATTTTTCCCCCACCGGTGACGGTAGTGTCACGGAAACCTCATTTAAGAATCTGAGCAGTATTCATTTATAGTTCGCCACCCAGTTGGACTATAGCATGGGGGCCAGTCAGCAGCCCTTCAAGACCAGCAGACGGAAAAGTTCACCTTGAAATGCTTAACTCAAGATCTTCAGACTGGCTGGTTGAAATCCCCTGTGTGTAGGAGGTGATTTTTTTTTTTTTTTTTTTGTCTCTGAGTGACTCAGTAAGCTTTAGGTAGTCATTGTGAGTCATTGTGTGTCTTTGTGTACTGTGTTGTATGTGTGGTTCTGTATCATGTTCCTCTGTGAGCTGACGTGTCTGTGGTTGCCAGAAAAACCAGGAGTCTGCTTCGTGGGCTTGCTCTGTGTCAGAGCCGTGTCTCTTGCCCCCCCCATCTGTGAGTAGAACCAAGGCAATACCCATGATGCCTTATATACAGGTGAAACTGTACAGTCCATATCTGAAAATGGCAGGTTTTGTTTGGTTTCGTCAGTGGTTATTATTGATGGATGATAATCATCTCGAGGGGATTCACTTTACTTTGTTTCTGTTGCTAATTACAGAAGCATTCATACTTTCAGAACAAGGTTCTGTGAGCAGAGGTGTTTAAAGCTTAGCAATGAATTAATCTGGATTGTGCACTGGATTGAATCAGTACTGTGTGGGACGTGTTACTTCTGTCACCTCTCATGATATACCTCATTATAACGCTTAACCAATGCAAAGTTATGAGACGGTATTCATGATCTTGTCTATTCTGTATTTCTACTGAATTTCTACTGGTATGCTCTGTAACATCTCCTACTAAATAATTTGGCTTTGTGTGGTCTAATGTAAAGGTAGCCACCCTACTCTAATACTCAGCAAGTTGCATGCACAAAGCTAAAGTGAATTCAAACTGGCTCATGCTACCCTCATAACAGGATCATATCAACTCCAGGTGCCATTTGGCTTTCAGTGCTGGCTGAGTTAGAGTTGTAAGGAAAGAAAATGGAGTGAGGCTGGTTGTGGTTTTATCTGACTTCCCCATTGACACACCTGTCCACCTCCCTTTCATTGTACCCGTTTCCGTCTCTCGTTTCCACAATGGCTCTTTTCAGACCTGCAACCCAATCGCATGGAAACGACAATGGGAGGAAAAAAAGAGATGCCCGAGGATGGACAGCTGAGTTGGCTTTGACGTGGGGATGGGACACTAGAAGACCAGTTTGACCCAAAAAAAAAAAAGGGACAGATGACTGAGAAGGAGATAAACAGTCCAGAAAGGCAATCGGCATAGTCACATGGGTATTCTAATCAAAGCTGACTGCGTGCCCAGACTTACTGGCATTCTACAGCAAATTCACATATGCTGTGTGATAGAGGATCGCACCTGTAAAAACATGATTTTATGACCTTTAGTTCTTTTGAACTTTTTTTGTTGGGTTGTTTACAGGGCTGTGAGTGAATTGATAACACTTAACAGCTGAGTAGACAAAACGGTAAGCGAGAGACATTCAAGGATAGGAGCTGGACAAGTGAGAAAATGACAGGAACAGAGTCAGGGAATGAGAAGCTCCCCCACTAATTTGTACCGTTTTGAGGGAACCGTTCCATTAGCGTTTGTGGTTGATGGGCAGCAGTGTCACTTCAGACCCCAGAGTTGAGGCTTTGAATCACAGCACAAGTTGGCATGTTCTTCCTCTGTCTCGTGAGTTTCCTCCAGGCTCCCACCTGCAGTCCACATTCACTTGGGCTAAATGAGGTCTCAAAATTTCCCAGAGGGTTTCTCTGTGTGTGTGCGCACCCTGCACTGGACTGGTGTCCCATCTAGGGTCTACCCCAAGCTTGTTCCCTCTGCTGCCTGGGATAGGCTGAAGGTTCTCCAAGACCCCCTAAAAGGTAAAGTAGATGGCTGGATATATTTGATGCTAAAACATCATTGCTGTTAAAATGGTTCCAGCTTTTGTAAGTTTGGCATCCACAGTAAAAATTCAGGTGTGCCACTAAAGATACTACATCGTCATGGTGAGCTGAATGCTGGCTGTCGTCTTCGACCCGTAAGGCTGACGAGTCCCTCTGGTTGTGTAAATTAAAGGATGAATGTAATGAGGGTATTGTAACGGCACAAAAAATACAGCCTGATGGAGAGACCCTAAATAAAGATCTAATATATATATATAGACTTGTAGATGTATCTCAATTGAAAAGTGGCAGTAAACAAACAGTAATGTGGTCTGTAGCCATGTTTTTCACACCTGGAGCAGGAGACACCTTGGATGGGATGTCAGTCTGGTACTGAAACACATTCACATGAATAACATGCTGAACTGAACTGTGGGGGTTTATGGGGAGGGATCGAACCCACAATCCTGGATGTGTGAGGCTCCAGTGCTACCATCAGATAGTTTTTTTTGTGATTTTTATTCAAATGGCCATATGTAAAATTGTATTTGATGCATTTTTCTCTTAGTTTGCTTACGGTTTGCCTAATCCTTTCAGGGATGAATTTGCATTATCTAAAGCAGCAGCCCAGTGTTGAGAGGCCGGCCCTGTCCACTTTGACACATGGTGCCCCCAATAGCGTTTACACCCTCTCTGAGTTAACTGACAGCTGGCCAGCTTTCTGGCCAAACAGAGGAACACTGCCGTCATTAGCCAATGCACTGGGCCCTTTCGTCTTGAAGGCCTCAGACACGCCGGGGTCAACGCCTGCCAGATGACGTAAGCGGCCACCTGGCCCTCCTCCCATAGGAACACGGCACGTGTTGCCACGTGCGTTGCTACCCACCCAACCAATGCCGAGAGGAATTGGCACACAACCTTCAGGTTAACAATGACCTGGGGTGGGGTTAACTGGTACTTTAAATCGACTTGCAAACATTCTGTCATGTTCTCATTCGAAATGCACTCATAAAAAGAATTACCGGTAATCAATCTTTTATGACAATGATCTCCAGTGACAGATATAAGTGACAAACAACCCCCTCACTCCTTTGGTTGTTTTCTTCATACCATTTTTTACAAAAAAAAATTTAAATAAAGAAGCTAGCTGCTCTGTGACATAAATTATGCTGACACAGAAATGTTCTTCCTCCTCATTCTCTAATGACTCTTCTCCATTTGTGTCTTTCTTCGAGAGAAACGTTGAAATAAAGAACTTTTACGTAGAAGGGTATACAGTGTCGGGTTTCCCAATTGGAAAGCTTCCTTGGTCGCCTGTCCTTAATAGCAAAGCGCTTCCTATATGGGGGATATCAGCCACATTAACCATCTGCTCAGGTAGTGCAGAGTCACATGGTCAGCTGTCTCCCTCCTAGAACACCAGCCTGCTTGAGAAAGACCCCCACCTGTGGGGAGAAAACAGAGCAGGAAGCACGGACCTATTTGAGTCCTCTGAGAAATGGAGTGTGAGAGAATAAAAACAAAAGCATCTTTTAAAAAACGCACACAAAGGCATTTCGCAGTGAATGTATGAGGTCCATCACCATAGTGGTTACTTCCCCATGTCAAGTGTCTGGAAAAATGGGTAAGAGACGTGACACAAACAAAAGCGTGCCATGTGATCGCAGTCATGTGGCTGTGCTCTCCCGTGTGTCCCCACATCGTCAATTCCGTAGAGCATTTTGGGTCATTAGGCTTGCCGCTTTCCCCATATTGTAGCCGTATCTTCCTAACAGAGGGGCTTTGTCTTGTTGAGAAATGGTCTCTAGCCGAAGCATCATGAGTTTGGATGAACTGGCCCTTTCCAGAGGCCTGTAGCGTGTGTATGTACCCTACGGCCTGTCTCTCTCGGGATTTCCTCCTAGTTTGCCGTGACATTGAACTGCGTGACAAATTATGGATGATGGGTGGATGCCAGCTGAAGTCCGTCGTTAAAGTTCTTCGTTAATAGAATACGTTGCAAGAATCGGCCCCTTGAGCCCAGGATTCACTGTGCTAAGTTTGAAGACCACATCAGGGCCTTGAGTCCATTCTTCCCCAGATTGTAGTCCTGCCCTTCATTGGAGTGTTGGGCTTCTGACAAGAGCTGATTACCCATTTTTCAGTCATTTTGGTTCATTAAGCACTAATGCAGAAGACGATTCCGTTTCAGTCCAACAGGCTGGGCGGAAACGTGGTTGTGCACCCAGCTCTCCTCACCAGGCTTGTATTGGACACACCCTGTCTATGCTTCAGAGAGCTGGGCCATAGTTCTGGTCCATTTTTACCCCTCTGTCTGTACACAATGTCTTTGGCAGTAGGTGTAATGGGGTGAACCATGTTTGCGTAATATTTTTAAACGCTGGACATGGATAAAAAGAAATTCAGTAGACATATTCCTGGAATTCTTGCTGGCCTTACAGTATTGTGTGGTTTCTGTTTTGCAATATTATTCTCCTGCCAGTGTTTTATGTGTTGTAATGATCCACCCCCCTCCCTGTTGATTCCTTTGGTGACTTCAAGCCACACCCTCCCAGGCCTCAAAGAGGAAGTCAGCTCAGTTTACTTCCTGTGCAGGATGTTAGCTTTGCTACCAGCAAAGATATTGTCTGTAGAAAAACAACTACACAAATAAAGTCAAATTAACCCATGCTTAGACGAACGGGGAGTAACAAAAAGTTATTTCAGTTTTAGGTAGAAAATCAGAAGTATCCAAAAAAGTTTTAAAGTAAATTTTTTTTTTTTTTTGCTGATAGCTTTTATAAAGGTGTTGTGTGCTGATGTAATGGATCAGACAATTTTCTCAACATGCCGGCTAGGTCACGGTAAATAATTGTGTACGCACACTGGAATATTAAAATAATAGGCCTATTGTGTTCGAAACCAATCCCGGAGCAGGGGACACACTTCATTCTGTGGCCAGGCGAGCTAGGAAATGCCCTGGCCAAGTTAAACTTTGCATGTTGTATTTGTTTCACCTTCTGAAAACAGCAGCTCGTGTCAAACTCTGAGGGGGAACTGAAACTTCCTGAGAGCTGCAGCATGACACCCCGTGAACAGGCATCCATTTTAGAGCTGAGAGAGGAGTCTCCCAGCCCTGGGCTGCAACTGGACACGTGTGGCTTGCTAGAACTGCAGCTGAATGCAGGCTGTGTCCCTCTGCCTTTGTCATCCGTGAAGACTGTTAACTTGATTACGTGTGCCTTGTGGGGAGAGGCAGCTCCGCTTTCTGAACTGTGATGACTGGGTTGGTTTAGATCATTCAATAATCTTTTAGGACTTCTCAGAAATTGACGATGGCCTGATGTGATTATTGTGATATTGAATTTAAGGGATGGTGGGCAGTTAACACAAAATCTGGCAGGATTTTCATGATATAATCTGATATCATATTTGTTAAATGCATGCATTTTCTTTTGGGAGATGCAAATAAAAAAGAAAAATTGTGTTCAGTGGCTCAGTAGGTAACCCTGCAGCCTTACACCTCCGGGGATGTAGGTTTTACCCCCTTATCTCTGAGTGTGTCCAGATCGTGTCTTCTCCTTATCTTTGAGTGCGTTTTCCCCCTTCGCTGTCCAAATACATGGGGTTAGGTGAGTCAGAGTCGCTTCACTTCCCATAACGTGTGTGTGTGTGTCCTGTGATGACCTACCATCTCATCAAGCTTGGACCCCTGCTCTTAACTCCAGGCTCAACCCCAGCACACTGCTGAATGGTGGGTAGATGGATTGACATCTCCTGAGAGTTGCTTTGCCTGAAGCAGACAGGATACAGCTCCAGTCCCCAATTCTACCTTAACTGCTTATCCATTGTAGGGTTCCAGGGAACCAGGAGTCTGTCCCAGACTGCATTGGACACAGGGCAGGGGTACAACCTGGAGCAGGCAGTGCCAGTGACTCTTAGAAAAACAGATAAAATGAGATGTCTGCATTGCGAATTAATGTCTCATGAGTGAAAATCAATTTTGCCATTTTTTTCCTGGATGTGGTCGCAAGGCTGCTTTCTTCGGACATGGCTGGCTGTGGACATGGTGCCGAATGGGCAGGTTGATAAAGTTAACAAAATCAGGGAAAATCCGCAGCGGAGGACCGTTCCCGGTTAGAGCCAGTGTCGCAAAGTGGAACCACGTCAGACACGAGTCACGCAGCCACGGTGTCCGCTTGAGGCCAGCCTATCGGAAAACCGGGCCAAGGGCCTCATGTTGCCGTGCCGGCAAGAAAAGAAGGCCGAGCTGTTTGAACAGGGCAGCCTGTCTGCCTCCTGTGGAGCGACACAGCGCCATTAAATAAAATGGCATGGGTCTGCTTGGGGCTCGCATGCTGAGAGCAGCACTTTAGGGTCAACCAGCAGTAGCACAGATAGCTAGCGTTGCCAGGTTACACTGTGGCTTTTTTGCAGGTCGCTAATCAGTAGCTTGTTGGAAATTTTGCTGCTGGCCCAGGATCAGAGGCTTTCTTTAGCTGGGCATCCTACTGATGGGAAACCATGCTTGTTGAATAAGAAATGATTCATTAGGCTATGTTTCGGTCTCCTCTGATTTGATTGGAGGTCTTTAAACTTTACTGATATACAGTACGCTCAGTGATCTGTAAAAGGCATACATGCTAGTAACTGGATAATGACAGCTTTTTTTTTATGTTACTTCAGTTACATAGCCTGTGGTTAAGAAACTAAATACTCAGACAATCCTCTCAGCGCTTTGACCTTTCCAGGTTAGAAAAAGAATAGCGATTTTATGTGAAATTAACACAAAGTAAAACTGATGCTGCAGACAGACATCAAGAACAATGCAAGACAGGGTCTGCCTTTGATCAGAAGGGAGCAGCATTTGGTTCAGAAATGTGTACTGGTGTTTTGTACCCTGAGTTAAGTTGGAAAACAATGCTAATCAATGGTCTTCTGAAATCATGGCCAGTGTGGAGAGCACTGGAGAGAGAAACACAGACAAGTGACATTTAGGGGGTAGGGCTTTGTGCCTGAACAGAGTGGAGGCATTTTGGAATAAACACTTAAAGTCCTGATCATTACTCTGCTTTCATCAGAAGAGGGTCATATTCTGGCTTCCTGACAGAATTTCTAGAAACCTGTGCTTTGCTTTGCTTTGTTTTGCTGTGCTGCTCTGTGTTGCATGTGCTGAGCAGCTCTGACTACGCAGATCCAGTTAAGTGGCTTCCGTGTGCCTTGTAAATCCGTGTCCCACTGGTCACGCATGATCCCTCCATTGTTGGAGCAGGTCAGCAGTGGTGTATGCTGGAGTCTTGTAAATAAGCAGTTGAATTTGTGACTAAAATTTGTTCTTTTCACCACTTGTGTCGTGCCAAAACGTGGACAGCTCTGGCATGTGAATCAACCAATTCCGGAAAATCTGTTTCTGGCGTTTATGTAAACGCTGTCAAAGAAACTAACGCCATGACATACATCATATGAAGGAAATGTCAACATGGGTATAATGATTTAATCTGGAGTCTCAGATCAGCAGCATCAGCCTGCCTGAAAGGTAACTATAGTCAGCCAGCAATGTCCAGTGTGTTAAGTGTTCCAGGCTGGTAGTCTCTGTGACATGACAGTCAGGACTTTACCAGGAGCAGCGGGACAGTGTTGGGGCAGCAAGAGCGAGGAAACTGCATTGAAAACACTGCACCTTCAGCTACCAGCGTGTTCAGTCAGCATTTCTCACATGATCAGACTTGTAAGGAATGATCTTCTTTCATTGCTACACTAAGTGAATAATTGTTCGAGAAAATGCTCTGTGTCTTGAGTTATGATGGATGTTTTAACAATGAGAACACCCTGTATAATTTTACTGTTCTTTGCTACAATGGCTGCGTGCGTCACAGTGGACAGGGGTATCCACAAAGGAAATAAGAAGTAAATGCAGAAGTCACTGCTGTGGCATCCTGTCATGCGCAACATCGCTGAAATGTTCCACTGCAGCGTCTCTCGTGCTGCGATTTAACATGCCGGCTCTCCCCGTCTTTCTGTTCCCAGAATAAGGAAAAGGAGAGGATGAAGGAGCGGGAGAAGGAGGCGCGGGAGCGGGAGGCGAGGTACAGCAATGGGCACCTCTTCACCTCACTCACTGTTTCCGGGACGACGCTGTGCTCCGCCTGCAACAAGAGCATCACTGCCAAGGAGGCTCTCAGCTGCCCGAGTGAGTCTCCCCAATCCAGCTGCAGCCACCGCTCTGTCAGGAATGACACTGACTCTGAGGAGGCCGTGCAGGGAAACAGCATGGTGACGCAGGTCTAACTGAAAGGTCAAACTGGTACCAGCGTTATACTGCAGTGCCTGGCCGAAATAATTCAGAAATTCCCTAACTGAAGTACAGGCATGGCCTCAGTCAACATGATGGGGGAGGGCAGGGAACAGAAGATTAAAAAACTCCCATGAAAATGAAAGTGCCGGTAGACATGGGGTCAAGGACAGCAACAATTAACTGCAATGATGTTTCACGTTAAGGTGACTACTGTGTTTTAGTTCAAGTTTAATGTGCTGCACTTTAGTGTTGCTTTACAGGTCACTGGCACAAACACGGTAGAGTATAGGGCCATATAATATCACACATCTATCATCAAGTAGTCATTTATTAATATAATTCAAGGTGCCGTTGTACCGGTGTGCATGTCGGTAAGTATTTTCTGACACACAGGTCTTTTGTCCTGCATCAAGGAGAATCTTCTGAAACCACTGAAGCCAGTTAAGCGGCTTTGTCCTGGAATGGGAGGGAATGGTCAGTGTACTGAGAAAGGGGGATAGGAACAGCTGGGTCCAAGATCCTTTTTTTTTTTTTTGGGGGGGGGGTCTGTGAATGAGGAGGAGACAACAAGACATAGGAGAGGAGTGGCGATTCCCCCACCCATTCACCCCTTTCCCCTGTTTTCTGAACATCAGTCAGCTGCTGACTTGTACCACACACACACACACACACACACACACACACACACACACACACACACACACACACACACACTCACTAACTGGCGTGGAGACAATGGTGTCAGTGTGTGGGGAGCACAGATCAGACGGCCTGTCTCCCTCCCCGTCAGGCTGGGGAACAGCTGGGGCGAAGGGGGGCAGACAAACACGGGGGCAAAAGAGGAGGAGGAAGTGGGGGAAAATAACATGTGGATTGCGAGGCTGTGAGGACAAAGGAGGAGGAGGTGCAGAAGAATCAAGGCAGGAAAGACAGGAAGAGGGCCTGATAGAAAAAAAGGACGGGGGGGGGGGAAGAGGAGATGGTGCAGGCTGGGGATGTTGGGGAACCACAGAAATGAGGGAGCACTGGGCTCAAAGGGGTAGCTTCTTTGTGCTATCTCACCCTGCAAAGTTGGCTGACCTCAGGGCCTCTGGGGAGATGGTGGCATAGGAAAGATGAGGACACCTGGAGAAGCCGGAGAGAGAAGCTCGTTCAGAATATCAGTGCACTTTTTTAAGTGCCCTAAGCCCTTATCTCCATTTCTCTTTAATGATAAAAGGTTAGCTATCGCCCAGAATGAGCCGGGACAATTTACACAGGCAGCTGTTTGTCTCCAGCATGAAAGGTTGCCAATCTGTCTGGCTGGATGGGTGTCACCATTCCACCTTGGTGTTGACGGCTTTGGTCGGAAAGTTCAAAGAGTGAAGGCGGAGCAGAATGGCGTTGGGGCCGCGGGGGTTAGGCATGCAAGACGGAAGGGGGTAATTAGACATTTCAATGTGGGGTAATCCGAGTGACAGTTAGGGAATTTTACCCATAAAATAACAGCTTCAGTCCGGGGAAGGGAGGGTGTTTGTGGGATATTGATATAGGATCAAGGACAATTAAATTTGTGAGACTGTGGTTCAGGGAATGTGGACCCAAGGGGGGTGCCGAACATATTATCGTGTGCTGTGAAGGTGTGGAAGATGTTTGTGCTTCGTTTTTCCATCTTTCAAGTTCGATAGTTTGCAGTGTTTGGTAGCCTCTGCTCTGCGCTGGTGACCTGTGAATGCAGTCTGCCTTGAATGTGTGCCCACACTGCTTAATGCAATACCAGGGGTATCAGACACTGAGAACACTGCCCATTCTTGTCCTGAGCCTTAATCATTATTTTAATAGTTATGAATTCAGTGAAAATTTGCCCTGGTTATAGCGCTGCATGCATTGTCTTGCCAGCAGTACTAATTTTAGTGATGTAGACTGCATTTTTTGTAATCTGTCAGTAAGATCTCTTCCTTGTTTTGTCTGTTCACGGTGTTCTTGCCTGCATTGCTGTCCACTGGGGAGACATGTGACCTGTTTGTATGCGTATGCATGTGTAAACATCCCCTCTCTCCACTACCCAGCTTGTGACCTGAAGAAAGCACATGCATCGCGATTAGCAAATCTAGGGAGTGGGAGAGGTTACAGGCCCCATCATCATACCACTGGTTTCGAAGTTTTATATTTGAAGTGGTTAACTTGAAATGATTTATTGCCTTGAAATTATACTGTACATATTGCATAATCCGACTTTTTTGAAGGAGTGTTGTGTGGGTGGGGCATGTCCAGTTCATCTTTACCGGTGAGATGGAGATGTTAATGGTACATAATTGATGAGAGAGAACATGGTGAATTAGATCGATAGACCACGGGATGGCATGTGCCATAACACACAGGAAGATAGGGTGTGTGGGAATGATAATGCTGGTAAACCGCCCCCTCCAGATGGTATACCAGATGTGTGAAATAGACTGTTAGATGGGCTTGAGGGGGCTTAGCAAACCACTAACAAGTGGCCTGATTGGACACTGCACTGCTGTGTCAGTCTGTATGGGATTACGTCCAGACAGTAATCAGACAGTAATTGCTGCCTAGATTACAGCTCCTTGTTCCGACCGTTTGTCTGACTGCCTAAAGCCTAATTTGAGCGCTTGGGATTATGAAAGTAGGCAGATTAGACTTGGGTCCGGTAAAAGCTGGTGCGGCACAATATAGAGGCAGTGTAGGGAGAACAGCACATCGAGTTTACTTTGCCTATGGGATGAAAATCAGAGGAGTTTTCACCTTGTTCTTTGAGGGCCAGTAACATTAATGTGCTACATAATAAATAGCTTCTTACCTCACATGTCTGTTTGTTCGTTTGTTTTACAAATTGGCCACTTATGAATGGTTCATGCACACATTAATGGCTACGAGCGCGTTAGCAGTGTGCTAAGATGGCTGTGTGATAATGAAGGACTTTTGACTATGACTAAGTTAGTAGGAGAACAGTACAGCTCAGTGTTTTGGCCTCTATAGATGTTTAAATTTAGAGTATGGGTGGCGTCTGAATAGGATTCCTGGATTATTTCTTGATGTATTTCAGAATGTGTGTTGTTTCAACTTAACTCAGTTATGTTAGCTCAGTGACACAGGACCAGAACTGCCCATTTAATGTGTGTGTGTGTGTGTGTGTGTGTGTGTTGATGAATAGGCCCCAGTGTCTGTTTTTGGTGAGCGTTTATGTGTATCTGGGTACTGTGGTATTCTGTTGGGCACATTATGGAGCACGTATCCGGTTAGAAACTCTGACGCTAGTGTGTGCGGAGCTGCGTGCGCTTGGGTTGCAGTCAAACTGGCTGTGTTGGGTGCAGGGCCACAACGCATGGAGTCATGTGACCCTGTGTTTCACACCTAGAATCCCAGATGAAGGTCTGATTATGCATATTTTTTTTTGGCATTGAATGAGTACCAAAGACTGAAGTACTAGCTGAATATGTATGTGTGTCCATTCCGTTTCTGGGTCGGGATGTCCATATCTAAATTTGTGTTTAGATATTTGTCCTCGCAAAGTCTGGCCCCAGGCCAGCACTGTGAATTCATATACACACATTATGGCTTCCAGACACAAACACACACACACCCTGGCAGGAAACGACAAGATGCTGAGCATGATAGACGTACACAGGCGTGATTTCAAGGCTGTCGCTTAGTGAGTTATTTGTAGGACACCTCCAGCCATGTGACCAGATGAAGTGACCACTGCAGGTTATGAAGCCTACAGAAGCAGGGTCATGCATGGGGTCACATGCAATCATGTACAGTCGCATACAGATTCACACACACGGATCAGATTCTGTCCTCCATGCACAGAAGAATCAGTCATTCGTCGTTGTGAGAAAAGTAGGTTTCTGAGGAAGTGAGATCACCGTCACATGACCTGCCCTTCACAGCAGTTCGTGGTTTGGTATGGTATGTTACTAAAATATATATTTTGGCTTGCTTCACCAGCCATTCCTCAGTGCAGTCTTTTTATATGGCTCCTGGATTTACGTACAAGCCCACGGAGAAAGGGGGAATATGTAGAATGTCAGAAGGGGTGTGATTGTGTAGTGATGGAGTGAGTGAGCTTTGGAAGCATGTGCTCCAATTGAAGGCCTCTAATTGGTTTATCTTTTTGGGTATTCAGGAATGTGGGAGTCCACAAGGCGATCTCCATGAACGTTTTGAAATTCCTCAGAAAAAGGACGAGGAGTCAGCAGTGATTTTGAAACATTGAGGAGTTTTGGCACTCAGATGTGGACCTGTATATAGGATCTGTTGGGCTACCACTTTAAAACAGCATGCCACTTTGTGAAGGCTTATAACCCCCTTGTGGTCCCCCTCTGACCTCTGTTGAAACCCCGGCACCACCATTACCTTGCTTCAAACATCCCCCTAGGGTTCCCCCAACCATTTATAAAGAGAACTTCCTGTCTGGTAAATGCTGCAAAAGAAAGGAAGCCTTTCTAACAATGAGCAAGCAGGACCGACTGGATGGGGGGGGAGAAGGGAGGTGAAAAGTAACATGAGAAGGAGTGGGAAATTTTGCTTTTCTGCTACACTGTATCAGTCCTGATAGGGTTGTTATTGTGTCAAGTGGTAAAGGGCTTTTGTTGAGTGCTGCTGCTGAGGACTAAAACTTTTGTCAGATGTCATTTTATAAATGGGAAAGCTGCAGTTGGTCAAGGAGCATTGTGTAATTGTATGAGAGAGTCTTCATGTGTGCCCGGTGAAGGGCTGGCTTCCTGTCCAGTGTGTCCCCTGCCCTGTGCATCATGGGATAGGCTCCAGGCCCACCACAGCCACAACTGGATAAACAGTTGAAGATGAACGGACGGCTGGATTATAACAAGACACTTGTTCGTCTTAAAATGATTCATTTACCGCTGAATGTTTACTCACATTTAGCCTTCCACAGTCTGCAGGTCACTTTTTTTGATGTGGAAGGCCGCTTGTGTTTATGTGATTTTAAGAACGTGCAGGTTGGTTTTTATGGGTTTTGCTTTCATGTGATAGCAGAACAGTTTTTGTTTGTATAAACAGTATTCTTTATTCCTTTTATAGTGTCGTTTTGTGCCTTAGGTTTTTTGTTATTTGCTGTGCATTGACCAGCTGTTTGTTTTGCCTTTCAGCCTGCAATGTTAC
This sequence comes from Gymnarchus niloticus, assembly GCA_009936485.2. Lineage (NCBI taxonomy): Eukaryota > Metazoa > Chordata > Actinopteri > Osteoglossiformes > Gymnarchidae > Gymnarchus > Gymnarchus niloticus. The sequence goes on along the minus strand of JAACJT020000110.1, from coordinate 11,045,992 downwards.
CATCCACAACCGCTGTCGGGACACTTTGCCAAACTGCGCCAAGATGAAGCAGAGGGTAAGGAAGAAGGGGTGAGCCTCGCTGGCTGGTAGATTACCTCTGACTGCTCGTGTATAACTTTAAAACGATGTAAACATAAGAAACAGGTGGGGGGGGCAAATGGCGGACTCAAAATGGGATGCGTTCACCGGGGTTATTGATGACAGCTGCCAGCTAGTCGGGGGAACTGGTCACCTGTATACTGGTTAGTCTTGCTAGACAGTCTGTAGTAACTGAACTGTGACTGAAATGGAACACATGTGATTTGCAGCAGCAGAAGCTGAGTCTAGTGAGGAACAGCTCAGCACTACCCAATGTGGCCCTGCGATCAAAGAGTGAGCTTTGTTTTTGTCTTTTTCCCTCTTGTTCTCTTACGACTCCACCTTTCCTTCCATGTGGCCTGAATCATACTTCCTCATCCCTTTGCTCCTCCTTGGTCGGTCTCTTCCACCCCCATGCCATGTCATTCACATCCCCACAGCAGTGTATGTCATTCTTCTCTGTGCTAGTCCCCCTTTTGGCCATCGTGCCGCACTGCAGGGCGCCCTAGTCACATCTTCTTTAGAGGTCATTGATGTTGTGGCTGCGGATGTGGCCATGTCACCAGAACTGCAGCCGTGTCCTCAATGAACATCCCTACACACGCACATCTTCTAACGTGCTCCACTGCATCTGTAAAAGGCGTTTGGGTCGCAGGGCACAGTGTCCTCTTCCTTGCTCCTCCAGCTGCTGTCTGTGCCTCTAGCGGCCATTCGAACGACTTTCTGTAACTCGGACATCGTGTTCAATACCTACTAACAGGCCTGTCTGTTCCCCCATCCTCTCCATGCTGCCCATATCTCCCCTCTGGCCATTGCCATTGCCTGCCTCACCTGTCCTCTGTGCCTTGCCCTCCTCTGCCTCCGCAGCCCCCATGATGAAGGAGAGGCCCAGCTCGGCCATCTACCCATCAGACAGCCTGCGTCAGTCCCTCCTGGGGTCCCGGCGGGGCCGCTCCGGGCTCTCTCTCTCCAAGAGCGTCTCCACCAATAACATTGCAGGGTGAGCTCAATGGCCACTTCACAGAGATGAGCCCAGCCAACCTTGTGACACTGACAGCGGCGTGTCGCTTAGCGTCGCAGCTGTCAGGCTCTTCGTGTGTAAAAGCGGGTGTGCTCCAGGGGCCAGTGGTGCCATGCAAACAGTCACCGGCATGTTAGACCATAGTCAACCGTTACGTGGCTGTCCGTTGGTTGTCTGTGTTATCGTCTGTCTTGGAATGCCACACACCTCGCTGTGTATCGGTGTTTGTTGTACATTATTTTATCATAATGTGGTTTTTTTTTTTTTTTTTGTCTGTCTGTTTGGTTCCATGTGTTCATGTGGTTCCTTCACCATCCACCTGCTTGCTCTCTGCCTCACTCTGTCTGGCTGAATTCCCTCTGAACCCCCCCCCACCCCATTTGTTCTTTGCCTCGTGTGTACAACTCTCACATTCTCTTCCACGTGTTTCTGCACTGCCATCCCCATCTGTCTCCTCCTCTTCACCCATTTGAGACTTTCGTCCACTCTCGCTGTCCCTATCTGCTCCACCCTTCCGCTCTCTCTCTCGTGCTCTCTGGCCTTTCGTGCACATCTGCATGTGTCCACGTGCGTGTTTGCGTGCATGCGTGTGCGTGTTATTGCAGGAACCTGAATGACGACTCTCCCCTGGGACTACGCAGGATCCTCTCCCAGTCTACAGACTCTCTGAACTTCCGCAACAGAGCAATGTCCATGGAGTCTCTCAACGATGAGGGTGAGCAGAGGAACTTGGGTGGAATGGGGCAAGAGAGCATTGAGGAAAGGGTGTAGGGAACCTCAGGAACCTAGGAAAGGTGGATGTTGTGAAGGATGGGGTCTGAAATTTGGAAAGAGGGTAGAGTTAGAGAATAACAAGGTGAAATGAAATTGAATGGCTCAGTCCTGTGATTTTAATTTCCGCGCTAATGTTTCTCTTTTGATCCATTTATCTCATTGTTCTAACCCCCCCCTTTTGTCCTTCTCAGGGGAAGTTTACTATGCCTCCATGCTGGAGGAGGTTGAACGCGAGGGACGTGACTTTGAGGCAGATTCCTGGAGCCTGGCAGTGGACTCCTCTTACTTGCAGAATCACCGCAAAGACATCATCAAGCAGCAGGATGTCATCTACGGTGAGACCCACTGCCCCGTTTTCAGTTACCATCTCTAGTGCTTCATCTCAGTCCAGATGATTTGAGAGCCAGGATTAAGGTTCTTCAGGGTTCTACGTGCTTACTCAAGTCTAACCGGGTCTCTGAGCTGCTAGTCATTAATGCAAGATGAACTGCTACCACTAACAAATACCTCAAAACTGAAAGAACGGCCAATTTGATAAACTGGACTCCAGCAAACTGCCTGGCTCTCTTCCTTATTTAAATGCATTGTTCAGCCAGAGTTGGAGAGTATAGCAAAAATGTAACCATCCCATACAGGATGGAGATGTACTCGGGCGGGCATGGACTATTATCTTGAAGGCTGTTCTGTGTCCCAGAATGTCCTGACCTTAAGTACTTTGGGGCGGCATCCTCAAATCAAATCACTCCGGCAAAAATCTTCAGTTGTTAATGGTTAGAAAGCATAGTTTTGGATTTAAAACATAGGCTAAGCGAACAGAAATGTGTCTGCACTGACGTAGCTGTTTAAGAACCACAATAAATACTGTTTTTGGAAAGAGGTAGAGAAGCACGCCCAAGCATAAAGCACTGCAGCATTTTGCTGGAAGTGTGGTTTCTGTCTCACTACCTCTAACATGGCATTATGCAGAAAGAACCTGCAGAGTGCAGTAGAGACACTTTGGGAAGCAGATGTGGCGTTTTCGTTCCTCCTCCCGTGGCATTTAGCAGATCACACTGTACCTCACCTTTTTGTCTCCATTTTCAAGTAGACAGACAGTGGAAACTCACTTGCGTATTTTCTCGTTAAGTTTTGCCAACTCCAGGCCATTAAAAGGTACATGAATGATTCAGCCTGTTAAGCAGTGAAGCAGGTGCGGGTGCCTTGGCTGATGTGGACTCCACGTGTTATTACGTGATTGTGAGAGTGACAGACTGTCATCCAGGCTGTCCTCTGCCTTGGACTACCTGGAGTCCTGTGCTTCCTGGGATGGGCTCCAAGCTGGCACTGCATATGTAGCTGTACATGATGGAGGGATCTTCTGTTTAGTCTTTCATGAATCTGAATGTCACTGCCCCCATCCTTCAACACGTAGAGCTCATCCAGACAGAGCTGCACCATGTGCGGACACTCAGGATTATGGATGGGGTGTTTCGGCGGGGCATGCTGGAGGAGGTGATGCTGGAGCCTGGCGTGGTACACGCCATCTTCCCCTGCCTGGACCGGCTGCTGACCCTGCACTCGCGTTTCCTGGGCCAGCTGCTGCTGAGGAAGAACCACAGCTTGGCGCCGGGAAGCAACAACAACTTCACCATCCACCAGCTTGGCGACGTGTTACAAGAGCAGGTGACCCTGGGGGGGCAGTGCCGTGTGCCATTGCGTTCATTCCGCAATGCAGGTTACCGAGTCTTCATAACTCCCACACCCAAGTTTCATTTCCTCATAGTTCATGTCTGAAATGAACCCATAATCTGACTGAAATATTTAGTGTGGCATCATAGACTAGCTCAAGTTAACTCACCATTTCCAGCATGTATTTAAATACACCAAATATATCAGGCCAGTATTTTATTTTTAAAATGTATGTAATGTAGTCATTTGAAAAATTTCATTGAAAATCTGATCGAAAATCTGCAGGCTTTTCTTTATAATATTATGAAAGTGCTGATTACAGATAAAAACACGGTGATGTCTGAGTAGATGACAGTGCTTTAGACAGGCCCTAACCCTCAAAGTGTACAGTTTTAGCAGCTTACCTTTATGTGTAAATGTATGGGAATGAGGTTTTCTAATTCAAGGGTTCTCAACCTAGTCCTCGGGGACCCCAGCCAGTCCATATTTTTGTTATGCCCCACCAGCTACATACCCGAACTTCCTTGTCATTTGCTGATAGTGTGCTTGATTACCTGGCTGAGATATGCAGGTGGTGGACCAGAACAAAAATGTGGACTGGCTGGAGTCCTTGAGGACTGGGTTGAGAACCACTGTTCTAATTTAATGTGATGGTGTGGGCCTGTTTGTGTGAAACTTTTAGTTAACGTCATACTCTGTGTTGGTCAGTGTTCTGTAAGAGGATATATTTGTGTATTTTTTTATTTCATGATTTTGTGTGTGTGTGTGTGTGTGTGTGTGTGTGTGTGTGTGTGTTATTCATTAAGAAACATTTCTCCATATTGGTTAATGTATGTGTGTGGGTTGTTTTTGTAACTGCAGCGTGTGTGCATTTGTGTGAGGACTCTCTGTCCTCTACAATGTAAAAAGGTGTTCACATGTGCCGCTCTCTCTGGTACTGCATCGTAATAGGTGTGTGTGTGTGGGGGGGGGGGGGTTGTGCCCACACGTGACTCCACTCTAACTGGAAGCCGCCCTCTCAGTTCTCAGGTCACAGTGCAGACGAGATGCGGAAGGCCTATGCTGAGTTTTGCAGCCACCACCTGAAGGCCGTGAAGCTCTACAAGGAGCTGCTAGCTCGAGACAAGAGGTTCCAGTACTTCATACGGGTGAGTCAAGTCAGTGCCACACTCAGGCGGGGAGGGAAGAATCTGCTGTGCATCCTGGGGGACGGACGGGGACGAGACATCCCCTGAGTCTCTCGGAAGTGATCGAGAGTTTGTTCTTACTAACCAAGGACAGTGAAATGAGGCTTTCTTTTCTTTTGTTTTTGGATTGTAAATACATACATTTCAATGCGGTATGACACATTTTTAGCTAACCTTGCTCTTTTTGCCCACATCATACTATTTCACTGAATTGCTGGCGTATCTGTGACATGCAGCCTATGCACCCTAGTCCCAAGAACAACTGCCTCTTGCTTGACAAATGCTTCAACTTGCACACGGTGATTTTCTGAGGGAGGAAAATGTGGGGGTGGGGTGGGGGGTGATATGCAGAGGCGAGGGATAAAAGTGTGAAGAAAGAGAGTGTGTGTTTACGTAACCATACCAGGCTCTGGCCAGGGAGAGGAGATGCCTGCCAGGGGAGAAACAGTATTAAAATGTGCGAGTGATCAGAACACTTTACGTAAAATTATCGAGAGCCTCTGAAGGAGGAACGGCACCTCTCCGCACCGGCCTGCACGTCGCCAGCGGAGACCAAACCACCTGAATGTGAGCAGAATGAGAAGCTGACAGGATGCTTTGTTCCTTTTCCCTGTCAGCGAGTGAGTCGGGGTCCCCTTCTCCGTCGCCATGGCGTCCAGGAGTGCATCCTACTGGTCACCCAGCGCATCACCAAGTACCCCGTCCTCGTCCAGCGCATCCTGGACAACACCAAGGGTGAGAGCCAGGGCAGTTTAGCACTGCAGCTATGCAATATGCTTAAAAAAAGAACTTTTGCTCTAGAGGTCATCATGTATGAGGTCAGAAGTCACAGGGCATCATAAAGTCTTGGGGAAGAACGTGCTGGGAGACCAGAGCCAGGCACCATCCCATCATCTCCCCTCATCTCCTCGCCTTGTGTCACAGGCATCAGAAAGGCTCTGACTTTGACGTCATTATCATCCCTTTGTTCCTTATGCACTTAGCACTGCTGAACTGAGATCAGATATTGTGCTGCTGTTTACAGTCATCAGGTTTATTTAATTGGAGAATGCATCTGAACATGTGCAGATGAGCCAGTTCATGTGTCTGTGGCTGTTCAGGGGTTTGGCCCTGGTTCTGGATGGCTCTCCTTCATCATTCTGACTCAGCATCCACACTCACAGGCAACGAGGAAGAAGCAAGTTCGCTCAGCCAGGCAATGGTGCTGATCCGGGAGCTCCTGAGCTCTGTGGACCAGCAGGTGCTGGAGCTGGAGCGCACGCACCGGCTGGAGGAAATCCGGGCCCGGCTTGACCCACGGGCCGAGACTGAGGTGCGAGGGGGAGGAGTGTTCCGGGGCAGTGAGCTGCTGCGACGACAGCTCATCCACGATGGCACCTTATTGCTGAAGACTGCCGGCTCCAGGTTGAAAGGTTGGAGGCCGAGGGAGGGTGTGACTTCTATTGTGCCTGACACTCTGGGGTAGGAAGTGTGGGGATATTTAGTACATAAGTCTAGTGTGTCCTCCCGCTAACCAAGTGCACTGTGTTAACAGTGTGTGCTCCTGCTAACTGAATATATTTCTGGTTGTTAGCATGAGATTGGGCTGTAGTCCCTCAGTTACACTTCTCAGTAACGCTGTTCACCTGTGCCCAGATGTACAGGTTCTGCTGATGATGGACATCCTAGTGTTCCTGCAGGAAAAAGATCAGAAATTCATTTTCCCCTGTTTGGTGAGTTGCTGGCTTCTTGACTTCCCGACTTCCTCCTCTTCTCCCCATTCCCGCTTTCCTCCGGCCTCACGCCCGATTTAACCTTCTCTTGCGTCCCGCAGGACAAACCCTCCGTGCTTTCCCTGAAGAACCTGATAGTGCGGGACATCGCCAACCAAGAGCGCGGCATGTTCCTCATCAGCGACTCCACCCCACCTGAGATGTATGAGATCCATGCTGCCTCCAAGGAGGACAGGAACATGTGGATGAAGCTCATTCAGCAGACTGTCAGCAGGTCAGGATCCCAACACGTTCATGCACGCACACACCCACACACACAATCAGAAGACCACGCAGGAGCATTATAAGCCCGACACTGAGAACAGGAACACTGCTGACAGCAGTGAACATTTCTCCTCCTGCTCTTCTAGCTGTCCATCCAGGGAGGACTTCCCCCTCATCGAGACGGAGGACAAGGCCTTAATACGAAGGCTGAGAGGTGAACAGTGGAGCCCCGATGCCATCTGCCATTTTCCACTCTTCTTCATCATATCCCCTCTCCTCTCCCTCCCTCCCATTCTACTCTCTGTAAATTCTCTCACCTCCCGCGCGTCCCTCGGCGCCTCCACATGGTGCCAGCGCATCGGCTCTCCCTCCCACTCACTTCAGTGTAGCATTAGCATGGTGCAGCTTTCTTGCATCTTCTGCTGTCTGATGGGAGATGGAGGTATGCCCTGCTCAGCCAGGTCACCCTCATGACTAGTATCTATCTCCTGCTTTCACCACCCCGGTCCATTCACCAGTGAGTTAATCTGTCATACTGGCACTAGTCACATCCAAGACGGATTCATCTACCTGCCTACTCAGCTGTTTCCTTTCTCTGCCTCACATTCGGCCCGTGCGCTCCGACCCAACCTGCTCATTCCCCACTCCATCTCTCTCCATCATTCAGCTGACATTCAGCAGAAGGACCGGGAGGTGCTGGAGCTCCTGCAGGAGAGGGTCACCCTGTTCTCAGACCTGGCTGAGGTCACCTCAGGTCAGGAGGTGACCCTACCCCATAACTGCCGGAACCTCTTCCGGGCTGAAACCCCGCAAGCCCCCCAGGGAGAGAGGCTGCTGGTTGATGCCATTGCTGAGGGTACGGCCACAGTGACCTGTCTCTGGATGGGCGTGACTGATGCCTGTTTGCAGTTGTGCACAGATATGTGAGCAGAAGTAGACACTGCCACTTACGGTACCGGTCCATGTAATGAAATCCGATTTCATATGTTACTAAAGAATTGGCAAATGTGACTCCCACACAGCTTGACACTAAAAAGTTATTTGAATTTTATATTTCTCTCTATCAGTGGATCGACTGAGTGAGCTGCTTCTGGGGTCCAACATCGATGTCCCGCTGTCCAGCAGTTCTAATCATGAGCGGAACCACACAGGGGTGCTAGTGAGCAGTAAGTATCTGTATTTATGCCCTGACTCTGCTCACAGTCGGGCCTGGGGCATTTCTTGCTCTTCACTGAATATTTTCTAAATGGAGGATCACCCTATGTAAAGGGATTTTATATTGGCTCCCCCTTTTGGTAGTCATAGGTATTACTAACTGACAGGACCCTCCTTCCATCATATCTTATCTTATTTCTATGTCTTGTGTTCAAAGTAAGTAAGAACGTCTGAGGATTCCCCCCCCCCTTTATTTTTTGTAACAAGCAGATGGAGAGGAGGTATCAGTGAATGGAACTCTTGACATCAACAGCCCAGATGCTAAGGTGAGACGGACGGATGCAGGCTGTGGGGGGGGCATCGCTGTCTGCTTTGCCTATCAAATTTGAACCACACCGAGTAATTTAAAAGCCAGCGTTTTCCCCGTGGTCACCGTCTCTGGCCTTTTCCCCGATTCAGTAGCAGAGGGAATGCATTCACGCCTTCGCCCACTCCCACTCATATCATCCCGCTGAGGATTTTATTATTTTGTTTTAATCATCCATAGTTTTTCCCTCATTATATTAGTGTCTCAATTGTTTATTTTCTCGGCTTCATTCCATAACGGATTCATACACATATAAGTATATGGGGGACAATGCTGCCCCCAGGGGCATACTGCAGCATACAAAACGACATAGTGACAGAAGGAGAGGTTCAAAATAATTTAAAGGTGCAGAAACAGAGGGGAGTGTAAGACTGGGGGGGGGGGGGTCAGTCTTAAGATTTTATGTACAGTACACAGTGCCCGAGTGTACCAATAAATTATCTAGCAACAGTCGGTAAACCAACAATAGCTAGTAAAGATGTTCTCTGCTTTTTTGTCTCCTCGTCACCATGGTCACAAACGCTTGCTGCCCACTTGCCATTTTCAGTTAACTCTTTTTTAGTGTCATGATTGCACAAGCTTGCTGGATGGGTAGTGAGCAGCACAGGGCAACCATCCATTCATTTCTAATGATTCCTTTACCTGTTGTACATTTAAAAGGCTTTAAGCTACTGCTTTTAACCCCTGCAGGACAGGAATGGGAACCAACTACAGGACAGACCTCTGAATGAGGTACAGCAAGCTACACCTTATTGCTTATGCTCGTCATCTTTCTGCATGACGTGTAAACACACGGCTCATGGACAGAACACTGTTAGCTGTAATGTTAGCAGCAGTACTCGTAGCATTACTATCCAGATTACTGCATTAGGCAAGGGACGCCCAGGACAGGATGTCAGCCCATCACAGCATTGACTTAAATCCTGGTGTGTGTGGTGACGTGATGCTTGTTTTAGGTGGTGTGTCAGAGGCTGGTGAACCTCAGTGCCCAGCTACATGCACTACAGGTCAGTTGGGGCATTGCACTGTCACTTTTGTGTATGGTAATTGCTCTCAGAGCCAAGTGCTAATCGTTGTCCCTTCTCCTTCCCCAGGCAGCAGTAATAAGACAGGACTCCATTCTAGAGCTGTGTCTCCGAGAGCCTTCAGCGCCTGTACCCAATCCCAGCATGCCTGCATCGCTGTCCTCCACCCCCGCCAAGCTGTGCCGTTCCCTGTCACGCGACGCGGGCTTGGACGCCAGCCCGGCAGTGGCCCTAGGGGAGCTGGCGCTACTGCAGAGGCAGCACAGCCTCCTGCAGGAGGAGCTGGTTAGGCTGCGGGCAACCGAGTGCAAGCTGAAGGACAGCGAGAAAGCCCGTGCCCAGCTAGAGAGGCAGGTGAAGGACATGAGGGCCAGCAGTGCTGCCACCCCGGTGGACAATGTGAGAAGAGCAGCTTCAGATCAGGTACAGTGTTTGAGGTTTGATTTTCCAGGCTCAGCCCTAAAGTAAAGACTAAATCAGATTTGTGTGGGCCTTGCGTAGTCGTAATTTGTGAGGCACTTTGAATTTCAGCTGTTAATACAATGGGGGGAAACATCTGTATAGAATTAAATACATTTTAAACAATCAATTTTGCAGCCATCAGTATGAAATACATTGAGAATAATGGGACTACATGGAGAGAACTAAAACTGGATAACTTGCTTTGCTGTCCTTTGAACAATTTCAAACACACAAGACGTTACTTCATCACAAAGCTCTCATCATTAGCCAATTTGTGGAATTTATTGGGACACTCCTTAGGGAAGTCTATTATGTTTTATGCAGTAAAGCACATTAAAGTCCATGTAAAGCAAATCCAGACTGTTGACCACATTTTAACAACACTAATGAGTAGCCATTTTGACTCATGTATATTACAGTATCGAAGCTGGCTCAAAATAAATTGCCTGCTTCTCCAAAATGAGACCTGGGGTAAACTTTCCTTTTGTTCAGGGGCCCATATGGAGGTGGTAGAGGATAGGAGGTGCCTGAGCTGTGATCTTAGCCCTCTCTCCCCTGGTTCCTCTCCAGGGCAGCGCCGGTGAAGTGGATACCAACACCGTGGCACCACTGGCCAGCCAGGAGTCAGAGGATCAGCTGGACGGTCTCCAGGAGAGCAGCGACATAGACGAAAACTCCGACGATGAGGAAGACATCAGGATTTCCCCTCGGTCTGACAGCCCTAGAGGTTAGAATATTACAGAAATGTGAACTATAAATACATCATTTAATATTATAATCGAGTGAAGATTTTCCTTTTTGTGCAACAGAATTACTCAGAATTACTTTTAATTGTTCATTTATACTTAGTATTAATTCCCTTAAGAGTGCTGTCTCCTCTTAACTTATAGGAGATATTATCCCTGGGCTAAACCTTTAGGGACTACTAATCCTGAGAACCGTAGTGATTCTGATGCCGTTCACAGTAGTAAGAGGACTTGTTCATTATCTGTGACACTGACTCAGAGACAGAGCATTCTGAGACCCGCTTTACTACCTGCATCAATCCTGATAAGCAGTCACTTCTTGCGTCATCTGTTAGTCATCTGATCGTGTAAACTTCACCGCTGCCTTACAATCCCTTTATGCTAAAGAGACACACCAGTGCACTAGTTATCTGTAATTGTGCCAATAAAGGCTTGGGTTCAGCTCTTTTCAAATCCTGTAGTGTAATGATGTCAGTGCTATTGAGTTGCCCAACAGGAAAATGCCCCCTTTTGAACACGTGCCCAATCTCCAGTTAACAGATATTCCACATTTTAAGGCAATGAGCCATAACCTTATATCCCTGTTGTGCTATTTATGCCCACACACTTTTATATAATGAAAACTGATGTTACAGTCACAGACATACATACGAATAGTCATCTCTTTCTCTGCCCTTTTAGCCTGCCAGTATTTCCTTCTGAAGCTGTGTACTGTGTAGGTGTGTCCCAGTGTAAAACAATATCTCGTTGACTCTCCCTCTCTGTTTGCCATGTGGGTGGATGGCTTCACTGGTCCAATATTTAACTCCCTCTATGCCTTATCCCAGGTCTGCCCATGCATTTGAAATGGGAAAAGGTGGAACGCAGAAAGCCACGTTTACATTGTAGTGCTACAGGGCTGACTGAAATTCAGGTATCCTGGGTGGTAGTTGAGGATTTATGGAGATGTGCGATTGTTCAGATTTGCAGGACATCCCCGAGGAGAGTGAAGGTGGAGCAGATCCACGTGACTCTGAAGTGGACCCGGAGGCGACTCACAGCTAGCAGCCGGCCCACTGGGAACCAGGGCATGAAACCTGGGGCTGGATCCAGTGTCCTCCTGCGCCAAACCCAACCAAGCTGTACACGCAATTGCATCATTCCCTATTGTATATAGAAATGCATCCAGGAACCAAATACCACATTATGTTCTGGTATATATTTGTTGAAATATTGCATTGCATATTATGTCCTACGGTATAATTTTATTTTAAACTAGGTCTCTTCTAGAATCATCCTTAGAATTAGTTTCCTTTTCCACCTCTGTTCTTTCTCTGCCTTACCGCTACTCTCCTTTGAAACCAGTAAACTGCTAAACCAAGGGCCTGAGACCGAGGGCAAGACAAAGGAATCGCAGCAGTTGCTTCAATTCCAAGGTAGATTCAGGGAGCTGGTGATGTAATTGAAATTGTAACATAAGTGATTAAAAAAGTGACTTTAACTTGTGACCTCATCCAGTGTCCTCAGAACTCTGGATGGCTCAGTGACTGAAGCTGAACTTGGGCTTGAGAAGAGACTTTATGGGTCAGGGGGATGTGGGGAGGGGGTGGGGTGCTGCATGTAGAAATGTACTGTATATAGGTATGTTCAAAGGCTATGTGGGCGACACATAGTTAACCTACCTGCCATCCCTCCCTGAACTCAGATACACTTGAATTCTCCAGGACTTTTCAGAAACCAAATTATTTTCTAATAGTTTTTGGAGAGAGTTTAAATGAAGTGATTTTTTTTAATTAGGGAAGGGGTTTGCAATTTACTGTTCAGAATTCTGTGGAATATTTTTAAAAACCAGTTAAAACCAAAACTGTAATAAGACTATAATGAAGGTGAACGAAGATAGTATAATTAGCGCTATCAGAATGGATGGAGCTTTCCCTGTGAACTCTACGTTGTGTTTGTTCTTTTTAAATGAGTTAGAGTCGTCTTAACGTCCATGCCTTTCTGTTTAGCAACAGGAGTGGCCTTAGAATTCCAGGTTAACTACACAACCAGGACTGCAGCCGGTAGCCTGAAGACTTAACTAATTACACAACAGTGAAGTTCAAATCTGAACGGGTCTGTCCGTTTTCTTTTTTTTAATTCGCTCAATTCTGAACAGCAGTAGCATTGAAAGTAAAGATAGATTAACAGAATTTATCGGATGTTTGCTTTACAAAGGAAAACTACCGTAGTGTTTTTTTTCTATATCGTATTATATATAAAGTATGTATTTGTGTGTATAAATATGCTCTTGTGTTTTTAAAAATGTTGAACATTTATGTTGTAATTTTATTTTAATTCTTTTATCTACTTTATTTGGCTGGCCTGTGTTTATAAATTTGACAGAAATTATTTGTATGGACTTTGATTCATTTCTAAGGGGCATATACACCTGAGAAAGCACTGCTGTCTGTGGATGTCAGTACATCCAGCATGATCCAGGCATCCTGTTACAGCTGATTATCCATTTCGAAATTACTCTATGAACGCCAGATGTACAGTTGTACTACTACAAGAAACATCATTCCGCGAAAAAGGGCCCTCATATTTTTAAGTCTTGAATTAAAAATAATTCACACGATGGTGTGGTTTTTTTCTAAGTGAGGCCAGCTGCAGTTGGCATGGATCGGCATTACCAGGTGCTAAGAGCTCACTAAGTGTTTTTAATATTACGTGCTGGTTGCCAGTGAAATCAATAACTGACGAAGATTTAACGCTAATTATTAATCACACTCTCAAAATAATGATGGCATGCAGATCGACTTAAAATTCATCAGCTATTCACTGGAGCCTTAGGCAACCTCTTACCTGAGATTCAGACCCGAACACACCTGAGTATTTCGCAGCGATTATCCGGCTGCTGTTGCTCAAACAGGGCAGAGTCATTCTCCAGCTTGAGGAGTTCTTTTACGCTCAGAGTTCAGATCTCTAACCCCATCCTGCTTCTCACGGACACACCTTGAGTCCTACAAACAGCCGTACTGCGCTTTGCTTATCGGACGCAACGGTGAATCAGAAGCAGGTAACTGTACGGGAACCTCCCGGAAAGGTAAGATCGTTTAAGTGTAACATCAGCGTAAACTGAGAGGAAAGATTACTGTTGCTTAAGAATTAGCCGCGACCAACGTTTTAGAAATGAGCTACGGATACAGTGCCGTGCGGCAAGTTGGAATGTTTATGAACTGACATTAATTTCTCGAAATTTAGCAAATGCGTATTTATATAACTTTCAAACTCACAATATAGCAGTTTTGGCGCTTTCTTACTCGACACTCACGCTGCTTACTCCGCGTCCCAGAACGCAAACATAGGATACGAAGTGCTATGGATAGTCGGGTTTGTCTTTACCATAACACAAGTTGGGGGGGAAAGTGACTTCGGTTCAGTGATTCTCGGTGATGACAATAAAGTTTCCGACGAACCCTTGACTTGCAAATGCAAGCAGAACCAAAAAAACAAAAACTAGCCCCTCGGGATAACTATGAGGGGTTACATGCACAATTTTGCGCTGGTTCAATGTTTCTGTCCTTGTCTTAAGTACTTGGAGAAGCGCATAACCATATAGTGATCAAGACCTGAGCATGATCCCCATAGTTCCCCAAAGCTTTTGGATTGTTATTACTGATATGCCTTCTTTGGTATATTTTGTCAGTGTTCTTGTAAGCACGTCGTAATGAGGTACCTTCTGTATAATTAGTAGACCGTCAAAGATATGCATGTATATCATGTCGACATCAACGAAGCCATCAAAATATTTATAACTATTGACGTATAAAGTGAGAATGTATATAAAGTTTTGAAAAGGGGGATTTGAGTGTTTATGTTTCAACAGATGGTTTGCATGTGAAACGTGTGAAGGTGTTATTGAACAGTTAGCTGTCGACTTACAAATGTCTTAGTGTGCCGTAGTCTAGCATCAATTTAGGCACTGCTTTTAATGGACTTTCAGCCTTTTACGATCTGTCTAGGACATGGAGACTCCACCAAACACCACGGACAATCAGCCCTCAACGCAGAGTGTAAGTTGCTTAAACGTAAAGAGTGACTGTTCACTGCAGTGCTTCAAATTGTTATTTTTGGCCGCCTTAGAGGGTCTTGCACTTTTCTGTGTGTATGTAATTAAGCTCAGTGATAATAAGAGTTGAGTATAAGATATGAATTTGTGTTTACTGGGTGACACAGTGGCTCAGCAGATGGAGTTTTTGTGACATTGGATGAGGAAGCCCAACAGACTTGCACTTGTATGGGTTTTCTCTTTACTCTCCAATTTCCATCTATAGTACAAAAGGACGCCATTCAGATGAACTGGCGACTCTAAACTGCCTTTGGTATGTAGGGCATTTTCTGTGTTTGTGTATGTATTCGCTCTAATTTCGTGCCCAGGCAGTCCACTTTCTTAGAGACGGTGCTTCCCAGAAAGTTCTCGACTTCTGCTGCTCCAAATGGATAAATGATTCCTATTTTGAGTTTTTCCGCTCCTTATCAGTCTATCCGTGCCTCTGTGGTCACCCTTTCTTTCCAGTTTCTTACCTTTCCCATCTCATCTTCCTTTTCACTGGCTCGCTAAGAGCTCTCGCTGTGATATCAGATTCCTGCCACCATTGATTGTAGAGTAAGTGGGTTACTCTCCACTCTCTTTAAGGATATGTGGTGGGGCACCCTGGGCACAGTCCGGCCATTCCCAAACTTTAATCCTCAGGAGGATGCCCATGATATCAAGACTGCCCTGGAGAAAAAGGGTACTGTGTATTCTGTTGTACAGTTTCATATTCTGGACCAACTTCCTGCTGACACCGTAGCGAACTGGGGTGTGCTTTGCAGTAATAATGCCAGTTTGAAAAGTTCCATGTTGTTATGTAACGTTTCCCCTTCCTATTTCTGCATTTGCTTCCACCCTTGTGTAGTAGCAAGTTATTATGTTGGGCTGTGGAAGACATAGAAACCAGCTATGAAGTTATGATTTGGGGGTGCTGTTTCAGATGGGTGCACCCTGATAAGGATCCTGACCAATCGCAGCAATGCACAGAGACAGCTCATTTCCCAGGCCTACCTCAGCCTCATGGGGAAGGTAAAGCTTTACAGCTCGTGCCTGTGAACAGCGCAGGCCATGAAATGTGGTGTATATAGATATATATTTTTTTTATACTAAATACAGACTGAAGTACATGCTCCCTCAAACAGACCTCAAGACACCCTCATCAGGAATTCTCCATTTCCCTGTCTGTGTCTCACACCCATCAGGACATGAGTCCCATTCTGAAGAAAAACTTGTCGGGGGGCCTGCAGGACCTGATGCTGGGACTCATGATGACCTCTTCCCAGTTTGATGCCCACCGCCTTCGACAGGCCATGGAGGTGAGAAAGATGGAGTGGCAGAATTGGGTGGACACAGGGCTATGACGAGCAGATGGCAACACAAACAGGATACAAGCTCAAGAGTAACCACATGGGTGGAGACATACTGAAATTGCTACTGGGGGTTAAGGAGGTTGGTGTTTGTGTGACTCAGCATAATGGAATCCATTCATGCCTGGATCAGTGATCTTATGTGTGCACAGGGCCTGGGTACAGATGAGGAGACCCTGCTAGAGGTGCTGTGTACCAGATCACATAAGCAGCTCAAAGACATCACTGTTGCTTATAAACAGGGTGAGTGGACAAAGGTTAGCAGAAGCCTCCAGTACTGTGTAACTGACCACTCTACGGTTACTTTCTTGTCTTTTCATGGAGTCAGTGCTTTTGTATCAATACTGTAGCAGTACACTCCCCTCCACGTACAGATCATGTTGCCCACTCTGCCAAAGGCACATGGACATGCGTGCATAATCAGATGTGTTCTTGGCATGCAGCGTTTAATCGATACCTGGAGAATGATCTGATCAGTGAGACCAGCAAAGACTTCACCACACTGCTTTTGGCCATTCTTAAGGTACAACACAGCAAAATCAGCTACAAATGTTCAAAGAGCAACAGTTATACAGTTTTGCCCTTACACATTTTGCTTATAACTCCCTTGCTCCAGTTAATTTGATTTAATTACCTGTACATGTACAAAAGGCTAATAAATTTTCACTTCACGTGAGTCTCACGCTGTGGAAAAGAGTTTGATCTTTTTTGGGCATGTTTTGACGGTGAGGGTAAGGGAACGTTTTCTGCTCTCTTCTACCCACAGAAACAGAGTGAGAACCAGCAGGGAGTAATTGATTATGAGCTCATTGATAAAGATGTCAATGTGAGTCATTTCAGCGATATATTCTAATGTTGAGTTACCAGGAAGATAAGAATCCTCTAATAACCTACATATTTCTTAATGCCTTTCCACAGTTTGTATGTTATAGCTTTTCTCATAAAAACAAGTTGAATATTTCACATGACAAGTAGAGTTAAAATATTTTGAGACTTATTGTATGAAATAGTGAAATCCATAGAAATGCTCTTAGCAGTCATTATGGCTCTAACCTTGAGCCAACATGGCGCCATACTGTGTCACTTGCAACTGTACTGAGTATACTAACATGACTGTTGGCATGCACAGGCTTTGACTGAGGCCTTCAGTGGTAAGAAGGTCAACCCAGGTCCTTGGATCAGGGTGCTTACCACCCGAAATGCAGAACATCTTAACAGAGGTTTGTGACTTGGCTATTTATGTCACGTTAAGATGTACAGCTATTCAGGTTGAGTAGAGTAAATGCATAGACATATTTACTCCTCTGTCTCTCTCATAGTGCTGTCCAAATGGGAGAGTGTGAAGGGGGAGCTTGTGGAAAAAGCACTGCAGAGTCACTTCTCTGGGGATCTAAAACTGGGGTTCTGTGTTCTCGGTGAGAGTATAATGGTTCTGTCTGTGTGTGTCCATGATTGTCTCGTGTCTGTGCTCACACAGCCATCTCTACCTACAGTGCAAACCATCCGGAATACACCTCTGTATCTGGCATGTCGCTTGCAGGCCTCCATGAAGGTGAGGGCCCACCTTGTGTTAGTATCTCCATGCTTAAGCTTATCTGGGCTGCTTGTCACCATTTATTGGGTTCCTATGTGTACCCTGTAGAAGGGTGCTGTGGTCCGAGGCATCCTGGTATCACGCAGTGAGGAGGACCTGCTCAGCATTCGGGTGGAGTTCCGTCGGTTGGCTGAAGTTTCCCTTTACTCAGCCCTACAGGTCAGAGGTTCCGCTCACTGTACTCTTCAACTCCTACGCTCCATGCCTTTCCTTCCTGCCCCCTCTTCCCATCTTTTGCTTCTGTTTTGGTAATTACATTGATAGACAACAGGTATAAAAAAAAAAAAATCAACATCCTCAATCAGAGGGGGCTTTCCTCCCTCAGGAAGTGTAGAACCATCAACTTTCCTTTCTACATTGCCATCTTCTACCTAGTTCTACCAACTAATGACTGGAGCAGGTCTTCACAAAGGTTATCAAAATACATCCACATTTATTTCAAGAAACCTTTTAGTACTTATACAGGTCTCTGGTTTTCTGATGCCATTCCTCACATTAAATTCTTTTTCCTCCCACAGAAAGAATTCAAAGGAGAACTTCAGCAGGGATTATTAGCCTTGTGTCGGGCTGAAGACGTGTAGACATTCAAAGATGTATTTTTGTCTTTTCTGAATTGGTCTGAATACCTAAAATTCTTTCCTCTAAAAAACACCTCCCACATTTCTGGAATGTGATGGGAAAAGGCTGGGTGAATCAATCAACAGAACTCCAAAACGCAGGTTCATGGGAATGGAAATACCTCCTGGTACAAGGACAGGCGCGAATGCTGAGGAAACGATAAAAAGCCTTTCCGTATGCAAATGTAAAGCTCAACTTTGGTAGAAAAGAAACAAAACGCAAACACCCAACTTCCAGTCAATCCCCCCCTTGGCAAAGACATCCATGTTCAACCTACAGGCTCTCGAAAGCAAAATCCATGCAAATGGAGAACCCCTACAATGAATGGCAAATATAATTAACCAATAAGAACAATGCTAATCACCCGGTTTACCCTTTTGAAATGGATGGCAGGCCTGTAATATGCCCTTTTCTTAAGGAAATGCATGGCATTGACACAGTGGCTGCCCTCTATCAAAATGCGTGTACTTGGAGTAGACATTAGACCAACTTTTGGTGTTTCTTAGCACTTAGCCATTGCATTGTAGATATCTGGTATCTGCAGCTCATACGGGGTATGGAGCCAACTGCCACTAACAACAGAAAAAAGGCTGCTTGAAGAACCATTAGTAAACCTTACGGACAGACAGTAGACTTCTCATGTACATTTTATTAACTTGTTGCCTCAAACATCAAAATTTTATAATTGAAATCACAGCAGCTATGGATTGGCTATGAAACAATTCCCAATCTGGAATAGGTATTTAAACATGACACCACCCCTCCCCCCAACACAGAAGGGTACTGGACAACCAACTGGGCAAAATCCTCCATAGATCTTTCTCCACTCTCTAATCCCAGGACAATGTCAGCCAAATGACAAGTATTAATAACTCGGGAGCAGGCACATCGCTGACATTTCTGTGCTTCATCCATCTTAGAGACTCCATCAGCCAATGGGAATAGAATTACTCTCATTGTATGTGTGGTGGGGGAAGTGGAGGAGGAGTTCAACGGACTTCTATAAAGGGAACTGAGAAGGGCCCATGGACTTCTCTCTTAGATCATTCAGTTAATTTTGGGGGAACAAATAGATGTAGTGATTTTTAGTGCCCTCAAGGGGGCAGTATAGATAGTCCATAGCTCACAGGCGTTGTAATAAAGTAGTCCAGTATTCTCAATGAGGCCTGCCGATTACAAGGCTATTTGTTCATTATTTTACTATGGAGCATTTTTCCACACACCTATTAAAGGTAATGTTTTCTTTTCTGGATCTGGCCCATTTGTGTGTGTATTTGGTTTCTTTTTTTAACTCAAAATATTGAAATTTTGATCCTAATAATAAGATCAGTTCTAAGAATTTGTGGAGGAGACCCCAGAGCAATCCTTATATTTTACAGCTTTTAAATTACTGTTAATGAAATGACTGGAGTCTCAAATGGCAGAGCAGATCCAATGCGATTGTCTAGGCAGTGAACCAGGACATACAGGCCCTGATTGGATGGCTTCATCTTCTCTCTGCCTATTCTCTTGTATTTTAAGCTTCTTGTTATTCTTTCCTCTGCCTGTTTTACTGTCCCTCTCCAGTATCCACTTCTGGCTACCTCTTTTATTCTGTCCACCTGTCTCAAGTCCATCGCCCATTTCTTATATGTGCATCAAAATGTAGTTACATTTGAAATGAAAAACCATCCTTCTGATGTCAGATTATTTTTCAACTTCCGCTTCCCTCTTTAACCGCTGATTCGACTTCCTCATACATCATGTTTGAAGATTAACAATATCGTAAATTCATAGAAGTCAAACAGTCAATGAAAGCACTTCTCAAGCCACTGAACATAAAATGATCACGTTATGAATCACTGATACATATTATTAAAGTCTGCTCCTGTTTAAGCAACGCTGCGTGGTTTAATTTTGTCATTATCATCTTACCGTTAACTGTGTTTGTGGTACAAAAGCCCAACTAGAATCTCTGGGTCTGAAGATTTGAAAAAGGCTTGGGAATGGGGGGGGGGGGGGCTTTGAGGGTGCAGAAGCGTCAGGAGGCCATTCTAGTGAATGATTGATTAACAACAAAAGGGAGAGAGAACATGGAATAATAATACCAGAGGCTGACTCCAAAATAGAAATAAGGAGGAGCAAAGAAACGGGAGTGTCTATCCGGGGGGCTCAGATATAAATATAAAAAAAAATTCCATGCCACTCTGAGGTTGAACTCATTCACTTCCATCCATCTCTCACTCTCTGTGCCACCCCATTCAGGCTTATTTCCATCCCTCTCCTTGCTCCTACGTCGCTTTGTCAAGCTTCCATATCTTCTCCCATTCTTCCTCGGCTAAAAGTGCCAGCCAGCCTGTATCAAGATGGAGGCCATAAAGAAAAAGATGCTGATGCTGAAACTGGACAAGGAGAACGCGCTAGACCAGGCAGAGCAGGCGGAGATCGACAAGAGGGCTGCCGAGGAGCGTAGCAAACAGGTGGGCCAAGGCGCTGGATCAAAGTGAGAGACAAAAATCATGTGGGGCATGTTTGGCCCAGCAGGCATTTAAAGGTGATTCTAAACAGAACATTTAATTTTAAGTATGTACAAAGTGTGGCATTGAAAACATATTCACACCAAACCTTAGAATGTCTGTAAAATTGTAACAATCCTACTTAAAAATGATTGTATTTAGGTTAGCGGTTAGCATGTTAATATGTAATCTTGCCTTAGCTGTTTATCTTAGAAAATTAATTGCATGTTCAATTGTAAATCAAACACATCTGATAAAATTAAACCATATTTACTCAGCATAACAAATAACTATTTAACACTGCTTCACTTAAAGGAGAGGAATGTTTTAGTGATGTTCTGGCTGGCAAAAGACCGTAACAAAGGAATTTAAGTGGCAGCTCTGCGGCAATCTCCTCCAGCACAAGTTGATCGCCATGTGCCTTTCAAATGTCACTTTGTTCACTACCGGTGCCTGGAATGACATGGCATGAGCGTCAACATGACAGTGCCTTTGCAACTAAAGGCATGATACTGAAGGTTTCAAGACAGGATATTACAAGCAGCCCTTAAGGTGCGCAAGACCACAGGGAAGATACTGTCAGCCTGGCATGGGAAAAAGAATTGCACATAAATAATTATGTGCACTGCGTGCTGCAGAGCATTTTATGGAATGATCTCTAAAACGATAACATGAGTCACCAGCAATACTCCACATAAGATGACCTAATAGGCACAAAACAGAAACAGGTGAGGAGAGGAATGGTTATGAATATGTACGCAGAAGGAGTGTAAGGTGAGCAGTGACGATAAGTATTTATATCTCACACACGTAGTGGCCTTCATGGTGCCCTTTGATATCGCCGCCATTCCAGCTTCTCACCCACTCACTGTTCACCTTTACTGCTTCATATTTCCAGGATCCCCTTTTAATTAACATCACTCAGCAATAGTAAAAGTTAAATATGTTGGGCGCCAACTTCATCCACGCCTATCACAGTCCATCTTTCCTGACTTTCAGCATTTGGCTACTTCTCACTGTTTTCGTCCGTCCCCTTCTCTCCCCATAATCTCATCTCTCACTCCACACCTTCCCTTCCTTGCTTCTTCTTTTGTCTTTTTTCCCCCTCTCTGCTGACCCACCCGCAGCATGAGGAGGAACTGTTGGCCATGCAGAAGAAGCTGAAGGCAACAGAGGATGAGCTGGACAAATACTCAGAGGCGCTGAAGGACGCGCAGGAGAAGCTGGAGATTGCAGAAAAGAAAGCCGCAGATGTGAGTTGTCACCTATATTGCATGGGACTGTGGCTTGACGGTACGTCCAGCCATGAGGCAACATGCGTCACTGCAGGTCACTGCATGCAGCTTCGAAGCAAAACGCTGCATGCATTTTTTCTTAACCAGCTCTTACCAAAGAGAAATCGGGTAATACACTTAAAATCTCAGAACTATGAAGTGCTGACACTAACTACTGAAAAAAGATGTCAAAATGAAATTAGAGTACAAAATAAAATTAACATAAAAACTAAAAATTTAAACAGATCTCCCTTCCTAATCATCTTAATCAAAGACTGAGCTCTAAGAAGCACAAAGACATATTCACAGTACACTTCTCAGTAGTTACACTCACTCATCTCCTCTGATCACAATAATATCCCATGCCGCACGCTCACCAAACCTAGGACAAGCTTTCCACACATATCCCACCAAGCCTTGCTCTTCCCCGTTCTCTCATATCCCGAGAGCCGGTGACAAAAAAGCCATACTCAGTACTTTGTACTCAGCTTCAGTTTCCGTCAGTTGTAGGTGTCACGTTGGTATCAGTCTGTGAACTGACACAGGAGTCATTCAATGTGTCAGTCAGTGACAGAGCTATTTGTGCAGTTTCATCAGAGTCACTTTCATTCTTGATTGGCCCACAGCTTATCCCGGTATGTTTTATCTGAGCATACCTGATTTCAGAGCAGTTGCCAAAAATAGTGACCAGCAATAATACCTTAATGGGGACATGACAATTCCAGTTTGCTAGAGAATCCTTAACCTCTGTTGCCCTTTGTGCTTTTGTCTGCGCAGTAGACTCTGAATATAGCAAAGCCACCTGTCACAACAGTAGTCTAACTTGTCATGAAAAAGTCATGCAGGCATTGTCTATGCCAAAACACCATAGGTTTAGAGTGCTCAGACGGGCTGAGACAGATGGCGTTGCAAATATCTGCCATATTTGCAACTGTTAAATGTTAAATGTTTAGCTTTAGGGTACAGAGATAGCAATGGGATTCTTTAATGTGGCCATTTCTGCGTTTGAGGTCAAGACCAGAAGAGTGCCCAAAACTGTGCTGGTCTTCTTTATGCGTCAGGCCTACTTTTAGTTCAGATGCTGACAATCAACCCAAGGATCTTGGTAAAATTAGCAGAATGCAGGCAATCTTGAGGTGACTAAAAATACCAGACTTTGAGTCCACTTTGAGGCACAAATGGAGATACCTTGGACATATAGACAGCGTTGGCAAAACATGCCTACTATGATGATGAGTTAACTTGAAGGTACCAAGAACAAAAATTACTGTCCTTGTTGCAACGTAAACTTCTGAGAGTAACAACTGGCAATTTCTCTGTTACTAATTATAATATAAAAAGATGCAAAGGAGCCTGCCAGTTACAGCCCCTTTCATCGTATCAGTAAGGAAACACAAGTTAGCATAGCCCTTCCCTGCTCCTCGTATCTGAGGGCTGCCAAGGAGAAATAGAAGCAAATAATTTTATCATGAACTTCCTGTACGTAAGGCTTTACAGTCACGCCAATTGAACACTGGTGTGATGCATTCCACCTTCTTTCTAGAAAAACATTAATTCCCAGGATGCTAAGCCACAGATATGACAGTGACAGTGAGGAAAGAACTACACTGCAGAGCTGCTTTCAAAATCAGCATCCCTGAAGTGAAATCTGACTCCAGCACTGATGCCTGAGGCCTAACACCAGCTGTTCCCTATGGAACTGAATTTACAGCTTCTGACTCCACTGCCGGGGTTTCTGACCAGGGTTAAATTAATTCAGACAGTGTCACTCCTAGACACCAACTGGTTGCCTATATTCACAAGTTAAGGATTAGTAACATTAGTAGAGTTATTAGGTATTACCATCATCATCATGCCTTAGATAGCCTGAGATCCATGTACCAGGAAAGCAGCTGTAGTGACAGATAAGAATCATACTGTTTAAAAATAACAGACTGAGCTACATTTTTGTTATGTTTTATTGTCATTTTAGTTTTATACCAGCTATTTCATGTAAAGATATTACTTTAAGTCACATATTAATTTTTAATTAAACGTGTGCTAATTTAAACAGACGTGTTCACCCGCGGAATCATTCATCGTTTAAAATTGTCTAGTTCTCATACATTGCTGTGAGAGGTTGAAAGTCGATATCAAATTCATACAACGATACCGCATGGACACCTACTGGCCGGCTGTCAACGTGCAACCGTTTAGATGATTTTGTAAGAGGAAGCAGAGGGCAGGTTCCTGTATTTGGTAACTTCATGTTCACGTGGAAGTTGTAGGTTTCTCAAAGAGTAAACGTTTTATTTATAAACGACATACCCCCCATTACAGAAAAAAAAGTATCAAAATGAAGTTATTATAACTGTAAAAAATAGGAATGATGGTTGTTGGGATTTTGTTTCTCGTGTCTCGTGTGCACACCTTTGTCTTTCGCCACAATCTGTGCTATTGTGTAACGGGGAAGTGAGCGTTCTTCCAAAAAAGGAGTTTAAGTAAAGCCATAATGACTGTAGTATAAGCAATAGCTATATAAGTACAAGAACAAGCCCCACACAAGTCCACACCCAAAAATCAACGCCCCCTACTTCCCTTTCACTCACATCCTCTCGGCCCGTTCAAATTGTATGACTAGGGAGGTAGCGAAACAGTGCGCCCATATTTAAACCAACAAGTGTACGGACACGGTCAGGACTGGAAAACAGACGACGTGCACAGATATGTGACAACAGCGTTCGGATAAACAATTTTTACTCTATTTAAAAAAAAAAAAAAAAAAAAACTTCCTTTCTTATATCACGCTGACGGAACAGTGACGTCACTTCCGCTCCAGAGCCAGGGTGGAGTAAATCGGAAGTGGATTGAAGGGAGGACGGCGAGAGCGGGCTCGTGTATTCGCCGTCGTTACTTTTATCGGTTTCTATGGTAAAATTAGCGCATTCCGTTGATCTTCGCTTATCTTAGAGAAGAACGTGTAAAAGCTCCCAGATTCCCGCTTAACTTTGGGTTGCGTTTTATTTATGTTCATAAGAAGTTATGTATTCTTAGCTATTCGGAGAATTTCCCGTGAAGACTGGAGTATAAGTAGAGAAAGCTCGAGCGCGCCGCGTTTTCTGAAGACGGTTAAAGTTGGCCTGTTATTCCAGTCGTCCACCGTTGGGGAGCCTTCGCGTTTTACACTTTTGACTCGCTGGCGGGGCGTTGCTGTCTAGTACGTAAATCGTTATCGGACAACTAACCAACTAGTGGGCGAGTCAAACTAGCCGTGACCTGTAAGGAAGCGCAGCTCTCGGCTCTCATCTGAAACGAGCGACCGTTACCAGTAACCGAGTGAACCTCTACCAGCTGTGCGAGTCTCAGCGACGTATCTGCAGATAAAATGGCCGGAATGAACAGCATCGAGGCGGTGAAGCGAAAGATTAAAGTTCTTCAGCAACAGGCCGACGAGGCCGAAGAGAAAGCCGAGCAGATGCAACGACAAGTCGAGGGGGAGAAGCGGGCCAGGGAGCAGGTAACGGCCGAGTCGTCTCCGGCACGCCACACGGCCTCCCTGGTTCACTCGTTAGTTATTTTGAATTAAGCTTGTCATACATTTTTTTTTTCGTTATATCTTTTAACTTTTTAATATTGAGCTCACACTCTTACCTGTAATTCAGTGGTTAAAATGCGATTGTTGCTCGCTTCTTGAAACGTGTTGTAGCCAGACACTTAAATCGTCGACTACAGTTATTAACGTGATTATTCATTTTTCTTTCTGGGTAAAGGCAAATGGCCCCCCAGATATGTTTATGAATTTGAGTTGGTGTATGATGTCGAATGTGTAGACACCATACGTATGCTCCATTCAAGGAAACAGAACGGCGAAATTGGACCTGTAATAAGGTGGAAGTGGTTGATTGCTAGTATTTACAGTTCACTGCTTTTGTCCAAAAGATTAATACTGTGTAAAGCATGTTAGCTTGTCTAAGTGAACTTGCCTTTCATGGCGGTTAATTATGTAATGCCGGCTCCTTCTGCAACATCAGTTGCGAACCGTCTGTGGAGGGCATTGTTTAACTGAACTTGTTCGTGAAAAGTTTGTGTGCTTTGAGTATTTGGAGGCTTTAATGAATGACTGATTTTTACAAGGAATGTCTCAGAAGGCTGCTGCTAACTGGAGGTAATTTTTGGTCATTGAAATGCTGATTTTTTTTTTTTTTTGCCGCTAGGGTTAGCAGGCCAGCCTAGTAGGATTCCATTCAAAATGTGTGGCGACACATCCAGTGGCGCCCAATTCGTGTTAAAATTCGCGTTTATTAAAATGAGCATCTGATCTTTAAGGTTATGCGGTATTGAGTGATAGTAAAACGAAAAAAAATTGCGGTTGTACATAGTGTCCAGTTTAGACTGGCATATAGCATTTTGGGCGTTCATTCCTGAGAGCTGGTGTACGTGCTGACGTCTTAGGAGTCGTTCATATGGGGACATAAACCAGTAGAACAGATTTAACAAGGTTGTAAAAAACTATTCAATATTATCGACGGAATGGGGTTAACCAATAAGGTGTCTTTATAAAGCTGAAAGCAGTGCTTTAAACGCTAAAGGCCAGATGTCTGAAATGATATGGGTATTTAAATGCTGACAGGTGAGCAGTTGTGAGTAACTGTGTCGTTGACTCAAGATTGATGCACATGAGGATCACTGTCAGCCCGTGGCATCCTTGAGTGAACCTCCAGCCCCCGAGGAACATGGCAGTGGGTGAGAGGTGACTGCATGTGCTGTTGACTCATGCTGTGGAGAGACAGGAAGTGTGCATGCCAACTGATTGAGGCTTGTCCTTCCGTGGTGAAGAAATGATACAGGCTTTCTCTACTGAAGAGGATGGTATGTGCTGCGTTCAGCAGCCTTTTCTCTTGGCCTCCACGCCCAACTGAGACACTTTAATTTGCTCAGGAGTAAAAAGGGTTTGTTGAAAAATTATGGCTGTTGGTCAGGTCATGGCATTTTGCTGGTATTTGGGACTTAAGCTCAATAAGTTACTTTACATTAACGCCTTATGGCCATTTGTAAAGACAAATTTCTTGCATTAAACTGGAGTCAGTCCGTCCCTCCCTCCACAACACCTGATATCTGATTGTGAAGAAAATGGGTTCACTCTGTTAGATGGACAGTGAAACAAAAGCTAAATAAAAGGAGGCAGATTCTCCCAAGGATTTACTTGTGTCACTGAGTACAAGTTTTTGTTGTCCAGAAACTCCCGAGGAACTGGCCCAGAGTTTCAGGCTAGCTCAGCTCAATTAGTAGTCTTTCTGTCAGCGGTAAAAAAAAAAACTACACCTGTTCAGATAGTAGTACCATCTCAAGCACACTCACGGATCTTAATAGCCAACGTACTTTTCAAAATTGATTCCATAATTGTATGAGGCTATAGCCGATAACGTGAGAACTGGATTTGCTTATCACTATGGTGATTGACTGCAAATGTGGTGGTATAAAACTGTTGGCAAAGAATCATCCACACACAGCATGACAGTGCCATGGCAACAAAGCTCCATCCTCCATCCCTTTTTTTTTTAACTACACTGGAGTGGTACCTTTGCTGGCTGTATGGGTAATGCGTGAACATTTAGTTTCAGTGTTCCCTGAAAGCTGCATACAGAGAGCCATAGGTGCATTCTGTACTTTATAACTGGCTTACTGCTAGAGTGCGCCATTGCATGGTGTTTGTTCTTAGCCTTGCAGTAGTTGTTTGTGCCTGGTGTTTGTATGGGGTCACCGTGTGCTGTTTGTGGAGCTGAAAAACTCACCTACTACCCTTTCACTCTGTGGAAGATGTGGTCATTTGCTCACGCTGCTCTCTTTGCCCATGCAGGCCGAGGCTGAGGTTGCTTCCCTGAACAGGCGTATCCAGCTGGTTGAGGAGGAGCTGGACCGGGCCCAGGAAAGGCTGGCCACAGCTCTGCAGAAGCTGGAGGAGGCAGAGAAGGCAGCCGACGAGAGCGAGAGGTCAGTATGAGGTGCACTGTTGAGGTAGTCAATAAAGGAGGCACTTGATTTAGCTGTGCTTATTACACACAGTTGGTGGAGGCTTAAATTCCACTGCTGCTTCTAGCAAGGTTCCCAAGGGAGTAATTCTCCTGTAAAGGAATTGTGATGCCAGAAATCTGAAGCATGTTTCTGGTCGTATATGGGAAGACAATTTCGAAGAAATGGGTTCATCTCTATGGAACCAACTCAAGCTAACAGGAACCACGGAAGAATATGGGGACTGTCCGAGCCCATATGAGATCTAGAATTAAAGCCAGCCTGCTACAGTCATGCATGTCAGGTTTTGTAGTAGGTTTTGTCCTAATCAAGATTTTACTGACGATTTGAGTCATTCAGTATGAGTGTCTGCCAAAAACAAGTCCTGATCCTTTACTTGTATACTTTTTAGGCAAGGATACAAAAATGCAAATCAATTTAAGGTATGCCGTACTGTTTATTAGCTCTGTAGTAATAGAACAACTTGCACAACAACTTTCTGAGTGATTTTCCCACACAAATCAAGACAATATCGTAAATGCGAACTTAAAAATAACAAACAATAACACACTTAAACAAAAAGACTCCTTAGTCTGGTCCAGGGGTACTCAAAAATTCTAATGTCCACTCAGTGAAAAGTCTATTGGAGGGAGGAGGTGGTGACAAGAACTTTTTACAAGCTGGAGGGAGGGATTTGCCCTGCAAGGACCCTGAGATCTCACGGGCGTTTACTGTTTACAATGCCATGAGTCTTATCGGTAAATCGTGATACTTGACATGTATGCTAACTATGTTTTTAGTTGGTTTTGCTGTTCTTACCTTCATGTCTGAAGGGTTATTTTGCCGCGTTTAGTCTCATAATGGCATTTCACATTTCTCCACTGTCTCAAGATAAACGTCTTTGTCCTTCTCTCGTGTAAAATGAATGCTTACTCACTCCACTCAAAAGATGTGGCTTTCGTTGTCAGCCTTTCTTTCCATTGAACATGCCACTTTACATAATTCTTATCACCAACTAGCTTGTTAATGCCTTTCAGCTGAAGTAGCAGGAGCTGTGCTGTGACTGGCCCATATGAAACATCAGTCAGGCAGTCAGAAAATAATCATCAATTGTAAAATTGAATTCATCTGCTCATATTCAGAAAAATGAATTTACACTACTTTTATTCGTCTCTGTGATGGCACCAAATATGGCTTTATGCAGGTTTGTCAGTTCAGATCAAGTGATCTAGGCTGGAGACTGCTTATTGAAAGCCACTGATGTAGTCCAGTAAGCAGTGGTTAAAGATTGTGAAGAAAATTTCAGTTGAATACTAACACAAATTCACAGTTCCTCAGAGTACCATAGCCGCTAAGATCTAAACAATCTAAATGCTTCATGAAACCAGAATTAAGCTTAGTGAAGTCAACTACTTGACTGTGTGAGACCTATAGAATGTACTAACATGCAAAACTGCACGAGTGAAATTATAAGTGATCAGAGGCACACGTCGAAAGTCCGAATGTCAGTAGCTAAACTGTCACAGTTGGCAAGCAATCACGTAAGTAGGTTGTTTTTTTTTTTTTCGTAAAGCCTTGGTATGGGTGAATCTGAAATATAATGTCAATAGTGATGAACGTAATGTGGTTTCAGATGCTCCTTAGGAAAGCGAAAACCAGTATCCTCTACCACTGACATGGGTGGTCATCCATGGCAATGAATTCAGCTATTCTTTCAGTAATTTGTTTTGCCTTGTCGCTGCTGCAAGGAAACCTCTCGTCTGTGATTTCTGCTAGCATTTACTAGCTGTCTTTACTTTATCTAGTAGCCTGTATAATTAACTCCATGTATTCTGTAAAATGTTTACCTTTAAGGTGCCTTATCAGGTTTGTAAAATGGCCCAATTGTATCAGAATTTAATCAGCCCTTATCTAGTCGATACTGATCATGTAAAATATGCATTGATCAACTCCAGTACAGATATAGAGCAGATTAGGACATCCCAATTCTGTAGTTTACTGATGAACATATTTTCATTGGAATGGAACTTGCTTTTGATTGGGCCTTGCATGTCCTGCTCAGGGGCATGAAGGTGATTGAGAACAGGGCCCTGAAGGATGAGGAGAAGATGGAGCTGCAGGAGATCCAGCTGAAAGAGGCGAAACACATTGCAGAGGAAGCCGACCGCAAGTATGAGGAGGTGAGCCATCCCTTCAGTTATTCGGCCAAAGACAGTCAGGAATACGACTTGTGTGTCTTGACTGTTATTTTTAAACCTGTGTAGGTGGCTCGCAAGCTGGTTATTATTGAGGGAGACCTGGAGCGCACGGAAGAGCGCGCAGAGTTGGCAGAAGCGTGAGTCTCCCTCTGGCCCTTGCCGCATATGGCAGCTGGTTGTTCACTGACCATACACGCTTGCACTGTAGGTTTTAGCCTTTCTGAAAGTCAGCCACCGGCAATACAGGCCACCCGGCTGGCCATCGCACAGGGGTGTGCGACATGTGCCGGCACACTCACTTCGTGTGAGGCCGGGGCCCACAGCCGCACATCGGCGCCTGCTCAGAGTAGTTACATAAGCACACTTGTCTCCATTCAGTGTTGGTCTCTGCTGCTGGTGCCATGGCAACGTATTAAACACAAAGCTATGGTTTTACTGGGCCCGAGTAAGGAGAGGTGACCTGCAGACCAAGATGTGATGCTGTAGTTGTGACCGGGGGGTGGGGTGCTAGGGCTTCCTGGCTCTTATTTTTTTGTTTGCATGTAACATTTTGCATCCCTTTTTCTAAGATATGCGCAAGCCCACTTTTATGGCTCTGCACTTGTATAGCTGCCTCTGTGCTACTCTTGTACATCACTGTGGCTCAACCTCCATTCGAGTCTGTTAGCTGTCAGTTACTTAATACTTTTGTAGAAAATTCCTTTGAGACAAAATGAGTTTTGTTTCGAGGCTGATTATGTCATTTCACTAGAATTGTTAGCATAAAAGTGGGAACGCAGTACATTATAATCTTCCCTGTGTCTCATCTGCTTGATGTTTGCATGTTGGGGGAGGGTAATGGTTTCCCTAAATATTACCCACACCCCCACGCCTATTCTGCATGTGCTTTTGTCATGTGACCATGCGCCACTAACAGCAAAGTCCGGATGCTGGAGGAACAGCTGAGGGGTTTCGACCAGTCTCTGAAGACTCTGCAGGCCTCAGAGGACAAGGTACCTCTCCCATTTCCTTCTACAGGGATGCCTCACTTTGTTCCTTTCCCAAAGGCTCAGTGTGTGTAGAAAGAAGGAAGCGATTGTTAGAATTTTATGTCATGCTGGGTGGGTTTGTAACCGTGCCTATGCTTCTCCTTTTTAAAGGGGAATTTCTAACCTTTTCGCTCCCGTTAGAAGAGCAGAGTGTTTGGTGGGTCTGGTTTGTGTGTGGGTTGGGTGCGATGCTACCGAAGGTGCCGTTTGGTGAACAAGATGACCAGCATAAGGACCCCAATGTGCTTCTATGACTAGGCTGCCCCACTAACAGCTGTTTCCCTTTTCTCTTCTTTCTGCTTCCTGTCCCTGTCCACATAAAATCCTTTCCTTCCTCTACCCCTTGCATGAGTTAACCCATGTTTCAGCCATTCTCGAATGCGTCCGTTGTACAGCTTGTATGCACTCGCAGGCAGGATCTTTCAGTGTGGACTTCTGTCCAGTTTTGCCAAGGCTTTCCTTTTTGTCCAGATTCTCCTCAGCTTGCAAGGTTCATGACACCATAATGCCATGACCCCAGGCTGGCTTCCTGTCCTCCCGGTCTCCATGTCAACTCAGCCTCACTGTCTTTACAGACTTTGGTCGCCCCCAGCTGTAGATAAGTTTGAGATCATGGGCGCAGACTTAGGACTCATGCCATCACTCAAACTAAGAATGGGAGTTACTGTGAAACTCAGCATCATTGTGAAATTGTGGCTGGTGTTTATGGGTTAAGTTCATACTTTTTCTCAAATCATTTCTTTTCTGAATCTCTTCCCCTTTATTTTTTTTCTCTTTCCCTGGCCCCTGCACCCTTTGCTAAAATTTAAAAAAAAAAAAAAAAATTGCAGCAAATGTGCCGAGTTGGAGGAGGAACTGAAAAATGTCACAAATAACTTAAAATCCCTGGAGGCCCAGGCTGAGAAGGTAGGAGTGGGTGGGTGTATGGGAGGGGGTATGATCTGCATGTGTGTGTGTCCATGCAACCCTGACACACCCGGTACTGGCTCTGGAGAGCCACAGACATTCCTCACTGCTGCCATTTCACCCTGCTAATTACCAATCTGGTGCTGTATTGACTGACATGGACTGTAATGATTCTGAAGGACACTAAACCACAGTTTCCTGAAATGATCTGCTCTCACCTGTACAACTGTGCTGTACAGGGTGTCTCTGCCTCTCCAGTATGTTTGAATATAACGAAGGTTTCCAATGTCAGCTACTGTGTAATCAAAGTTTGCAGTAGTTGTTTTGGTATGACTTGACAGGAAGTCATCAGCAAGCTACCAAGGTGGTTAGTCAAACCACCATTGGATGCTGGTGTTTTTCAAATTCAGTAAATACCCAGTCAAGATTGTGTGCTTCATTGATTGATTGATGGGAACAAGTGGTTTGTTTTTTGGGTGTTTGGGCATGACAGGGTAAGCTGTGCAAGCTAGATATGTAAGAAGCTGCTGCATGGTAGTGTATGATGCTAATATCGACACTCCTTGGTGTACCTGCATGGTTTTGATTTCATTAAAAACCCCTAACTTATTTTTAGTCGCTGGTGCATCTTTGGTATGAAGCTGCATTTACTTGCATTCCTTTGTGTTGACCAGGATTGAGATGGCTGTCAGAACTTCAGACCAGGCTATGTAGCTTGAATGATTTTCCTGGTCCTTGTAGTGGAAGATGGGTTAGGAGCTCCAGTTTAGTCTGGTCCTCAGCCAGTTCAAAATGTCAGCCGGCAGCCCGGTGTGGCCCTTTCAACCAGGTGTTTATTGAAATGCCGATTTTTAAGGCCGTGCACGTAGTCAATGCTTGCTTAAAGAGCAGGCGTTCCAGTGAGACAACAGTTGAACTCGTCCATCGGCCCTACCTCCACAGTCTCTCTGCAGTGGGTGTGTAGCATGCCTGGGGGAGGGGCTGCATAGTGACCGGCCCCAGATGATGTGCTGTAGGCAGACTGGCGAGAATTACTTGACCACACCCTGGCTGTGCAGCTGCAGGAATGCTGGCCCACGCCCACGGGTGACGACACTGTATTCGACACTGCTTGCAACAACGCCACTACTCAGGGCTGGGAGAAAGGCGCCTTTCAGGCCGCTGATCAGTGTAGTAAGTGTAGTGAGGACACTTCATGTGACAGTCTGAACCTTTAACACAGTCTTGTCTGAGTCCTTTATAAAGGTTTAGGTGACTCCTGCTTCTTTTGGAAAAGCTCCACCGAGTATTAAACACCACTAACATTTTGGCCTGTACATTTGCAGTGTCTAAATTTTGATCCTGACCTTATTCTGCTCTTTGTACCTGATTTTAAGAACACCCATTATTAAACCAAAAGCCTGTCTCGCATTGATATTTTGGCTAATAGTGTATCAACATCAACCTGCTACCCTTTTTTTTTTTTTCCGAGTCTGTAGTTGGAGAACAAAGCTCAGATGTAAATGGGGTGGTAAAAGGACCCACTTCTCTTTTTCGTTTCTGTTCATGTCAGTTGTGCAAGGCCTTCTGGGTATCATTGTCAGCACTGGAGTAGAACGTGTAGGTTAGGCTGTGGACCAAGCTGGACTGCATCTTCAAACTCATTGTAAAATTCCAGAGATGGCCTTGTTAATATCACAAAGAGAAGTCTGTACTCACTGGTTCTCAATCTTCATTGCTGTTGTAATCCTGGCTCCTCGCCATGAGAACCAGTGGTTCTCTAATTGCTTCTTTCCTTTGTAGTACTCACAGAAAGAGGACAAATATGAGGAGGAGATCAAGATCCTGACTGACAAGCTGAAAGAGGTGAGGACATTACTATCGCTTATGCTGTTAGTAACCATGCAAACAGCGGGGAGTTGGTTTACCCAGCAGGCAGATTTAAGCTGTAAGTCTTGTCTATGGAGGTTGACTTTAGTTGTGTTTTGAATTGAGCAACCCCAATTCTGTCAGGCAACTAGGCTGGTTTTTCACACTTGGAATACATTGCCTAGCATTACAACTGTGCACTGGTGTATTTATTCCAGATGTGGGAACTAAATTAGCTTTTGCTTAAGGTTGGGTCCACTCTGGCCATTACTGCTATGGTCACTCTTTGTGAAGTGTTTGTTGCCATGAAATGTCATGACTTTAAGCCATGCTAACGCACCACCGTTATGTTTTGTCAGGCTGAAACCCGTGCCGAGTTTGCTGAGAGATCTGTGGCCAAGCTGGAGAAGACCATCGATGATCTGGAAGGTAGGGTTGTTTGTGCTTTAGTCTTCAGTTCCCCTCCTCTCTCCTTCATTGTCTCATTGACCTCCTCTGCTGTGCCATCTCTCTCCAGTCTTTCCTATGCCTTTCTCCCATTTCTCACACCCACAGATGAACTGTATGCCCAGAAACTGAAATACAAGGCAATTAGCGAGGAGCTGGACCATGCCCTCAATGACATGACTTCCATGTAAATACGTGCCCTGGTGTGATGCCTGCCTTGTGATGTGTTTTGCCATAGGTGCATGAATATGGGGTGTTCCTGTGATAGACTGACTGTGGGGCTCCATATGCCACGTTAGTGTGAGGGTTGTGACCGTTTAGAGTAAGCAGACTTCATGTTACTGAATCTGCTGGAACTGAAAGAGCCTACTGCTCTTCAGCTTCCTATTTCTAGGTGGCTGCTTCTTTAAATTTCACGGTTGTTAATGGTAACCCTGGCAACGGCCAAAACAAACTTGTGCATCATTGCGCTTGCATTAGCCTTCTCCCAGTGGCCTGGGAGTCGCCCACATGCTTAATGAAGCGTGGGTGCATATGTGCTGTCATGGATGCTCCATGTTGCACATACTGCGAGATGGCTGGGATTCTGAATAGCCAGCGTTCACTTAGCAGTGGACCTCCAGTGGCTTACTCAGCTGCCCAACGTCTTGTCATATGCTGTGCTTAGCTAAGCATCTATAACTGTGTGACTGTAGAAGAGAACCCGTTTGTGCATGATGGAGTGGTACTGCTGTTAAGATCTAACCTGTGCATGAGCTCCTCTGCTGTGGGTTTGTTCCATTCCAGCACAGTGGTAATGAGCAGCTGTGTTGAAAGCCTCCCGCTGCCCCTTCTCTATTTCAGATAAGCTGGAGTCTTAATCTGCAGAAGCCTATATCCACAGTTTCGGGCCTGAGAGCTCATGCTTGTTCAGCCTGACCTTCCACCTCATTGGAGCTCATTAGATCTTATTCTGTAGCATTCATAGCCTGTCTTCTCCACTGTCAGCATTCTCGCCATCTCCCACCCAATGGCCAGCCTCGTTTTCTCATTTTTCGTTTCTGCCCTCGTTTCTCGTTTTCTTTCACTGGCACCAAAGCAGCTGGTCGGTTGTATTTTTGGATTACTGAATTCTTTGTTCAGCACGATTAGACTTCCCTGTTTTGCAAATCTGCTTTCCAAACTGTACCTGTTGCTATTTCTTTACCATTGAATGAACGTGTTGGGGGGGGGGGGGTCATTTTTCACTTTGCTGACTTGCTTCTGCGGTTGTCTCATTGTCCTGTGGTATGAATTGATGCACATGAGGTTCATGTACCCATTCTGTGTCCAACTGTCTACATGATCCTGTTCACTACACACTGAAGGCACATCAATTACAGTCCATCATAATGCCATCCATTTGCTTAGCTGACATTTTGATAAAGCTAAGTTGATTTAGCAGTAAAGAAATTAGACTATACATAACTGATTTTTACTCAAATCACTTATTGTAGTAGCACTGCTACATCTGGTGTGCCACTGCTGTGATTTGTGTTAAGGTAAGTCATTTGGGAACTGCAAAAAGGATCACACAATTGGTATACTGACCTGGGTTTATAATCTGCCTCAACATTCATATGTCTGGTAACATCTTTTTTTGAACTTGTGTGTCCAGTCACAGCACACTTACTGTCTACCATGCAGTGGGTAAAGTAAATGATATTTAAAGTTAAATTGGATTCATGTCTGTTTTACAAAGATCCACAGACAAAGTCCCTCAGTCTTTTTACAAACATTCCTGCCGCTCCTGTTCCACTGGTCGATGCCCCCATAAGGCACCAGGAAAAATGGCAGTGAAAATGAAGTACGAGTGTATGAGCCATTGTATTTCACACAGTTGGATGTCACTGTTTAAAACCAACGCCAACACATTAGATGACGAATCCAAAACCTGGTGGTGCTGAAGAAGCCAAGTCACTTTATTGCAACCATTGAGTCCTAGCAGAAGCCACACCAGCTTATCAGCCACTTTAAAATAAGAATAACTGATGACAAGCATGACATGTATGTGTGCTTGTTCAGTATCACTGCCAGTTGGCTTGTGGCAAATCTGAGTGGTGTCTTTTTGACTATTCATTGAGAGCCTTTGAATTTGACTTTCTGAATTCATTGGTTGAGAACTAAATGTAATTGCATTAAAATGGAATATAAAGATCATGACTGTTTTCCAGTATTAAGTGTTCTAGAAATGCAAAGTAGTTCATTCAGGTCCCAGTAGAGAGAGAAGCAATAGGATGAGACCTTCATGTATATTTACCCAACCTTTTTATTGTTAATAGTTGCTAGACTCTCTGCCTCAGTAGTAGTTCCTCTTTAAAACCCTTACTGTCTACCTCTACACAGTTTGTGGTTATCCTGTTGTGGAAAGCTACCCAAAGTTCCTCTAAAACCCATGACATGCATAGGCATTACACATGAAATTTCAGTTAAACCATTTTTCTAAGGTGGAATGAATCTCTGTGCCTGGTTAAATATCTGGTAATTTAATGCAGTTTAATGGATGGCAGTTTGCACAAGGGAGGTTTGTCTCTGACAAACTGCAATCTGGCTTTGTTATTGGTACCATTAAAAGCACTCAATTCTCAAACTCGAATGCCTTCATTTATGTTTGCTTCGTCACTCAAGTTTTACATTGGCATAATTCATAAACTGAAGGATCTGAACATTCCGAAGGGAAGCTCTGTTTCAAGGAGGCCATAATGTCATGGAACTAGTCCCTAAAATAGGAAGAGCAATGTCTGAGGGCAGAGTAGACCGTTTCGCTCTTTATAATTTCAGTGCTGATAATTCGAGCTGGTAGTGGTCATCATAGCAAAACCCATCTGAAGAAACGTATCTCACACCACCTTTTAAGTTTAAGGCTTTGACTTGAATGTGCATAGCTATTTACTCACTAAAGGCTGTACATAATTGGGTTAGAGGTTGTTCAGTTCTGAGGTGGTCAAACATTCCATCATAAACAAATCTACATTGACTGTACAATTTGTAGTGTTACTGTGAAACTCCAGGGTCTCCAGTAGATACTACTTGCAGAAATGTTCAGGCTGAAGGGACTGGTCTGTTAATTGCTCAAATGCACAGTCTTGGTTCAAAAAATGTTCTTCATTCTAGTCTTCATGCGGGTGGTATACTGTTGGATCAATAGGTTGCTTAATCAGTTCTTTAAATATTTGGTAAAAGCTACAGTTCTTTTGGACTTTATTTGCTTTCATTATTCTGAGCTTGTTCCAGTCTCTGGTACTGACCATTCATAGCCAGGGAAATCTGAATTATCAAGGTAATGAGTAAAGTCTCTTGGTCAAATTGCACATGTGGAATAGAAATAGTCCAGTGAGATCTGAGGATAGCCATGGCCAGTCAGTTTTCATGGCCGTCCTTTATTTCAGGAGTTGAAGATCCAGTAAGGGTCACCGCTCTGAGAACATGGGCTACACTTTGTGTGCTGTGCTTTGTTGACTAAAGCTGACCGTATACTTCAAATTAAAACAATATTTACCCAACATGCAGTGCATGGTGGCAAACAAATGTTAACCGTGGTGACCACTATGCGCAGGCTGGCAATCAATTTCAACATACACTGCTTCTTTTAGTTGAAACTACCCACTCATTATAATTGGACAAAACATGTTACATAGTTGGCTACACAACCTTCATCCAGTCAGTTTTGCAACCAAAATGAGAACTTGCCAAGCTCATTAGTGGCTGTCTACATCTGTACAACAGGTCACAGTGCGACTTTAATGAAATGCAAATGACTTGCAGTTTGGGGTAAAATTATGAAGCTTAAACTGAAACCCAAAATCACACAGTTGTTCACCTTTCTGTTGCTAGCGTGAAAGTCACCTTTTAGTCAGTAACTGTCTCAGACAATGTGGTTGGAGGTTTTTCGTTATCTGCTATTTGACATTAAGTACATAGCCATTCTAAGGTTGCAGGGCATTCAAGAGGAACTTGCTCTAGGTATGCGGGTTCAGCCTTCACCAGCATTCTCAAGCCAGTTTGGTCTGTGTGGACCCTGCAACTGCCTTGAGGGCATGTCTCTCAGACCACGGCTCTGTGTAGTTTGACGAATTGTCTAATTTCCTCTGTTTCAGAGCGATTGGCTAGTGCCAAGGAGGAAAACCTCAAGATTCATGCTACCCTGGACCAGACCTTGCAGGATCTCAATAACTTCTGAACATAGCTACGGTCTGCCCCTGCCTCCCCAGCCTAATTCACACTTTATACCACAGTCCCTCTCTGTCAGAGGAATGAAGGTCAGGATAAGATGGGACCAGGAGTAGATGCAAAAGTCAGTCGTCATCAACCCTCACAAAATCTTGACCCATTTTTCATCTCACAACCCTATTCTTTAAATCTCACCCCTTATTTGAACCAATGGATCCTTTACCAGTTTCACTTAACACCAGTCTAAAGTGTTTGCATACTTGGAAGCTGTTGACACATTCCACTTCTGGTGTGAAGTGGTTAGGTGTTTCCAAGGGTCTCTTATAATTAAAAACTTATACTTATTAATGTTTCTCTATTGGTAAAAGCAGCGAAGTTGTACGCAGCAAATCTACATTCAGCACAAGTAGTAGTGAGCCAGTTATTGCTTCTTACCAAGCCATAAAAATAGTACAAACTGCAAATGTGTAAATTTGAGGGGATATCATAATTGTTTTGGCAAATACAAGAATGAATGTGACCATTGTGGGACCAAAACATGCATTCCATAATTTTTCCTTATCACCCCTAAAACTTTGTATTCTAACTCCAACTAAAATAGCCGTATACTCCCCCCTCAACATCTTAATATTACAACTAAGACTGTTTTCCAGTGTCAGTTAGGTTCATAAATGTTTTCTTAGTTGTGCATGATATGTTGTGTTAGTAATGCAGGGATCTGGATGGGGATCACTTGCCTTATGACACTTTAATTTTCTTTTTTATACTAAACATTGTACCCTTTATAGGGCCATTTAAGTTTGTTACTGTACTAACGGTTTTTAACTTTTCCCCTCACTTTCGGGAGGGCAGACTTAGACGGGCAAGTTAAAGCATAGCCTAGGGATCCATGTCAGTTAATTGGAACACTATGCAAATTTGCCAGTTCTACCTGTAATTTAATTTTTTGATGCTACTTTGTCAAGGGGGTTATTAAATTATCAAATACCACTGCCAAAATGGAACAGAATGGGCCATTTGAAAGTAAAAGGGAGATGAATTTAGAAAGGTTTAGTTAGGGGAAAATGATTATTCTGCTAAATAAACTGGGAATAAGTTTTAAACTGGAACTTCAGCGCTGGAGATGTAAACATTTTGATATGGTCAATGTTTCAATGTAATAAAGGATAATGTGGACAAGTGATTTTTAAATAAAGGACCATGATTCTTATTAATATACCAGACTCCTGTGATTATAGCTGCAGTCACCATTCTACATGTGTAAATCTTACAGTTCACTGCCATTTAGAGGCAGGAGTAATACAGCTTAAGGCAATTTGATTTCCAGTGTTACTAGTATAGTGTGATGGTCCCAGTAGCTGGGCTTCTTTCTGTAATGCATGTATTTTTGCTACATGTCCTGTTTCTGAGAATTGGTTTGTGCCTGTGTTCTAGGAAACATGCGTTTTGAAAGCTTTTGCAACTTGGGAAAATCCCCAAAACTTGAATGTTCCAAGTATGACTTCCATCATCCTTTGTGGTATTGCCTTGCCCATATTGAGAAGTTGACACCTGGTGGACTAATGTCATAACACCAGTTTTGGTATAATTAAATTTTCTAATGTCAAAAAATGACAGTAATGGGATGGCACATATTCAAACTGAATAATTATAACTGAACAATCATTTCTAATATATGTTGAAACTGACATTCAATTTGAATGTGAGGCACTCTTGTCCATCCCTGCTTTATCCATGGCCAGTGAGAGCAGTTCTTTCAGCTGTTCCTCCAGTAGTGGTCCATCTTCGTCATTATGAATCGTCCAATCAAATATTACTCCTTTGTCTAGCCCACACTCTGACTCTGTATCATCAATTCCTGAAAACAAGATTAGGTATATTTTGGTTTTTGCTATTAATTTAAAGAAAAGCACAAACTACCACACAAAGAACAGACATGATACTTAGGTAAGCATTCAGAAGATGCAGTTGGTGATTTATTGTATTCTAAATTATACCCTGAATTTTTTTTATCGTGGATGGACCGAGAATCTCTAACCATAATAGAAAGTGGTCCACTGATGTTGTGTTGGACAATGAAGCAGCAGATGACTGAAGTTCTCATTGACAAGGGGACATTAATAAAAACAAGGTGGCAGAAAGGGGACAGGAAGTCTACCTCAACTGCACCGAACAGACTCCTCTATGGATAAAGCCCTCTCCGGTGTGTCTTATGTGTGTCATACTTTCTTCATGGTCAGCTTCAGGTAAAAAAAAAAAAAACTCTCTACAGCATATGCACATTTTGTAAGGACTATTGTGAACATTACACATTAACGGTCCTGAGCTTGGATACTGTCTTAAACCTGGATTTATCTACAGTATATGCTTGTTTAAAAATTATATACCAAGATCTAATTTTCCTTAGAATAATATTTGCATTAATTAATCCCTCAAATAAACCATAAATCAGGCTACTCCCTTTCCCCTTAAGCTGCTGTTTTATGGAGTCCAAAAACAATTCCCTTGAGCAAATAAATCCTTTCCTACGCCATTTATTAGTGGCATTTTGTTTTAATGTTCATTGATGTGAGAGAAAAAATGTTCTGGCATTGAGTATGTGTCTTTTCTGTTATTTACAAATATATGCAACAGTTTTAGATAGACGCCTTATTAGTCCATAATTGTTTAATTAGTCATATGCCTGTGCTGATTATGGCTAAAATTGTCATCCATAGTGTCCTTTGGGACCCCTTGAGGTGAAGTGCAGAATTGCATTTTTTGCCTCACAATCACAAGATTAGCAAGCAATGTACAGTAGGCATTGTACCAGTCATACTAATTTTGGTTCCAAAATACCCACAGTAAATAAACTGTCTTGGCCTAGTGGTGCCAAAAAGACAAGACATTGGTTAAGGATGGAGACTTGTAACCTCACAACTGTTGATACTTTCTTAAGGAAGTCCTCCTGGGGAAGAATCTTTATCCCAGTTACATGAATAAACCAGCCAGTTGTACAAACGATACAAATACGACCAAAAGTTTGTCAAGATAACTAAAGAAAACATTCCTCATTAGTCATGAAACAGATTTCACTACACTGTTCTTTTTACTCTATTTGGTCTACTAAATATGTGGCCTCCTCAAAACAGAACCTATAGCTGTGTAATACTACACAGGCATACTGTCTTTCCAGTCTCTCCTACATTACTGTATATCTTACCTATAAGGGAGAAGAAAAGGAACAAGTTTCAGTAGAGGATGAGAAAGGAAAATCAAAAAGGAGGGAGAATAATGTAACACATGCCTGGAGTGAACTCCCAGCCCCTTTCTCTCCTGGTTTGATCTGAGGCCTCAACTCGTACACAGCGGCTTTGGGTTGGATACTCCAACCAGAACCACTGCAGGTCTGACAAACGTCGTGCATCACTCACAATCTGGACCCACAGGGACAGAAAAACGTACTTGTAAGAGGGAAACTGAGCATCCTGTATAACCACGATATACAGTAAGTCAGAAGAAGTAAGGTGACGGTCATCTCACCCAGACGGGCTGTGTAGCGCCTTTTAGCGCTAAGCGACAGAAGAACCCAGGGTCACTCTTCCTCCGCAGCTCACCCCATGCTATCATGTCTGCTCGGTACTGTTCCTTGTACTGTCCGGACCCGAGCAACTGGCCGTAGTCAAGTCCGTTCTCCTGTGATCAAAGGCTATTCAGCGTCACTCTGCGTTTACTGTATGGATTCGACTTGCAGTTAAAAACATTTGAGGTTAAATTATAAAATTATTATATTAACTGCATGATTATAAAACTATTACAACTGTAGAATGATTATACTAGATATATCAGGAAAATAATTCTTATCGACTGAAAATATAACAGGACAAACGCACGGTCCGGTATAGTTAACCACATACCAGCGCGTACTGTTCTTTGAGGGGCCCAGACAAGCGCAGAACACAACATACATCAGGACCTAACCTGCCGAAATGAAGATGCATTTATGGTCATTTGATTCAATAACGTTATGTTATAAAAGCGCTCGTATACCACCTTCACCACTCACCTCGTTTGAATTACGTCGGTAACATAATCTTTGCCAGACTTTCGCTTCCCGCTAAACAGGAGTATGAGTTTTGGCGAAGTTCCCTCCATCTGCGTCAGACAATACTTCAGTTTGCTTATAATAAGTTCAAAGATAGGCACAGTATCACGACTAGAGGACTGACGACACCTTTTACCGTAAATGCTGTATAATTTATAACCCATGAAAATATTACTTCGGTAGCCATTTTTAACAATTATCTATTATTCGAACATAATTTATACGCTTCATTTATATTTTTTCAGTACCAAATATCGTTGGTTTGCAATTTTTCTTTCTTTTATTTTGGTGAATTTAGTCACTAAAAACCATGCAAACATCACAGCTCACGATGTTGTACGGTAACGGACGACCATCATACCACACTACCGGCGATCGAATGTGGAAGTACTTATAATCCATTAGGGGGAAACGCTACCGATATGGTTATACCAAAATGGCTTTGAATTAAATAAAGACATAGTACATAACGTATATTGTTTTTATGTTTCTGAAAAACTACTATGCTTGTGCTTCCTTGTTTTTCTTACTTCAAAACTGCAAATATATAATTAAATATTTTTAAAAATATCCTTCCAACTTCTTGACAAGTGCTTCCGTCTGCTGTGTCGAAAATGAGGAGGCGTGGTTAAACTTCGGTGTGGGTTTGTCGGCAGCTGGGGTAGTAGGCAAGTGTGAGAACCAGATGGAGGGTTTAGAAAGGGAAGTGGTTGGCTAATGCACGTTTAGTAATGTTCACCAATTTTGCAAACAATAGGTAAAATGCTGTTGTCATTTTGTCCTTTTCTTTTGCGTATTGGTTTCGAGTGGAACGGATTTTAAAGTTTATTTTACGAAG
Organism: Gymnarchus niloticus; assembly: GCA_009936485.2. Classification (NCBI taxonomy): domain Eukaryota; kingdom Metazoa; phylum Chordata; class Actinopteri; order Osteoglossiformes; family Gymnarchidae; genus Gymnarchus; species Gymnarchus niloticus. The sequence continues at coordinate 11,002,603 of JAACJT020000110.1, read as the reverse complement.
CATTCATAGAGGCTAACAGTTAGAGTTGCTTTCATCTTCAAGGACCTCTGGCTAAATAAACCATGACGGGTATGGTGGTTAAGTCAAGCCAAGTCTTATAGTCATGTGCATGTGACACGTCTTTTTAGCGTCGCTGAAGTTTCACGCAGTTATTCTCAATGTATTTTACTTGAATTCATATTTAAATAAAATATGTGTAACGGATTTGAAATGTTTCTCATCACACTTCAAAGTTGTGACTATTTACATTTTGGTGGAGAAAGAATTATATTGTTTGCATGATTTTTCCACACGTCCACCCATCCATGCAATTCTTGTAAGCCATATTTATTCAGTTATTTGAAGATGAACAATTATTCTTGTGAGGTTTTAAACTAAGTGCTGGAGAATACACACTGAAAATATAAATTGTAGAAAATATTAACTTAATGTTATCCACATATCGTCTTTTATAAAATAAATATTTCACAAACTGGTCACAACACTGACATGCATATCACTCTATAATTTGTGTATAGATACTACTGTGTACTTTTTTTTTGAATGATTAGAACATAGGGTCATTGTCATATTTCCATGCCTGTCCTGTCACTGGCTGGTGGCTTCCTCTCCTTCCATGCAGGCATGGAATCTTGTGATTTGCCCGCATCACGACAGTAACAGTGCAGGAATCTGGCTTCTGCACCACTTCACACCAGTCTGGGTAATCCACCGGCTGTGAGCCCCTGTGGGAAAGGACCAGGCTAACGGATATTGCTGAAGCAGTATGGGGTGGCCCTAGCAGAAAATGTGGATTAATCAGTATGTCTTTGGGGTGATGGATATATCAGGACACACGTAGATGTTGTGCTTTGATGGGATAAGTAACAGAGCACAGATGGAATGAGGAGACCATGAGCTGAGCCTGGTAGGGACAGAGTTGACTTTGCTAGAAAACAGTGAGGAAAAGTAAGCGGAGGCAAGGGATGGCGTGGCCTGGCTTGTGTGGCACTCACTGGTCACAGCAGCCCACTCCAAATGGCTCCATGCAGATGCACTGGTAACAGTCATTGGTGGTCCAGCTCTCACCCATCGCAAACACTTGGCCCCGATACTCGCAGCGTGCTGTGTGAGACACGTGGAGGCATTCAGAGACACGGCCCGTGGAAACATGATCTTAAGTGATGGGCGTTTAAAGGCAATGCTGGCTGCCACTGCAAGGTGTTTCATGCAAATCTCAGTAGTGAAAATGCTGTGTAAGTCTTTTATGGAGTAGAGCCATCTTTCTTTACATACTGTACTAACAAAAGGCACATTTGTTCAGCTATCACAATGAGATTATGCATTTTATGATGGAAAAATGGCCTTTGTTTACATGGATGCGCATGGACCCATGTTTAAGCTATCTGTTGCCTTCCTGGTTTGGGTGAATTTACCACATTTTATTCATCCTAGATGTAAAAAAGGGGTGTGGGTGAAGCGATTCATTAATGAACACTTTGTTAATATCATACCATGACTTTCTTAAGTTGGGGTTGCTCTATGCTCTATCAAGAAAATATAGTCAGTAAATGGTTGACATGTTTAACCATTAAATGCATGTAAAATTATACATTTTATAAAATACTTTCTCTGGCTATTATATTTTTCAGCCAATTGTTGCAGCCCCTCAGTCAATAGAGGGTTGTCTATTTGAGTGTGAACATTAAACTGAGCGTAACAGATAAAGATGCAGTGTCCGGCAGCGAGTGCAGCGTGGCCCCACCTTTAGTGTTAAAGTAACATTCTCCACTGTTGTGCATGGCGACCGAGGGCAGTGTGGCATTCAGCACGTAAAGCACTGCCACAAGCAGCCACTGATCTCCCTGCTTTGGCCACATGTCTGTCAAACCACACAGATGAGGTAATATTCCACCCATGGAGCTCTACAAAAGGTTTGTTTCACTGTAATCTTTTAATTAAATGTCTGAGACCATGGAAAGATATAGAAAATTACTTCAATAAAGTAAAATGATACTTTTCTAATTATGATCATATTGTATTTAGCTCTGTTAATCTAATGTTTCATAATGTTATGATTACCCTAGTGTTGTAATCATACAGATATTCCTTATTCATGTTCATATCTTTCTAAACATTTCTTTTGGTAAAATGATTTTGTTTCATTACCGTTTCCCTTTCTACTGTACAGATATTACATTTTATTAAATGTCAAAATGGATTCTTACCTTTGGTCTTTTTTGTCTTCCTCTGTCTTTCTCCTAATTTACTCACTTTGCACTTTAACTCTGATATTCAGTTCATTCCCAGATATTTATGCCTCAGAGTCTGATGTTCCGTTCACCAACATATTTATACCTGTCCCCCACCCTCTTTTTCTTTCTCTGGATATTAGACATCAGTGTTTACCACCTTCATTTTTTTGCCACTGTGTGCAGAGGGTGTACTGTCATAGATAAGATTTTGACCAGGATGCAGTGTTTGAGCTTTTGGGCACCTTTGTCAATTACATTGTCTGTTTGGCAATTAGCGCAGGCCATCAATAGGCGTTTGAGCCATTGAGTCAGTCAGGTCTTTAAGGGTGCGCATGCTGTGCTGCTGTTGTCAAACCGTGTTTCTTTTTGTCTCGATTGTGTTGAATTACTGTAGTATACAGGGAGAATGTTACATATGTAAAGTTGTATTTTGGTGCATATATGATTGTCTTGTACATCTTAAACATGGTACAGTAGCTCAGTGTTCAAATCCAGCCTTTGCTTGACAGATCAGGCTGAATGGGGGTTCAAATCCAACCTCCACTTTGCCTACATGGAATTTGCATGTCCTTCTCATGCTTTGCTGGTTTCCTCCTGCAGTCCCAGGACGTGTGGTATAGGCCGATTGGTGTTTCTAAATTGCCCATAGTCTCTGAGTGCTTGTATGACTGTGCCCTGCAATTGGTTGGCACCCCATCCACGGTGTCCCCTGCCTTGCACCCTAAGCTGCCTGGTGTAGGCTCCAGGTCCCCCCTATAATCCTGCATAGGGTAAGCAGTTTGGAAAATGGAAGGATCTTAGGATGGATATCATTTGTAGTTGCAGATAGGTGCAGTTATAGTAAGGTATAGCAATCCTTAGAAGCCTATTGTCAGGGAGTTGTAGACTACTGCCCATATTTGCTTTGACTATAAAAGCTAATGTTGAGTGTGTGCCGACCCCATCGGCCTAAAATATATTTTACTTAAATTTCCAAAGTGCTATTATACATTATATTTGAACATACTGCCAGATGTTTTAAGAACGAAAATTCTAATTAAATCAGTATATATGGTTACAAGAAAATCAAGTTATTAAACTTATCACAGTTGAATCGCATAGTTAATGAAGCTGTATGGCTGTTTGTGCCGCTGACATCTCTTCTATGAAGAAACCTACTATTCGTTACGTGTATGTATTTACGATTGTGTGTTACGTGTGTTCTCCTGGGTCTTTGTGTTTTTGTTCTCATTAGCTGTACCTCTTTGTATAAGGTGTCTTGTTCACACTGATAAGACTCAGGCATGCACAGATGTATTGCCATAAACTCAACAAACACATAAATACAAAGAAAGGTTTTATTGCACCAACCATGTGGTTGTCCACACTATTGGACTGGCCCACTTATTAAAGCGCCCTCTGCTGTCTGTATAAAACCATTACAGCTGTGAGTCAACAGCACCGGTTTTTGCTTGATTTTATGTGTGATAGCAGTAGCTTTCACACTTTATCCAGGGGTTGTACTATGAGCACATTAAAATGTGTTACTTTAAATTTCATTATATAATTATTTTTAACAACGTGCTTAACCCTTTGAGGGCCAAGGTACCTTTTCCCGATACTTTTAAAATGCCCCCAAATGTGAGTGAGCCAGTCTGGAGGAGCAGTGACCAGCAAAAGGCAGGAGAGCTGCATGCTGATCTTCTTGCATACCTCTGTGGTTCTTCTGTATCATCATAATAAACTGGTTAGCCAACTCCAGTCTAGAATGTTTGGTTTGAATTGGCGCATAATTTTTACCCTAAATAGGTCATGAAATCAAAAATTACCAGCGGACAATCTTTACAGTGCTGAAAGTGTTAATGTTTACAAAGTATTCTTTTTCATGTTATATTTTAACATTCTTTCATCACTGAAAATGACCGTAGTTCAGGTCCTTGTATAGAGGCAGGATTAATGGGATAGGCAGGACTAATGGGGTAAATTAGATAGCATGATTGATAATTCTATGACAGAATCATAGCTTATTTTATCCATTCATCTTCTGCCAATTTATCCTGGTCAGGGTCACGAAGGGCCTGGAGCCTATCCCAGACAGCATCGGGCAAAATGGTGGAGTACACTCTGGACAGGATTCCAAGCTATCACAGGGCACACACACATACACAATCACACAGTACCCTGAGTACACGCAATTTAAAGACACCAATTAGCCTGAATCATTGGACAGCGGGAAGAAACCTGCATGTGCAAACTCAACCCATACAGAAAGGAGGTGGGATTCAAACCCCAGCTTTGGGGGTCTGAGGCCGCTGTGCCTCCCCAGTACATTTTATAAACTAAGTAAATGGCATCCTTTTCATACAAGACTAAAAAGAGAAGTTTGATTATGGTGGTATAAATGTTTAAATGATTGTCCTTAGCCTTGGTTAGTGATGAGGGGAGAGTCCAACTGATGTATATAATTTCTCATGCTGACGCATTAAGTTGTACTAGTGAATAACATTTCCTGTTACATCACCAGCTTTGCAATTGCAGCTCCGAGTACATGTATGTGTTGTGGTTCAATTCATTTGAAAGTCTAAAAATCACACAGGGCCTTGATCATTTTAAAGGTTTACATTGCAGTTTTTTGGAATGAAAAGACTGGTGGAAAATATTTCAGGTTTACTGTACATTCGATTTATTGCAATGAGAATAACATAAAATACTGTTGGTGCACATATTTGCTATTGGGGGCCTTATTGTCCTACAGCCGTCTGCTCTGCTTTATGGACGTGTCTGCAGAACAAGTCAGGAAAGCTGAGAGCGTATCAAAATAGAGAAGACGGCTCCATAAAACACAAGGCTGTAAACCAGTAGAACCGTGCAGCAGGTTTTCCAGCATTCTCTGTTAATTGTGAGTGCTTCAACCGTGCCTAGGTGAAAGGGTGAAAGAATATGGGTACCTGGGTAAAGGCGAGAAGGTATGTACATAGAAGATATCCTGGGTAACAGATTTGTGTCAATAATCTGTCCCTAGTACATTAAGGGGCATACTCGGTCCTCTGCTATTCCCATACAGCATGTGGGATAGGGCCTGTGGGGAAGAATCCACAGCCCACAGATGTCAACATATATCCACTATCCTATTAACTAATTAGTGACCATGTATCTTTATGCCAATAAAAAGCAGTTTAGAGACAATATGGCGTGTAACGCTTTGAAAAGCTACTGATGTTAATCATTTCCAACAGAAGGAATGAAATGTGAGCATGCAGAAGATGCACAGAACACGAATATTCTGAAGGCGTGCCGAGTTAGCAAGCAGCAGAAAATAACTGCTGCATTTCCGGATATCTGGTGCAGTCGGTACACCAAGAGAGCCATCCAAAGAAACCCTGTGTAAGGATAAACACACTTTAAATTTATATTTGCTTATTTAGCTAGTGGGCCAAGGACACCAAAGGGGCAGGCTATTTCACCTTTGCCTTATTACTCAAAATGTAAATTAGCCTTTCTGTTTTTCCACCCCACCCCAGACCACGCCCAGATTCAGCCCTTTCCATGACCCATCACTCATTTTTTTCTCTTGTGTTTCATTTCTTGTCTGGCTAACCCATTCTCAGGAATCAAAGTCCCCATTCCATCCTACCGCCCCCATGTCCTGTGGTTTCTTCGCTGCACTGTCCCACCCAGTAACATGCAGGGTAAGAGTGTATGCATTCAGAGAGGATGGGTATAGAATAATTGCAGCCATGAACATGCTGTCTTGATGCACTTGGTGTATCAGAATATTCCAAAAGATTCCGTCCGCAAATACTATCTTAACAAAGGGACAAAACAACAGAAGCATATGAGAGGACAACATGCAGATACGACAAGCACATACACTGTACAGTCATGAGTGGGTTATTACAAAGCCAGGCGTGGCTTCAGACTAGCAATGTCACGTGGAGAGTTGCCTCTGGAATCTTTTCTTGAAGAGCAAAAGGGAGTTGGGGATTGTTTTACAGCTGAGGCGCCAGCATCAAAAAACAATCTTCATGTGCCGTTAGAAATGGAACTGACAAATTTTCAGACAACACAGATAAGGTGTATGATTTGATGAGAGTATTTTAGGAGAAAGAATTAGTTCCTTTCATAGCCCAGAACAATTAAATACAAGTATAGCATGTAATTATGATGTCAGTAATAAGCATGCAAGGTAAACACCAACATCAGTCCATACAGGATGTTTATAAACAGCACGACTGATAACCTCTGAATATCTCGTCACTTTTTTTAGCACCATGTGTTGACAAATTTGAACGGCAAAGTGACATAATGGTATTTTACTTTGCCTTTTTTATAAAGTAATGGCATCAGTGTTGACATGGAGAAATGAGAAACAGCATCCTACTTTCACCTACGTTGGTGATGCCCACCACTGCCGACAGTACAGAGGGGGGCTGTGGCGTCTGCTGTGTTGAGGAGTGCTCAAGATCTGTAGGAATATGTCTGATATTTAGTTGACACATTACAATGAAGAACAACCGAATATCAAACATATCACACAGCTCTTGGCCTGGGAAGGGCCTGCTGGTAAGGGATTAAAAGATTAAGCATTAAAAGATTACTTGACAGGTCAGGTTGAGTAAGAGTGACAGGAAATTCAGTTAGAAGTAAGACAAATAATTTCATGGCATGAATGTGTCTGAAAAGAAACAATGATGGAGTTATGTTTAAAAAAAGCATTTAATGATAGTCTAAGCCACAAAGCAGATGGAGTTGGAATCCTTGTTAAACAAGTTCATCCAGAACCACATTAGCAGAAAGGATTGATTACTCAAAGAGATCTGGTGCATTCCAAAACGTTGTGAACGGAAGACTCAAATTCAAGGGCTAGTCTAAACAGGCACAACCACAAGGCCTCACACACGGCTCACACTCACTTGGTTCAGCGATGGCCCAGAAGTCCCTGGCAGCGACTCCGGTAGTGACTCAATGGAGGCGTCGCACATATAAGCGAGACACAAGTTCAAAGTGCGTGTTTCTCCATCTGTAGCGTCAGTGGCTCCTGGCTGGGTGGTGGCCCTTTGTCAGTGCTCTGCATGGCACAACGCGCTAACAAGATGTGGGCTTCCTCTGAGCACGTGCTGCCTGGTGATGACCAGTATGCCTGGCAGAGGCCAGATCACACATGTTACACGTGGGCTTTAACGCAGCAAGGAGCAGTGCTGTGTGCATATATGTAAGCAGCGTGGTAATGTAACATCACTGTCCACACGGCTTCAATGTACCAATGTACTGTCCCGCTGAGAGCAGGAACGTTGCATTTGTGTCAATGTTTGTTGGTGTTTGTGCGTGTCGCTGTATCATGAAGTGTGTGAGTGCTGTGTCTGTGTGTGTCTACAGTGCCATGTGGCACAGGATATATATAGGCCTCAGCCTGCAGTGTGAAGTCCCCTCCAACACACAGACTTTACCCTTGATTAATTAACGGTATATTGATCAGTACACCCTGGGGCTCTCTCTCTCCTCATTAGGCAGATCAATAGCTTTGATTTCCATTTGGACAGGAGTTCACAGTCACACACAATCGACCTGCTCACAATACTTTTCAAATCAACATTATATTATACTTTGATAGATCTCTCTCGTACTTGTCTGATAGACAGGCAACATTTTGTTGTCTGCTGTGCTACATTGATTCACATTGTTCCCAGGTAGATGGTTTTGGTCTACATCTTGGCTATGAAATGTTGTAGTAGAATTGTGGGTTCCACTCATTATAGTTTGACAAAGAAGTGTAGAGGCAAAGTGATCCCTCCGGATTAGGGGGTCTTCAGGAGGGACTGACGTTTGCAGTTTTGTTGTCGATCTCAGTGTTTTCAGTAGTACTGCCTTGAACTTTTCAACCATACTACTTCAGGCCTTGTAAGACTGTAAAGTGGAGCACCTGCTCGGCCGTCTGTTAGTGTGTGGCCTAAAGTGCTTTTCAGATCTCCTGGGAGTCTCACGTTAATTGCTCTATTGACAGACAAACAGGAGGATTTGCTGCACTGAACAACAATCCATTGTTCATTCATATCCTACAATGCTAAAGACCTCCAGAAACATGAATGCAGCTCTAGACTTTAATGTCCCTAAGAGGATATTAGTTTTCACAACCCACTATATCTAACAATAAAACAAATACTCTAACAGAAAAGCAAATCACAAAGGAGACTTTCTGTTACTGGCTACATCACAAGAAGCAGAACAGGAGCAGAATGTAGAATTAGACTAGATACCATTCAAAGTTGCTGTCCTTACTGAAACGTGCTTTTGTACAGCATGGAAATGAAGGTCCTGCATCTGGATACTTTTACATGAACATCTGTGAGCCCAGGCATGGATGGTGCAGTCATTGTAGAGGCAGCATCAGCAACAGGAAGCAGAGTGCACATTCTGCCTGTGCATTGCACGGCCTCCCCCCCGTCACTCCTGTTTTCTACTACTGTCCAGCCACCTGACTTTCAGACAAATTACTTTCTATAAATTGCCTATGGTGTGAGACTGGCAACAAAGCTGAGGCATCAGTGAGCATCCAGGAGCTCAAGACATCGCTTCAGGTGGCTAAGAATAAGGAGGATGACCTGGTAAAGAAGAGATTTGAGGTGGCCAATGTGAATGTAAATTTACTCCATCCATCCATCCATCCATCCATCCATCCATCCAGCTGCTCTACAGGTTCATGGTGAAGTAATGCTACACCAGTGAGCATGGGGCACAGGGTAGGGGAACATCCTGGATGGGATTCTCACCCATTCACATATAGACATGCCAACACACAGAGCACACTGCCCAGTCAGAAAGCAACAAAAACCTCTTTAGTTGGCCTAAAAGGGGAAAAACTTCAAGGGGGTCCAACGCCAAATGGCTGTCCACCCCTCTTGGCTATGTTAATTATTTAAGTTCAATTGGATATCCAAACATCCCCAGGTACATAATGAAGTTAATCTGGTCTGCTTCTGGTCCAGTGTGATCTGGTGAAGTTGTTCATTAGCCTTCCTTGCTTTTTCTTGTCATCAAACCAGAGCAGGAATCCAAAGCTTTATTTTAACATCTTACAGGCTCAGTGTCATGGGCCTGAGGGGCCAGGAGATCCAGGGAAAGCAGAGAAGAGTTAATGAATGCTACACTAACAACAACATGACAGGATGCAGCATATCCAGCACTGGCAAAAACACAATCTAGTGTGCTTAGCCAAGGTGATGCATCTTCAGTCGTGATTTAAATACCAAGATCGAGTCTGCAGGCAAACTATTCCATACAGTGGGGGCCACAAGGTAGGGCCAACAGTCTAATGAATGCGTGAAGAGTGTGGCTAAGTTTGTCAGTCGGTTAAACATGGGGGCAACTTGCCCAAGCCTTGCATTGCAGATGAGTAGTAGGATTTTGACATCACTCCAAAACTTGACTAAGTGCCAATGGTATGAGAGCTGGTGTAACATGACAGTATTTTCAAGTCCTACTTATGACCCTTACTGTGGCATTTTGTATTATTTGTAACTCAGGGTGATTTGAACATCCTGAAAATAATGCAATACAATGGTCTGATCAAACATAGACATTGGCATGTATTTCCAATGTTATGTACACACACTCAGTGGTACACCTGGTTATTAATGCAAACAGTGAACCATGTAACTACAGCTGAATAAACTCAGCCTACAGACAGGGTCTTGAGGCTCAGCTACGGTGTGGCTTAGTGATTTTAAATGTCACATAAGTCTTGGTGCCTGCACAACATCCAGTTAGAAGCAGTTTGAGTGGCAAAAACATGAGAGAGGTCAGAGGAGAATGGGCAGACTTGTTATTGCTAACAGAAAGTGAAAATAACAGCTCAGTACAACATTGCTATGTAGAAAGGCACATCCCTTGACGCAGTTCTGGAGTCAAATTGGGTCCAACCTGGCACTACGTAATGGTGTCAAAAAAGTATCCACTGACTGCAAGTTGCATGTGACAAGTGTCTCGCTGGCAAAACAAGCATGGTTCCAAGTGTACATAAAAATGCCATGTACATGCCATTTGGGGAAAAATGACATCCTAGATATATAAATTACTCAAACCAGGTTACAGAAGGGGAATCTATATGTGAAACTACTGGATGTAATTCTATTTACTCTCACCCAACATAAAACCTCATACTCAGATGCCTTCACCTGGAGTTTATCTGTTCTACTTAAGCTCATAAAACAAGATTTAACTTTTCTAAAGACTGCATTCTCAAATAAATGCTTTATTCAGCTAGAGGTTTCCCAGGATTTATTATTGTTTTGAATTGCCAGCATGTACATAAGGCATTGAGTTAAATTAACTATTTATCATTATGGAGATGTAACACGTCACATAAGATATTTCATTTTCATGTAGGCCTTCATTTTTTTACTATTGTTTTATACAAGCCCCCCCTCCCCCCCACCAGCAGTGGTTCTACAGTCAGGTGAGATCCAGGGTATAGACTACACCATGGCAACAAGTAATTTGGGGGTTGGAGCTTCCCTGTGCTTGGTCCTGCCCTTTATAATCCTAATGACACCGCCCAAGCAGTGACCTTCTAGAATTATCCAGGGCAGAATCTCTGAACCCTCCTAGTTTACTAATTGTAAGCCCAGGGGTAGCGTTGCCATCTGGTGAATGGAACAGGCCACAGGGGGCACAGTGTCAGTTGACATTGTTTTCGGGTGGCTGAGCAAAATCTGGACTGTGATTTTTCTGTTTTTAGAATCAGAATGAGATTTATTGAGTAACGGGGAATTTTGATCTTGGTGGGTCTGCTCCATTACGACGTACAACAGGTAAGACGTGGAATTTTACACGTTTCTATACACTAGGCTGTTTACTAACAGTCAGAAGCAACATATATAGAATGAAATGTGGAGGAGCCAAACCACATAGCGATGGAGGTAGTGAAAACTGCAGTGTGGAGCTGAATCATACGGACGTGTGACAGGTTGTGTTTTCTCAGGCTCCTGAGAAGGACGCTGTGCTGCTCTACTTTCCTGGCAATTTAGGCTATGTTAGTCTCCCACCGTACGTCCCTGAAAATTATTGTTCCTAGGAACACCTCCACCATGGAAACCACAGAGTCATTTACGATGAGAAGCTGTGGGGAGGGGGTCTCATTATAAAGTCCACCACCATCTCAACGGTCTTTATGGTGTTCAGAGCTCAGTGATACTGACTGCAGCAGGATGTCAACCACATAACTTCCAATCTGTAGACAGACTTGCCGCTGGTGATGAGGCCAACCAAGGTGGTGTTGTCCACAAATGTCAACATCTTCAGACACTGAGCTCTGGAGCGGTAGTCATTTGTGTAGAGACTGAAGGGAAGAGAGGCGAGCACACATCCTTGAGGAACTCCAGCACTGAGAGTCAGGGTGTCTGATGGATGTTTTTCTAGTCTTACCTGCTGCCTCATGTTTGTCAGGAGATCCATGATCCACCAACAAATAGAGTCTGGCAGAGCAAGTTGGGAGGGATTAGGCTGTAGCACGGTGGGAACAATGGTGTTGCAGGCCAAACTGAAAAATGATTTCACATGAATTTGTGAGGTAAAGCATTAACTCCGATGGTAGTTTTCTGGATTATGAGTATTAAAAAGAAAGGCTATGTACGGAATAACATTAACATTACACAGCACATTGAGTTTGTGTGGATAAAGCTGCCACTGACTCTCTGTTGGAGGGTTCTAGTTGGACAATCCATTAACGGGATTGTTTCTAGGGCAGCGTAGCCTGTATCCCCGAGCCAGCAGTGCGACAGTGATGGCCCGAGACAGAAAATGCCATGTATTTGAATGGTCAATACGGCTGGAAGCACGAGGCGTGTGCACTGCTCTGATGGACCCTCAGGGGGAAGCGGTGGAAAGGGGTGATGGTCATTTAGAAGAAGAGGCACGGGCGAGGTTATCGAAAGGCAACTATCAGATCGTTCAATATCAGACACTTTTAACTATGCAGTATGGTGAGCAGGCACGCCCCATAATGTGAAATGGAAGGTGGCAGACAGCTTCTACAAGTGTGGAATGACGAGAATTATGAAATGACTTTAACAGCCTGGTGTCACTAGATGAGAATGATTACTCAGTTGTGGACAGTCATCTTACAGTAACCATGCGAGCTGTGGGCAGAAGTGTCTAGTGGCTAAAATTAAAGAAACATTACGTAATGAAGTGACTAGACATTTATTAATGGGCAACTGCTCAGCTGTAGCCCATACCTTACAAAATAAAACCACACTGAACAATAAAGCCGACTACATTTGATGGTGTGTGTCTCAGGAGCATGTACACTTGTTCGAAGGGTGCCTGTTCAAACCCCACAGCTGATAGAGTGACCATACCACTCTTTGGTGCTTGAGCCTGGCCGTTCGCTACAAAAACTGCTCCAGGGAGCCCAAATAAACAGCTGACCATGTGCTCTGACCCCAAGCTTTGCTCGCACCCGTGTGAGTCTCATAAAGAACAAGATGGGGTATGAAAAAACAAGCATTCCCAGGAACTCGTATATGTGGATCATTTAATTTAACTTCCTCTCCCAAGACCAAACTTTAGACTGATGCATATATCCCTCTGCAACACTGCGCCTCCATCCATCCATCCATCCATCCATCTACCCATCCATCCAGTCATTTTTCATACCACTTTATGCTATGCAAGGTCGCAGGATGCCTGGAGCTTACCCCAGGCAGCTTAGGGCACGAAGTGGGGGACACCATGGACAGGGTGCCAGCCAACAACATTGTGACTGTGCAAACCTGCTACAGTACCTCAAAAGGTCTTGGGAATAATTTACAGATAAACACTGGATATCATTTAGATTTATTTGTTAAAATATTCACAAACGCATTGTGGAGTGTGCATAGTGTAAACACAAGTATTTGAATATATTTAACATGATTCAAAAACTTTGGTTTCATTGCAAGGGACAATAAGGACTGCAGTAAGAGGGAAAAAACATGGCTATAGTGGTCAGAAACAGAGGTGTCAACGCGATCTTCTGATGCTGAGGTTTCTGCTTAAGTCACTCCTCTAGGAAATGGGCAGCAGACTGACAATCAGCTGCAGATGAGAAGGGGGGAGAGTTAAAGGTGAAAACATTTCAGTGTGTGCCCATCTTTAGCCTGGTGTCATCCTGCTTGTTCACCACAGAATCATACTCTAATGTCTCACTGCGATCCAGGCCAAAAAAGAGACGCGTATGAGAGCAGGGGGTAACTCCACTTGACCTGAGCGACATTCACGTGTGATATCTTACCTGCCCTGTTGCGGGGCATGCAACTTGATTTTTAGGTGGTCTTGACAGCCTCCCCACACAGCACCCTTGAAAACAATAATGTTTAGATTAGAGAAATTAAAACTTACTGTCAAATGATTACCATAGGTTGTTATTTAAAATGCGTTAGAAAGACTTCTGTTAGTATTATGACTATACTACACATTGACGTAATTCTAGAACATCACAGGAAACAAGGTCACATTGGTTGTATGTTGAAAAATAAAGTATTAAAAAGTATCTAAATCTGCTTCTGCTGTTTCACACTTTTTTGCTTTTGATACAAAGACTGTTTATATGCATTCTTAATTAAAATGATTAATTTGATTAAATCCACCCCAATATAAAGAAACGATTTTTCCATGAAAACAGGGAACCATCAGGGTGAGCCATTATTAGGAAGGTTTAGTTCAGTAAATAACCCACTGATGTCATAATGTCTTTTAATCCTTATAAGATGTCATGAGCTGGACAACGTGTCCTTGCTATGCTTACAAGGCTTCTTCTGATTTTCTGTCCACAAACTTGCACACACTGCTTCGTTCTGACAGCTGCTTTTGAAAGCCACTTAGTTCCTCTGCCCATGCAGCCTTCTGCTTGTTGAAGTTGTCTGCACAGTGCCAGTAGTCAGGTGAGATTGGGACATAAATGGAAAAACCAAGGAGAACGTGACGTTACAGGACATGCCTCAGCACCACCTCCCTTCCCAAGGCATTTGACAATTTGTTCTGTGACGGATCTTAAAGTCACATGCACAGTATTTTGACTTAAATATGCTTGCAATGTATTTGTAAGAGACGTGTACTGCATTCATAGACTCAGCTGGTGCCATTTCGTGTCCTACAGAGAGCTTTTCAAAAGTTCATCACTGTAAGTATACTTAATAAAAATATCAACTAAGCAACCAAGTGAACGTAAACTTACATAAAATAAAAACTTGTATGTATTGTTCCTCATTTAACCTGGATGATTTCTGACTATTTAAATTGTTACTAATAATAATAATAATAAATTAATTTACCAAATCCAAATATTTACCAAACATTTTTAAAAACGTAATTTCATTGCATTTTGCTGTCTGTTTTTGCAAACAAACAGTAGGGGGCACTCTTTGTATCTCAGCTGTTTGCCAGTCCTACTAGTCAAGCGACAGGTGTGAAGGCTGAAATCTGGGAAGGCAGAACAGGCACGGAAACAATGGCACAGCAGATCAAACGTTTGTGTCACCTTCCGTGTTCTTCATTTCCCCTTCGATGGCTCTGGTTTCGTCATTCAGCTGTTTCTATATATTACAAAAAGAAGGATGCATGGACCATAGCACAAAGAAAAAAGCAGAGCTACAAACGAGTGTGCGCACCTCCCTTCAAACTTTGCCATTTTCATTCTGTATGCTGTAGCCGGAATATGCAGTTGGAAAATGGGTGAATGGATACTGTACATATTATTAAATGAATTTAATGTACCATTACAGAAACCCCGGACCACCAATTTTCAGTACGTTAACCTTACCATTCACGCTATGGATAAATATTGTATGAAGATATTTTGATATGCTGGGAGTTGTCGAGTTTTTTGATTAAATTTGCATGAAACTACCCTCCTCAGATCCTCAAGCATCAAAATAGCCAGTCTGCTCCTCACCTCCTCTCCCAGACAAACATCCAGCTTAGTTTTTTTGTCATTGTTTGCAGTTTCACTGTCCTTCAGCTCTCTGGCTAGAGTGTCCAGCTGGTTGTTCGCGGTTTCCAGTTCATTTTGCAGCGCGGCCACATCTGACAGGTAGTTCTTCAGCTCCGACGAGATGGTGTTCAGCTTGCCGTCCAGGAACGTGTAATTTTCGAGAACCTTTACCTTCTCGGTGTGCTTGGTGTACAGGAAGAAACACGTGCCCGTCACGCCAATGCCTAAGATACAACTCAACACTACTATCGGCTTCATAGCGACCTGGACGCCAAAGTCTATAAAAGCATATGATTTCCTGAAAAGCTACGAGTTTCCCTGCCGTTGTCTTTAGTGTTTAATCCTTTAGTCCCCTTCCTGAAATTGAAGGCTCACCTGTCCAGGGCTGCCTCTCTGGTATCAAACTAAGCTGTATTACAGTCTGCCCTCAGACTGAGAAAGGGAAAATAGATTATAGCAAATGACTTCTGGCTGCTCGACCCACCTGCTGCAGCCTCCGCCCCTCCGCTTTGTTCAGCGATCACGCCGGTAAGCAAAAGGTAGACAAAAAAATTACGCAAATTATTGTCTTTTCGGACCTGGAAAGTTTCTCGACTGCCGTAAAAAAACGAGGAGATCGAGGGAAACACTTACGGAACAACGTGTCCAAACCGAGCATCAAAAATGTAAGTTTCAAATTATGATGACGTATAAGAACGATCATAATAATGACGATAATACTTCTGTAGAAATAAAGCATGCAGACTGTTCGAATTGTTAATATAATATATAAAATCCACCATGAACGACTCGCTGATGGATAATGTAAAAATGTTGCTTTCGTTAAAGTCATCTTTGGCACTTTACTGCTTAAATAAATTACATAACGTTTTTTGTCTTTTCGTTTTACTTTATACTGAATACTTGCATTCGTTCTTAGAATTGTTTTTTATGCTGATTTCAGTTCTACAGTTTTAAAAGACATTAAGCTATCAAATACAATTGAGCCAAATTTTAAAGTGAAGGCTTGGGTTATGTTTGTTATATTTTGTGGGTGAAATTTTGTCAGTCTTGATGTCGTGCAATTTCGCCCATTAATCCTCGTATGGAATTATTTTACAGGCATTGTCAAACATATTGAAAAAATTCCCTTACTAATTTTCCGAAAACTATTTCAACAACGGCTTTCTGATCCAGAATTATTGATACCTTTGGTAAATAAATGAGAAATGGGCTGCAAATATATAAATATTTTATTTATCTCTCATTCAAATTAACCTATAGTGGGCGTTCTAATTCCCCCACATTCCAACAGATTTCTCCACAACCTGTTCTTTTTCTGGTTAAAGAAAAAGGTTATTGTCTTCAAATAACCTGCCCAAGGGAACAAGGGACCAATAACTGCAGAGTTCTGACTTACACTGTCACTCACTGTCCAGTGAGAAGCACAGCAGGGCATTATTGCAAACATTTGAATGCGGTCCGCTCCCACTTAAAGTTTAATATCTTTTGCTATTCCTCATTACACTTTGTACTTTCAGCCAGTAATTGTGTTGTGTTCTTAAGGCTGTCTGTTGTGTTGTTCTTTTGTGAAGACATTTCAGCAGGTGGATCGCAAAATGAGACTGGGAGAATTGTGCAGCTATTGTCAGAGCATGTACAAACATAGATATTTACTATGTACTGTGGCATGCGAGGTGTGTTGTCAAGGTTCTCCATTGCTGATCAGGTCAAACCAGAAGAGCCGCCTACAGGTGATCAAACTTGACAGGCTAGAGATGGGGGCAGGGCAGCAGAAAAAAAGAGTAGATGACTGGCATGACCTTTGATCATGGAACTGGAAATAGGCCTTTCCCATCCCTCATCCCTGCACCTCATCTGCACGTTCTCTCTCCCGCAGGACCATGCGGTTATCCACAGGGGTGCTCTTTGTCTTCACCTTCTTCCTGGCAGTCCTCATTCTCCAAGCTTTCTGGCAAGAGATAACCATCCGCAATGTCAGGGCCCAGATGCAGGACAATATGGAGCAGGTGCAAAAGGCCGAGGAGCAGATAACCCAGGCATCTGTGAAGATCCAGGAGCTCAGGACGTCACTTAAGGTGGCTAATGATGATAAGGACGAGCTGAACAAGAAGAGGTTTGAGGTGGGCAATGCAGAAAAGGAAATACTACAAAATCTGGCGGCCTGCAACACAAACAAGGTACTTAGTTGTTATGGGAACATGCAGCAGTACTGCATCATGTTGCAGTTCTTAAAGATGCTCACCTTTTTCACAGATGCATGTATTTATATATATAATATTCGAATTAATACTCTCCCAGCTCTCTGTGGTTTAGATGATCTCCCCTTATTTCCTCTGGGTATTGCAGCATTCCGAAAGCATGAGATTAGGCAAACTGCTGTCTCTAAATTACCCCTACTTTTTTACCCTATCATCGAATGGTATCGCATGCAGGGGCTTTCCCTCAGGACCCTCTGTTGGATGAGTGCTTATGAAAAATGAATGGATGATAATCCACAATATAATGTTTCATTAATGTACTGTCAGAGGCAACTTCTGTAAAATTGCTTGCCATTTATAAGAGATTGGTTGCAGTACTAATGTAGTTATCTGGTAACACAGTTAAAAGTGAATGTTGGAATAGCTGTACCTACTATCTGACAACAGATGTTACACAATCGATATCTGTTTATTATTAGTGGGGTTAAGGTCAGGGTGCATGAAGAATCATTTTCACACATGATCTGGCCACCACAGAGTCCTGACCTTAACCCCACTGCAAGCCTTTGGGATGCGGTGGAGAAGACTGTGTGGAGTGGCTCGACTCTCTCATCATTAGTCAAGATCTCAGGGAAAGACTGATGCAAATCCGGATGAAAATAGACATTGAGTCATTGCATGAGCTTATCAAAACAATGCCAAGATGAATGCACACCATAATCAAAACAAAAAAGCAAATTATTAAAGTGTGCGACTTTTTTTTGGCCAGGCAGTGTATAAACTACAGATGATGAAAAGCTCTAATAATTGGACAAAAATGAAAATTTTGGTACTGTGAAGTCCTTGTTAAATTTCATGGAATACATGCAAAGACCAATACTGTTACTATTAGTGTTCTTTTTATCACCTTTACAGATTTTTGCAAAAAAATAGTCTGTTTCATGTTAACTTTCATAAAGCCAGTTCATGTTTACCACATACGCACTTCTGGTAGATGAATATAAAATATATTTTAGAAGGCTACTTCAATTTGACAGTGATCATTATGCATTTATCCTGTTAATGAGAACTGAGAAAATTGTACTGCATTCCCTTCAGGCAGAGAACTTAAAGAAGAAGAAAGATGCAGATGAAATTCTCCAGAAACTGAAAGGTACCACATTTGGCATTAATCATAAATGATGGAGGAATAGGACCAGCACATATGCTGCTTGGATGGCCAGTATGTTCATCTGTAAACATATGTACCACTCAGTGTCTCACAGGGCCTCTCATGCAGTATGTGAAATACATTTCTCCAAAAACCTTTCATTTTTTTTTTTTTATTAAATTTTGTCAGCCGTCAGTAAATTGTGCCACAGCATCTTTCACTCTGCTTCTTAATCTTCTGTCCTGCCTCCCACACTTTCATAATTCATCCCCAGCTTCCAGTCTTTGTTCAACAGATTAAACATCTTGACATTAAGTGCGCATAGTCCTTGCAATCACTTTTCTTATTTTTATGCACCATCTCCTACTTTTACAATCTGAAACAGTAACTTGGAATTCAGTCATTTTTAATCAGCAATGTTCATTGCCTAAATATTAAAAATCCCAACAAGTAAGCTTTTTTATGATGCGTCGTAAGACTCTGATTTTGAAGCTTCTTTTTGGTCTTTACAGCTGATCAAGAGAATGAGAAAAAGGCTATAGAAGATAATATAAAAAACCTGAAAGAGCAGGTGCTAGAGAGAGATAAGAAAATGTGTCGGTATGTGGATGCAACAAATGAAGAAGGAAGGTAAGGACTTTAATACAAGTAAACCAATGAGCTTTTTGGCTTTATGGATACGTATGATACCATTTAAGGGTGGTTAGTAGTTATGCTGAGTGTTTATTTTCTCTGATCTCCAGGAAGCTGTGTGGAATTGGGGAGGCCCCAAAGTGAGACAAACACCCCCCCAACACACAATGAGACACACAAAATAACAGGATGCACACAGATATGTGATAATGGCGCCTCTCCACTAATGGCCCTTGTTCAAACAGTCTGTCTTTGTTTTAGAGGAGTGTTTCTTAAGACTGTCGCTGCTGAGATAATGCTCTGTATTACAGAACAGAATAAACTAGGTAAAAGTCAGATGAATTTTTTGATTTTACATTTGACTGTATCTTAGACATATACTGTGTGCATATATTTTCAATAAAAAAAACAGCAGATGCAAAGACTGACCAACTCTAGAAAAGTATGTGTCTCATCTAATCTGTAACACCTAAGGTAATGCCTAAACATTAAAAGGCTACTTAGACTTTTACTCCCAAACAATGAAATGATGTCAGATAAAGAAAAAAATAAATGTTAAATTGTTAATGGATCATTGCATTGGAAGAGACTAGTGTTTAAACCACCTGTCCTGTACATGTACCTGAATATCACTGTCACTGGCCTGACATATACCGCAATTGCCAGAATTGGTGTTTCAAGAATTGGAATGATTCTATTGCTAAACCAGTCTATAATCTTACGGCCCACATAATTCGCCTTTTGTGAGACTTGCTCTGGGTGGGGTGTTGAAAAGAACCACGTAGCACACGCGTGGGAGGAAGGAATAGGTACTGTATTTGGGGAAAATGGAGAGAGGTCTTCCCAAGCGAAGTTTCACAACATCACCACCTTTGAAAGCTAAAGCTGAAAATGTTCAGAAATTTCAAATGCAAACCAGGTATTTTTTGACATGATTTTTTGAACGCGATTTGTTTTACACAAACTAAACATGGAAAATGAAATGGCCAGTTCCATGCATGTTAAACGTAACAATTACTGTTTGAAGTATTGCACTGTGCGCAGTAAGGTGTTATGGATCATGTTTTAAAATAAAGGGACCGTTTCAAAGTTGCCTAAGCACTCCATGTCAATTTTCAACACAAATGTAATAGTTTAGTAATACATCATGTAACAGTTGTGGTGGAAAAACAGTCAACTCGGAGTCTAGAGACAGCAAATACCTTTATTACCTAGGTTATTCAGTGCACAG
>JAACJT020000110.1:10934675-10982108 GCA_009936485.2 Gymnarchus niloticus | reverse complement strand
AGTGCAGTCCCTGTGTCAGAGAGATTTATACAGGAAAATAAATAAGGAGAAATATATAAATAAGGAAATATAAAATAGCTTATGATAGTTATTATGATGTTTTTATGTCATCATAACACAAATAAATTAAAAGAATTAAAAGCATGTATATTTTAAGATTTTTTTCAGTGGGCTCATTACGTTTGCCTTCAACGTTGTCTTCTGTTTAGTTGCTTTGGGGTACACTGTGGTGTTAACTGCCATCCACTTGCCTATTTTTTGTAACACAACCCAACAATGTTGCATGGAGCCCTGTTAAATGAACTTACTCCCCCAGTAAAGGTTCATGGGTGATTGACGATGTTGGCTGCACATGTTGTTGCTCAGTTGGAAATTTTTACCGAAAGCGATGGACTGTTTTTGTGTATTTGTACAGCTGGAGAGCTTACGGGTGAGATTCACTTTAAGTACCTTACTGAATAGTTTATTTTTAGCTATGAGTTCTTTCAGCATCTTCCTCCAGCTATACTTGAGGAGATCCTTACTCAGCATGCTATTCCATTGATCCAATAAACCCCTGAAGGATTTAGATATAACATAATGAGTTCAAGGCCATACTTTTGAACCTGATCTGGCTCAAATGCTCACGTTATTCCAGGTATTTATACTTGTTGAAGAGTCTATTTACATTACATGCAATATACTGCATTGTGACTGATAAAGGTGGTATACAGTTGACAGGTATATATTGTTGCCTGCTGTCAATACCAACATTTTGTAGCCTAAAGCTGGCGGCTGTACCACTAGTTTATAACTGGCCATTCAAACTTCTCCCCTTTTCTCTACATGCACCTCATCTTCGGACTTATCTACTCCTTGACTTGTCTCATTCTGCCCTATCAAATTTCTCCCCCTGTACGTTTCAAGGGCTTCCCTGGTTTCCACTCACCTCCAGATTTGTTGTCACTTTCCAACTGCCCCTGGACATCTCAGTCAGGAACTTCCCGTTCACTCGCCATCCGGCTCATTTTGCCTTACGGTTAAGTTGGTTTAGTCTCATTTTCAGTCCTCTCTCGCCTCTTCCTCACTGTAGTTTAATGTTGAAATATGTCACTACCTGTGCTTTGGATCTGCATTTAGGGCATGTGTGTCAAGTCAAACTCTCAGCAATTGCTCATCAAGTTCAGCCTCCAGTTTACTTATGACTCCATATACATGCTACTGCTGTTAGCAGGATGCTCATAAAGACTCCTACCAAAAAAGGCAGGAATAATGACAGGGATAATAGGAGGCAGAGTCAGTTAAAATCAATGAGGGAGCAACAGAAACTGAGCAGCAGTGAGACAACGACAGCTCAACCTTGCTTCTCCTTTCTGAGAAGGAGGAGTGTAGGACCCAGTGGATCTGGTAATCGAGCATGGACCCCAGAGATTTTGAGAGTTTACTGGCGAACTCTCACTGTGGATGGAGGGGATGATGTCAGCACTTCTCAGTGCTTCTTCCATTTACTGCAGAGGGAGCATTTCGGTAGGGTTCGGAATGGGCTTTTGACTTGGTGCTCACATGCAGATAAGCCAATATGATGCTCTGGGGGAGTCTAGTAACAGCCAACCTGCGGCTTACATCACATGGAGGCTCAAACCGCTATATTGACACTCTGTGTGGCCTGGTAATGACACATTCACCTCACAGTTTCTGATTCAGTCTTTCATCTGTCTACTCTAACCTTTTAAAATCCATAGTGTGCCCTTACACCAATACAGTGTATTCATTGCCTCTGTCTCATCTATGCAAACTTTTCTCGATCACCTTCTCACTCATTCTCCATGTCACCTGTCAGCTTTTGAGGGTCACATGGAATTACAGCTGTCTGATTAGACTTGCGGATTTATTAGTGTTATGTGTAATATGCAACTTTTTCTCTTTTGTTGAAACACAGTACCTATTAAAATACTCAACACCAGAATGTGCTATGAGTGTAACACATAAATATGAATTTTCTCTTTTTTATTTATAAGACTGTGTATACTTGTTTTGATTTTTTTGTGGTTTGTGTAAGTTTTTGAGAGTGTATTTTTTTCCACCTGTTGCGTGTTCATTTGCTTGTGTATTTAACCGTGTGTGCAGCACTGTATTCATTTATAGTATATGCATTGTTGAATTAGAAGTGAGAAACTGAAATAAACTACATGTATCTCTATATCCTGACGGTCTCTTATGTAGTGAGTTCTGTGGGAACCCTCTGCTGTTCTAGTAAAGAAATAACTTAGAGAGTATGCATGAGAGAGGGGTTCTGAAGGAGAAACCATTCTGATGTTCCAAAGTCATCTGATTGAGGAACGCACCTCAGCGGCTACATAAACGAATTTTGAGAGGCAGTGAGCAGTGGCATTCCAAAACAGAGGTCTGGGTAAATCACCATCCAGATTAGGACAGTTAGCTGGAACAGTTAGCAATGCCTGAACATTCAGTTATTAACAAATACAAGTCTGATGTTCCTAGAACTTGAGTATCGATCTGAACGCCATCAAATGAAACCAGCAACCTTCAGTGCTAAAACCGGTGCTATTCGGAGCTATTCTGAAGTAGCTGTGATGAATACCTCAGACGCCCTCTGACATAGCTGTGATGGATACCTCAGACACCCTCTGACACACCCTCTGACATAGCTGTGATGGATACCTCAGACACCCTCTGACATAGCTGTGATGGATACCTCAGACACCCTCTGACGTAGCTGTGATGGATACCTCAGACACCCTCTGACGTAGCTGTGATGGATACCTCAGACACACCTTCTGACTTAGCTGTGATGGATACCTCAGACACACCCCCTGACTTAGCTGTGAGGGATACCTCAGACACACCTGATAAGTTGCAGCAGATATACTGTTTTCAAAGACATTACACCACTTGCTCGGAACTGTCATTTTTTGTTTCAGAATTTAGCATTGATAATATGAGCTGAAAAATTAAGAAAATGTAGGATGCCGGTGCTTTAAGATTCTTTGGAAAAGCAGTCCTTCTGTTTGGGCTGTGGTCAAGTTGTCCTTGCCATCCAGCATGAAGGATTTGTTGCAAGTCCAAAAGAAATGTTATTTAAGAAGGCAAGGATTACTATGAGTGTTAATACAGTGCCATGAAAGAATGCTTGCCCTCTTCTTGATTTTTGCATATTTGTCACAAAAAATGCTTTCATATTTCCATCCAAACTGTAAGTCGTAAATCAAAAGCAATGTGTCTGCTCTATGGAATAAAGAATGGTGGATGCCATTTACTTTTGTCGGTTTTAACTTATTTCACAGAAAATTATGGTTCTTTTTAAAAAAGTGGAAATGTACCAATACTTTTGGCCATCTCTGTAACACTAGGAGAGCATGAGGAAGCTAAAAAAACAGTCATTATATGCCATTTATTGAAAGAAAAAGGTTATCCAACATCTATATCACCCATGTGGAAGAAGTAATTGTTCGTTAATAACTAGGTGCACCAACTGCAACCAAATGCTTCTGATAATTGGAGATAAATCTTTCACATCAATGTGGAGGAATTTTGGCCCATTCTTCTTTGTAGAATTGCTCTAATTCAGCCTCACTGGAGGGTTTTCAAGCTAGAACTGCATGTTTAAAGTTCTGCCACAGCATTTCAGTAAGGTTTAAGTCAGGACTTTGACATAATTCTGTTCCTTTTGAGCCATTCAGAGGTGGATTTGCTATGGCTCTTCAAATCATAATCTTACTACATAACCTAATCTCACTTGAGCTTCAGCTTCTCCTTCTGGAAGAGAGCAGAACATATGGTGCCATCACACTACCACCACCATGCTTGACAGTAGGTATGATGTTCTTATTGTGGAATGCTGTGTTAATGTCACACTAGATGTAACTGTAATAATTCAGAACACAGTAGGATCCAATTGCAGAATCACAAGGTTTAATCATAGTCAATACAGGTAAGATTTTCAAAAGCCAGTGGAGCATAAAAGACACAGTCGTGGCCACAGGCAGTAGATCAATTCCAGGGTAGAGCAACAAGCACAGCAAGCATAACCAAAACAGGAGGCAGAAGTCAAACATTCAGGGTCATACACTGGCAAATACCCAAGACGTAATGATCACAGAAACACGATACCTGACAAGGAGGCAACTGCACTGCAAGAGTAAAGTAGGAGATTGAACAGGGCACCGCTGGAAACTGCTTGATGATAACGAATGAAGCACAGTTGGTCAGTACTCAGGGGGTGGTAAATGGGAGTAGGTTGGGCATGGCAGGTTAGAGGTTGACTGTCTTGGTGTGGGTGTGACAGTAACAGAACCCATGTCTTCCAAAAAGTTTCACTTTTGACTCATCTATGTGCAGAACATTATCTCAAAAGGCATGAAGGTCATCAAGGTGTTTTTTGGCAAATGTGAGATGAGTCTTTATGTGGCTTTCATCTTGCAACTCTCCAATGAATATTATTCTTGCCAAGTCTCTTTCTAACGGTAGAATCATGAATGCTGGCTTTATCGGAGGCAAGAGAGGCCTGCAGTTCCTTACATTAGTCTGGGTTCTTTGGTTACTTCCTGTATGAGTCATTGACGTGCTCTTGGTAGGCCAGCCACTCTTGGGTAGATTCACTACTGTTCCAAGTTTTCTCCATTTGGAGATAATGGCTGTCATTGTGGTTTGCTGGTGTTCCAGAACTTTACAAATAACTTTGTAGTCCTTTCCAGCCTGCTATATTTCAATAACTTTCGCATCTCTTCCAGAACTTCTTCTGGTCACTTTGTTTGGCCCACTTGACAGGTTCAATTTGAGTGATGTTTAGATTCAATAGAGCTGGCAGTAATCAAGCCTGAGTGTGTCTAGTTGAATTGAACCCAGTTATTGACTAAATGTGCATTGTTAGTTGATTGTGTGAATGAGGGGATAATAACTATTTCACAAAAGGCCAGTTGGTGTTTCATAAATTTTTTCTTCAATTAATGAAACAATCAGTTCAAAACTATTTTTCCTTTACTCAGGTCATCATTGTCTTCTTTTTTCACAGTACTGTGAGTACATTAATTTGTATCTTTTTTTTGCTTCTCTAATGTTTTTGCTGTTATTCTTTATGAAGTGTCTCTATATTAGATGTGGTTATTTCAGTGTACTAGGATTATAAGCAGACTTTTTAGTGCTGCGTTTATTTCTGTTGGAAGTGGGTATACATATGTGTGATTATCATGCATGATATTTTTATTAATTTAAGTGAGAGTAAAATTTTGAGATTCTTGGAGTAACATTAAAATGTTAAAGCAGGATGACTGTTTTGTGTGTGTGTGTGCGTGGATGCGTGCCTGAGATTACAGGGCCAGTACGCCTGAGCGTGTGACACCCAGTGCATGCGTTTCCATGTGCGTCTGTGCGACACTGTTGTGTTCCGCTAAATAAGCAAAACTGACTTTACAAAAAAAAAAGAAACCCACATCGACCTTCAAAGCTGACGACAAAGGGAGAGTGAGTTGCACCTCACCCCATCGATGTTTATCTTGTCTGACTTATGTTTGTAGACACGCAAATCGCACTAAAAATAAATATCGGAAACTACACCCCTTTAAGCCCCCCTTCCAAGTGAAGTGTTCTCAGACATGCGGGCAGACAGGGGTCTGGCCACGCCGTACTTGCCACGCTCTGGGCTTTTCCATGCTGTGTCTCTGCAACTGCCCATGTCTGTGCTCCCCTCCCCCACACAAGCCTGCACCTCTTCTCCCCCACACGGGCCTGCACCTCCTGTTTCTCCCACAGGCCTGTAACCATTTAATATTGTGTAACCGGCACACAGGGAGGTTCTAGTGTCGGACTTTGAGCCACATTCACGTTTCAACTCATTGGGCTCACTCACTTACCCAGAATGCTCTGCAAATTCAGCGTGGTGAAAACAGGACATGCTATGCAGTTTTAACCATTGGCACTGAGGCTCCAGCAAAAACTGGAAATGGAAGTATTGTCCTTCTGTCTCTCTCACTCAGTCCCTGCATTCTTCATCTGCTGAGTATGGACAGTCCTCTAGGCCTTGGACAGACCTTAGAGGCCAGGCGTGATGATGCCTCTTCTTTCCAATGGGAGCGTGACCTACGACCTTTAACCTGTATGGAGACATATCAATGTGAAGGATGCTTCCCAGCAAACTGTACCAGAGGTCTCCTCCTTTTCACTGAAAATCCTTAAGCTCAAGGTTGATAAAAGGAAGAAGACAGCCTAAGTCTGTTTCCACAAAGTCAGCTTATATATGCATTAAAAATGATGATTGTATACAGTTAATCTCAATTTAAACGGAGAGGTACAATGTGTATTTTAATGTATAGATATGTGGTAGTCTGTTTATTTATACATATTAATATCATTTAATTATTCATATTTTTTCTACGTTTCCACAGTAGTTACTTTTCTTTTGTATGGAGTTGGTGTTTATTCACTTTCTGATTTCAGGTTGTCTTTTCTTGGTTACTGAAGACCTGAGCTCTGTCTTTCCTGTTCCTTTAGCTATAAAAAAAAATGTGATAATTCATGCTGCCCATGTGACACGTCAACACTTAAATTTGACTGAGCAAGATCGATTTGACCTGTTTCCATCTAGCATGGTTTTTTTCTCCGCTCTGTTGCAGAGACCACACGTGGTGTTCGGGACATCTTACTATTAAAGTCCTGGAATTACTGTAGCAGTTCTACAGCTGAGCAGGATTCCTGTTCAGAGTCATCTATTTTGGTCAATCCAAACGCTTTCTGTGTTTCATGTAAAGATGATCTCGTACGTCGCTTTTATCTTTCACACATGGAACCAAAGCTTAAGGGATATTTGATCTGTGAGAATTGCTGTGTTCACCAGTTACTCACACACTCAGGCTGATTTTCACTGAGGCACTTTTCAAAGGGCCAGTCACAGAGACCAGGGTGAAGGCACCCTGAGAAGCATTTCATGATCATTACAAGATCATGTCATGAGCCCTTCACATTGTTGCACAGTGCGGTGCAATGCATCAACAACACAATCTGTGGGGGCACTGATGTTCTTTAAAATAAATTGTTGCTTTAAAGACCCCATCTATTTTAAGAAAATATATATATAAAAAAACCTAATCCATTTCTCCCTCTGTCCTAGGAAACACAGCACCCAGAAAGACACATTTGAGTGAGTACATTCTTCTGTGAATTGTCCTCCTTTATTGCACCGTTTGTGGCACTCATGGCACGCTCTGTCATTTTTGTAACTTTTTAAACTGTCTTCTTTTCTTAAGTCCATACTTGGCAAGAAGGAGGTCTGATTCGGAGTGCCTGAAAACACTGAGAATTGTGATGGTGTGTGTGAGAGACAGAGATGACCTGTAGACGTACCTGAATGAGCGTTTTGTGAGGGGCTCTTCGTCGCATGTTCTGGCGGCATTGTCGCAACCAGGATGCAAGCATGTATGTGCCAGCATAAACCCAGGGTCTAGACACCTGCAATCTATAATTGCCTATTGGAACCCCATTGCCATGGCCACCAAACAGAGAGCTTTTCTGCACCTGCTTCCTCACCTAACTTCAGCTCCTCCAATGCAACACTCTGTTTGAACTCATAACCACAGTTTTATGTTCTTTATTTTACGGAAAAACCTATTATTCTTCATTTTTTGTTTTTGCACCACACTGTCTTGATAGAGTTTGAGTAATAACGATTATATTTTTTATATTTATGTTATTCAAATCTTTACAAGTTCAGTAATTCTGGTAACTACCAGAATTATTCAAAATGCTATTGTAAATTTTGTCTGCTTTTGCTGTTGTTTTGCACAATAGTTTTGGAAAAATTCGGTACATTGCAATTAAAAAGTTGAACATTGGAAGTACATATTTTTTTGTTGTTGTTGTAGCTGTACATATATTGGTGTGTGCGAATTGTTTGTGAAATATGTGGTGTAATTTTGAGTTCATTTGTTGAATTTTGCCGTGTGGTATTTTAAAGTAAACCTGAATTTATGAAACAACGTTTTATGAAAAATATTTCAGAATTGTCTTGTCAGCTTCCACAGAACTGTCTCACTAGGGCCCTCTAATTGGCTTAGAGATGTGTCAGTTGGTGCTATGGGCGTGGTTTGGACGCCAGCAGTCTCTTACGGCTCGGTGGGGTGGCAGACCGAAAAAAAGTTAGAGATGGGGCATCTTGTTGGCTCTGCTCTTTGTGTGACAGTCAGGTGCTAAGGAAGAGCGAAAAAAGGAAAGATACGAGGGTCGAAGTAGGGGCAGGTGTTTCGCTGACTGTGGTTATTGTCAAACGCAAACAGTCAGGTGCTGGAAGGAAAGGGGGAGAGAAAAAGTGTCAAGGGGGGAGAGAGTCGGAAGTCAGAAAGTACCTGGGTGAAGCATGCGTGTGGGACCTCAGACACACATGGTGAGAGACAGAAATAAAAGTGCGGCAGAGGCAGAAAGAGACGCAAGTTAAGGCAAATCGGTGTTATCTCAGTGTCACTTGTTTAGTGAGAACGAGAGGGAAGAGACTGAGCCAGACTGAGGGGAGGCAAACAGTAAGAAGAAGGCATAAGATGAGAGGTAGGCGTTCATTCTTTTGACATGCACTTTGTGTCTTTTTACCGGCTTGTGTGATGTCGCAAAGAGGAATATATGATGTGTACAATGAAAGGTAATACAAATTAAATCGAGGACACTCACACTTCCGAGGTACTGAACTGTTACTTCCCATGAGTATACAAACACACACACACACGAACACACACTTGGACACATTCTTATCGCAACTAAATCTTAATTGCCAAAATAATCAAGTCATCTTTAGCTGTTTGGAATGAAACAACCACAAAATAACAAAAGTATTCTTTTTGCTGTAAAATGAAATGTTTTTATATATTACACTAAATTTTTTATGTTTCTATGTTTAGTTTGTTTAAAAGCAGTGGGGAATTTTTTCCATTATCGAGGGAAGACTGTATAATGAGCCTTATGGCACAATACTGCCCAGTCAGCAGTAGAGATTAGTAGATTAGTAGTAAAGATTTAATCTTCTTCTTCATAGATATGTAAAAGTTAATCCATTTTAGCTGATCCTGCATCGTGATAGCGTCATAAATGACATGCTGTGTTTTGACTGGTACACATCACTTATATTTGAAAACAGGTCAAAGTATAGGAAAGCAAAGGGTCTTTCAGTTCTGGACATTTCTGCCATTATAACACATTGGGTCTGACCATTATTAAACTTAAGATATATCTTTTTTAAAATTAGTATATTGATATCAGGTTTTGGATAGGGACATCAAGTATAATAATATGTAATAAAAAGTAGTGCATTAAAAACATTCTGACTGATCAAATATCAATGTATTTATAGCTAAATTCTAATAACATCTGTGACATTCATTCACTTTTGTGACCCAAAGGTCCCATACCACATACATAACTCAGCATTTTCATGTCATAAAATGTTGTTTCTAACCCATGCTAAAATTGCACCTGATGCACAGGTTTGATGGACCACAGGGAATGGTTGTCATCATGTAATATTAAAAATGTATAAGGAAAGGGTATTCCTGAAAATGACGGCTGTTGTTGTTCTAGTAATTATTGCAGCAGTTTTGAAACCATACACTAGAATAATATACAGTACAATGCTATACTCTATGATACTATACATTACAATACTCTGTAATACTCTGAGTGTTTACATCCTCACATTTTTCTTTTTTGTTTGTGTCCATGATACTCAAGGTGTTATTGCCACTGTCATCTCTGAATTGTTGCCTGTATTTTCTATCATCCAGTAGCTCAGTTTGTTATAAGGTTCTGAGTTTTATTTAAAGTCAGCTCAACTACGTTAACAATCATATCAATAATCATAGTATCACATCTATATAATATAAAAAGAAATTAAATATTTGACGGCATTGTAGTTATTTTTTTCTGTTTATCTGTTGGAAATTAAAAACATTTGTTTCTGTGCAGTTTTTTTACTTCTGAACTGCAATTAAAATTTTATTCAGATAGAGCATCCAGAAAAAAAAGGAAATAGGTTTGACAAACGAATCTGAAGTCTGTGTACATCAAATTTTGGACTCTACCGAATTCATGAGTAAAGCAAATCTGTGGCTGAAACCTGAAGGCCTTTCTGATGCTGGCTTTGCCTGTTTCCGAGTGTGAAGCAGATATTAATACACCAAGTAATGCATGCAGACAGTTCCGGCTCATTCACATCTGATCTCGTGTTCTTTCCGTTTAAAATGTCTTTTCTTTGAAGGCTCGTTTATTTGTCAAGTGCCGTGTACTTCCTTAACCTTTATGCCCTGTGTTTTTGTGTATTGTGCATTTGTGTTTCATATACATAAAGAAACACAGGAACAAAATAGATGAAAGTGCGGTTACTTATAGTAACATCTGCAGTACTTCTATTTATTAATGATTGGGAACTGTATAAGTTAACGATAATGCCAAATCTTATCCAGTGTCCATAATTGATATTCGTGGCGAAGACGACAAGTTAGAGATGTGTTTGTTACTGTTTTGTTTTTTTTTTTTTTTTTGTCAGTTTCAAAACTGCTATGAGAAATTTCTGTTTTAGCCACCCGCATTACTCATTTGCAAAACCACTGTGCAATGTGAAATATTTATTTGTATCAAAGATGTTTTAGGCACACTTACTCACAATGTTTTTCGGTCAGGTGTCAGTGGCACCTACCAAGTTGATTTTGTACCAGCATCATTAGGGCCAGGGAGGTTATCAACAGATTGATTACCAGTTTTTAACATGTTCATTTGAAAATTCATTGCTCTCATAGAAATTATCCTTATACTCTTTAGTACTCTCCCTGTCGGATTCATTTCTCATATGATTTCATTTGTTTAGTTTAGTGCTGTAGCAGACCATTATAATATGTGCCTGTTGATTTCCAAACCAAGTATTCTATGATATATACTCCTGTTGGTGAGAATGATGGATGGGCATTCTGATGTATTAACAAAGCTGGAGGTGAAGCATGTTCATCTAATGCAGGTAACTCAAAAAAATACACACTGCGGGGGGGCGGGCATAATAATAGCTTGTGCTCAGTATGTGGGGGGCGGGAAGGTGGGACAACCACAGTACCTCCACATGCACCAGTTCAGCATGCATAACTGGCATCAGTGCGTATGCCCCTGACTCTGCAGCTGCGCCGCCTCTGCTCCCAGCTCCGCTCGAGTGTCTCCTTACTGTACAGGAGATGCTACAGCTGCCCGTGCGGCGCCCCGTTCACCAAGCCTGTCTGTGCATTTACACTCTTTTCATGTACCAAAGCTGCTGCTCCACAGTCATTGTGTTGCTATGCATGGCAAACCCCGCGTAACAGTTTGCCGCATTGGAATTTACGACGCTGATATTACCCAACACAGTAAACCGCTCGTTTCTGTGGCCTTGTTCTAATGCCATCACTGGCATTTCAGCAGAATGCTGCGCTTCAATCTTGTAGCCTCGAAATGTCGAGTTTTAAAGAGAAAATTGAACTGGCGGAGTCAGACCTCCCACGGCAGCGACAGCCGTTAAGTGTGTAAGCGTATTTCGAGTGTGCGAGAGTGTGACCGGATACGCCGTCCGCAACATTTTTGACGGCCCCCTGTCAAGCTTGCTGGGACCATGTAATCGAGTTATGGGCTGTTGTCACGCCACCGCCCCTAGAACGGTAAAATGACATGCTCCTCATTCGGGTTTTTGATATTGTATTGCTTCCTAAGTCCACAGCAGGTAGGCCGACCACTAATGAGAGAAGGCTTTGAAAGTGATGCATTAACAAAGAGTTTGGGGCCTGTTAGTTCTACAGCTGTTTTCATGGCAGCGTATGAATTGCACTGCAAGGCAAAAAAACATTACGATCACGATTAGAACAACAGAACCAAAGCTATCAGACTAAGAACCAGAGACAATGAATCCACACTGAGCTGAACATACTGCCTTGCTTGTGTGTACTATAATCATTGTGTGCGTTCAGCCTAACAGCCAATATTTTCCAAGCTGGCAATAGATATGAAATAAAAGAATAAGCAGAGAGTTTTCCGGACAGAAATTTCTTGAAAATAGCTAAGTCTGTGGATTTTGTTTGGTTTTTATATATATACTTTCTTCTGTTAACCAGCATTTGTGTTCATTGTCTGCATAATGATTCCCCTGAGTGCAAGCACTGCATGTTTCTGTTACTCATCATGACTTTCATTAGGTTTTAGTATAACGGTTAGTAATACGGGACCATTTTGAATTTGAATACATCGTTCAAGCTTGTAGGAAGCTGGAAGACGATATCCGAAAGTGCTGCAGAAAAGAAGCAGGCAAAGAGTATCTTTACTTCAATTGCATTTCCCACTTTGTACATGTACAGTTCCAGCGACTGTTTTTATTTTTTAAACTACCATTTCTGTTTTATTCTATGACTGATCTGAGATGTATTCTTCCAGATCAGAACTAGCACGGAAGCGTATCTTGTCTCGGTTTTTCTTTCAAATTAATTTATGACAGAAATAACACATAAATTCCACTAGAAGATATCTCAAATGTTACTTACTAATGGCACTTTTTTAACAATCAAAAAACAAATCTGTTTTTTGTTCGTAAAAAGAAAGCTACCGCACAGATTGCTACATTTGTTTTCTTATCAGTATAGATTTCCTCATTTTATATGAAATTTGTATTTGAATAATCATAATAAGGATTTCATAAAATGTTCGTGAGCGTGCAGATATAGTCACTGTTCACACCAGAGCTGTTAACGCGTTTTTTTAATAAGGTATAGATACCTAATAAGTACCGTTAACATTCTAATTCCCTTGGCGTCCATAATTCTTTTTAAAAATTAAGATTATACCATAATTTTCCGTTAGGTTAGAACATCTAAATATTACCGCTTTTATAATAAAGTTAAGATGGTGTATCTATATTTTTCATTATACAGTTATTTTGTCGATTTTCAATACATTTTTCCTCATCTCTATATCTCGGTAATTTACGTAATTCATATACACTCTCCATTCATAAAAAATATTCAACAAATTCTGTACTTTTTAGATATTTGGTGCTGGAAATGATCGGGTACTGTTATTCTGCGTGAGAGACTAATTGCAAGAAGGTGTCAGATTTATGATGTTTTGTGTTAGAGACTTGGTATTATTTATTCTTGTGTTAGTGCACTCTTCGCAAGTCGCTTAAAATTCTTCGCGTAAGTAAATATGCGAATAAAAAGTGTTACGTCTCTCTACGTGACAGAGAAGTTAGGCGCAGTTTTAAATCACCCAATACGACTCAGCTGTGATTTGGTCGAGGTCTAAGACCATCAAATGAAGCACCTTTGATTTTTTGGGAAACTCCAGATTAAACGTTTTATGTGTCGTGTTGTGTTGTGTCTGAGTACACAGTTGTTTCCGCCTAGAGACTGAGGTTTCTTAGCAGTTTACAGTACGAAGGTGCTGATGAGGGATTTTTTTGTAATGAAAAGCGCTGAATTAGATAAGTCTGTGCAGCCGATGACTGTGAACACTTTCTTATTGCTGTCGTGATTAGAATACAGTAACGCTCCCACCTTGCCTGTTCAAATGACTGACCTTGTCATTGATAAATAACTTCCAGAGATTTATGAAACGTTTTTTTATGACGTCACTTTCTCTGTTTATTTCTTTCTCCTTTACCACCGACACTTTTGTTTAAGTTTTTAACATGATACTATTGACTTTTTGGTGTAAAAAGACCGTAGAAGTAAAAGGAAAGCCGTATCTGACACCCGTCAAGGGGATTTCGTGAATTAATTGACCATCCATTGTTCTATACAAATATACATGCAGCTCTGCCTCGCTTAACGTCGGCAATTTGTTCCTGAAAACCACGACTTTTAGTAAAAACACGTTAACCGGGCAACTGAATTGCATTGTTTTCAACTGAAGAACAACTAACTCGTTCAACCACCCCAACCATCAACAAAATAAAGTGACTCACAGTAAGATGCATGCATGTATATAAATGTAATAACCATTTTATTGTTTAATATTAAGACATAGATTAGGCTACAGTACAGTAGTTAAAAAACATTTAACATTTGACAATGTTCCTTGGTGAAATTAAGACAAATGAAAAATGAGACCACAAAGGAAAAAACTGTGAAAGAGAGAGAGTACGCGCGCGCAGTATTTCCGCCACAAATTTCCAGTGTAGCCATATAACTGTCCCATGGGCTCATTTACAACGTTTCCCCCATGCTTCAGCCACAAAGAATGAGACTATTCTCCTTATCAAATGAGCATAGGTACATACCGTGTCAGGATTGGTTCTGTTACGAAATCAAGTTTTTACAGTTTTGGGAGCACCACTACACCAACTAATCACGTGCGACAGAGTAAAATGTTGATATCTGCAGGCTTATTTGGTGCATGACACACATGCAGTGTGCCTCGTTTTTATACCATTTCCATCGTTTTCTGGCGCCGTTTGCTGCGGGTGAGAACCGAGAGCCACGCAGACAGCAGAGCGACTTCTCCGCCTCCGACTTCACTTCAGATGGGCTGCTGAACGCAAAGGCATCTTATCGGTTTCCTTCTCTGAGTCTGTCAGTGGCAAACTTCACTCTGCTTTTTATCTGTTGGCATTTGATTTTGGTCAGAGATATAAAACAGAGAATGATAACAGACGAGAGCAGAGAGAGACAACTACTTTTTTGTGTGTATCAGCATGTGGTTAAAATTGGTACAGATATGGATATAGAGAGCTGAAGCAAAATCGCAAATCAAAAATATTTGTTCGTTATCAGTGTGCGGTTCAGTTTAGAGCGAGAGAACGCGATATGGAGTTGTCAGCGGGTACTTCTGGAAATTGATTTCATTCAAAGGTTTCAGAATTGAATTTCCTTTGGTATCTCAGCCTTTCCCCTTGTCTGTTTTATTCTCCATATCCCTCTTTGTTCGGAATTAGTAATTTTTTTCCTTCTGTCTCTCTCTTGCCATCTTCATCTTAACATTTCTTCAGCTTTGTTATTCATATGATGGTATCAAATCCACAAAACCGGAGCAGTATGTTTGAAGCCAAACTTGTAGGTGTTCCCAACATCCATAGTGCCGTTTTTGCTCTTGAACTTGGCTCTAAGTGTGTGAGCGAATGGTCTTAAGCGGGTTGGCGACTCCCCGTCCCTGGCCTGGCACTTGCATCAGCAGTCTGAAAGTGTGCCACCTGGTTTCATCTCTTGTTGTTCGCCTGCAGAACCCATGGGTGTGAAACTGTGATTTTTCAGTGCTCTCTCTTGCCCTTGATCGTGGTGTAGAGGTCCATTGATAAAACTATTTTCAGCTATCCCAGAGTAATCTATAAGATGATTTTCTTAAATGTTCTGTATTCCCAGGACTTATTCTATCACAACGTTAAATAGTCTTAACTAATATCTGCATGGAAATATATGTTATTATATGTTTCATGTTGCGCACATGTGTGTAGAAAGCAGGGAGGTGTGTGCTGTGTCTCACTGTGGTTGGGCCAGGCTTTTAATCTAGAAAAGGTGTCTGAGTCCCCCATAATACTTCTCTAATGTCAACAGACTGCCAGTTTTCCTCCAAAACTCCATCAGTAAGGCAGTGCCATGCGTTGCCCAGTTCAGGTTCCGTTTGCAGGAGGTCATGACTAGAGCAGCGTGACAGTGTGCACCTAAATAAACCTAAATAACGTCACCTGATTGTTTGGGTAAGTGTTTTTTATATGGTCATTTGTCTTTGAAAGCAGTGGGTGATTACTCTTATGTAATGCCTGATGTAGGCTGTGCCTTTTTTAATTTGGCCTTCACAGGCCTACGTATTTTAATGATATACTAGCTGGTGTGTGTGTGCATTAGGGTGTCTATGGCAGGTTTTACCAATCTTAATAGAAAAGATCGATTCACACTCACTGGTCAGCTGGAGGGTCCTCTGTTGAGTGTGCACATGGCGAAGAATGAAGTCCATAATCATTCATGCATTAATGAAGTGATTATTAAATCATTAGCTCCCAGGCAGCTTCCGGAATGGGAACGTGTGTGCTGCTTCTGCTTCTGGCGCCTCCTCCCCTGTAGTGCCTCCTCCCCTGTAGTGCCTCCTCCCCTGTAGCGCCTTGTCCTTGCAGCCAGATGCTTTCCACAGTAGCACCCAGGGGAGGGATACAGAGTGTCAGTGGTCTCTGCTCTCAGCACTAGAAGTTCTGATTCTCACCCACAAAACAACAGGAAACCGACATGACCCGCAACCTTTCACTGCGTACTCAGGTACCGCCTCGCCTCGACCTCCGATGACTTGCATACAAACACGTACAGATGAGTTGTCAACCATTCATGCCATGCCCCCCCACCACAAGTCCATGGTTCTCACAGACCCAGATGTTATCGCTGACTCACTGTTCCCTTGGTCAGTTCTGTCTTTGCATGACCCTCGAGGGAGCCTGTGATTCAACTGCCCAAGACATCCACAGGAACTGTCCAAATCTGTAGCCCCTCAACCGTACAGGGTTATGCATTTGAAGAGCCGTTCATTTTATCACATGCTGCCATATATCCTGTAGTGCTTTACCTATGATACTTCTAGATACCCAGAATTAGGGCATGCAGACTGACACGGTAACATTCACACACTGACACACTGACACACAAAAAAAAATCAACGCTCAGAATGTAAACACAGATCCGTAATTCACAATATTTATATATGTATGATATAGTCAAAGCAGCACGAGAGCACAGCAGAAGCAGTGGAAATGTTATTAATTTATAGAAACATCACCTTACAGGTCATGTGATCTGATTTTGAAGACCGGTGTGCTACATTAGGTGATTAACAATTTAATAAGAAGTTTAGAAAATTCCAGTTAACACTGAGTTCTTAATTTAAAAAAGAGTAATATGAGATTCAACATAGTAGGTATCGTCTACATTCATTTTCACCTACTTACCTTGGACAGGATCACCTGGAGCCTACCCCAGGCAGCACTGGGCAAGGGTACAACCTGGACAGGATGCTAGTCTTCTGCATTGCACCTGTGTGCACACACTCTGTGAGAATTTAGAGACCACTGTAAATCTAACTGTGTGTCTTTGGACTATAGGAGGAAAGCCACATAACACAGAGAGCAGAGGTGTGATTCAAGCGCTATGCACTGAGCCATCATGCCACCCTAATTGTTGTGTCAATTCCACTAAATCTAAACAAAACAATAACAGCAATAACAGAAACAGCATGATGACACCCATAATAGTAACAACAACTATAATATTAACAGCAGTAGTAATAGTAACAGTTTTTTAATGCACATATTTTGAACACTTTACAATTCACTATGCATGCAGCAATTTAAAAAGAGGCGATTTTGCCAGATTTGTTCCCCCTCGAATCCACAGAAGGCCTTTCTCCCCAGAAGGGCCTAGGGTGCTCAGACTGAAGGCCTTTCTCCCCGGGGGGAGCCTAGGGTGCTCAGACAGAAGGCCTTTATCCCCAGGGGAGTAGCATTGCAACAAGCGCCCTCACTCTTTACTCATTTGCAACATTAGACCACTTTATTGGTGGCAGTCGGATTATCTAAGTGTGAAAGCAACAGGTCACCATAGATGAATGAGCTGTAGCTCGGATTTCTCCCTCGTGTTTATCCTGGACCCTTCCTGCCAGAATCATTCAGGTGCTCGGGAACTGCATGCATTACTCACATGGAGTATACGAGAATTGATCTGGTTTCCAGAATGGCCACCAAAAATCTAAGACTTCATGATTTCATGTATGTACAGTAAGACAACGTTGGTACATATATAAGATACATTTACATATCAGTGTTACCTGCACATTGTTCTTAGCTCAGTAGTGATGTGTCGGTCGCGAACAAGCCGTTCAATAGAGCTGGCTCTTAAGTGAACGATGGGAGCCGGCTCCTAACTGAGAGCCATTATTTTTGTTTATTTATTACAAAACACAATGTCTTCTTAGCACGGGCAGGAACTCCGTGCATGCATTGACTGTGAATGAATGTTGTGTTAATGGCGTGCGTGCCGTGCTACCAATCACGTGATTAGTTAGACAAGGTTCATACCATCAGGTTAAAAGTAGGGGGGGTGGGGGTGCTGACGGTCTACAGGTACACTGTTAGAAAGTTGATAGATACTACTAAAACAGTTGGGTGCTGCTGTTTTGCACGTTGTAATATATTTTTTATTTGACTGTTATTGATAGATCTGAGACAGAAACAGATCTTCCTCTTATAAAACAAAATGTTCAATACACGTGTAATAGTGTTTGATGGGTTTACATTTAATCTTTTTATACCAACCACAATGTAAAATTATGGTATTAAGGACATTATAAAGCTTAGTACGCATATCAGTCATGGGTCAAAACAGCACTAAATTTGACTGAGGCAGAAGTGGTAAAATGAAGAGCAGTTTGGGAGCCAAATGATCTGGCTCACTAAAAAGAGCCGAAATTCCCATCACTATAGCTCAGGTCTTCAGCCTTCTTATGGTTAGCAGTGTTTCCAGGGTTACTGGGTGTTTGAGGTACATTTTAATAGTCTGCACACGGGTAAGATTTTTATAATACAAAGAGGGTGAGATGGGGGGGGGGGGGGGGGGGCAGCTTTGAGGATTCCTGGCAGCTGAAAGAGAGATGAAAGATGACATTACTGGCAGTTCTGTTCTTTATGAGTGAGAAAGAGAGCAGGACTGAGAGAGAAAAAGAGCTTAAAAGAAAGATAGTCAGAATGAAAGATAAGCCAGTAAACCACTTAAAAAGGCCCTGAGGTTGACACCTTCACATCCTCCCCCTTTCTCCATTTTTAAATATTCCCCTCTCCTTTAGTCTGTATTTCATATTATATGTTATCGAGTCAACTGTCCAGAATACTTTGTTCTTCAAGAAATGTCATCCCTCATTTGTTCACCTTTGTTTTCCTTTTCTCATTCATGGTCATCGATAGGTACTTTTGAAAAATGGAAAATTTTGAAATGGTTCTCTAACACAAAAATGATATCAACTGTATTAAGAGTGTTGCTGTAGTGTAATTATCAAATATGTGTATATATTATGCACTATATAATACTAATATATTTGCTGGGAGCTGGGTATACTTACAATACATGTATTTGCTCATTTAGTCCGGTTCTCTTAACATCCTTCCTCTTTCCAACTTTCCGAGTTGCGTTTTTCTTTCTTTCTTTCTTTCTTTCTTTCCTACCTTTCTACCTACCATTTTCAGTTGTTCTTTATCTCTTATTTCTCGTGCTCTCACAATACCAATTTTGAAAGATCTCTGAGTTTCATGGCAGTTTTACTAGGCCGTGGGGTATTTCATTAACAGAAATATCGGTATAGGTATAGTTTCCAGTTTGGCAGACTTCATTAAGTGAAATGACGCGTTAAACTGCTGTTAAAATATGTTTACCGCTACTTTTCTTCAAATGTTCTATAGAAAACCGAAGAGTAACTTCATCTCTGCTTTAGAGGCTCTGCACCTCCCTCTGCTGGTCGACTTGGTAAACTACAGTCAGGCCTTTGAAAAGAACATTGAACATGGCTATTACGTATTAAAAATTTACGGTTGCTGAAACGCGGTGTGTAGCATTGTGCATGGATTTCAATTTTAGACTTAAAAAAAATTGTTGAAACTTGTATCTGTATGCACGCAGCTCAAATCGAGGTGATTCCCTGTAAGATCTGTGGAGACAAGTCCTCTGGAGTACATTATGGTGTCATCACCTGTGAAGGCTGTAAGGTGAGAAAACCCCCTCACCCACTAGCCAGCAGCTACACCATCAGCTACACCCATCCCTTTGAATAAACACTGAAAATACACAAATATGCTTGTTTCTCTCAGGGCTTCTTCCGGCGTAGCCAGCAGTCCAGTGTTTCATACTCCTGCTCGCGTCAAAGCAACTGCCATATTGATCGCTCTAGCCGCAATCGCTGCCAGAGCTGCCGGCTGCAGAAGTGCGTTGCTCAGGGAATGAGCAGAGATGGTGAGGGACGGCGCTGGGGCCCTTGGAGGGGGGTTTGGGAGGGAGCAGCTGGGATGCCGAGGGAGGCTGACGCTCCCATCCTCCATGTGCTGCCCTCTGCTCGTAGCAGTGAAATTCGGCCGCATGTCAAAGCGCCAAAGGGATTCCCTGTTCGCCGAGGTGGAAAAGCACCGGCAGCAGCAGCAACACCTCCAGAGCAGCCCGGGCGAGGTGCCTCCGCCGCTCCCTTACCACAGCAAAGAGCCACGCAACCGCTCGTCCCACTTGCTCCAGCCCTTGGCACCATCCTACCCTTTCCACTTGGAGCCTGAGCTGCCATCCACCTCCCCAGACGTGCACGCCTACCTGGACTGCTCTCAAGGCAAATCCCAGGCTATGGCCCTGGCTTACAGAGGGTCGTGCTCATTGCCAGAGTCCAGCTCTCAGGGTCGAAGAGAGGGAAGCAGGCTGTCTGAGGGGAGAGGTAGGCACTGTTGTGTTTCTCTCCTCCCGGGAGGTTCGATCCAGTGCTCTGAGAACCATACTGATGGCTGACTAACTGATCTGTCTGGCTCTGGCAGGAGCGAGGTACCAGAGGTTTGACTCTCGCCAGCCCTCTCCCCAGCAGCTGGGCTTGGGGATGTCCCGAGGGGAGGTGAGGGGGACTTATGAACCAGAAGACTCTTTCTGCTACCCCAGCTCAGTGCTGTGTATAGGTGAGGGGACTGAGGCACGCCTGTCACCAGACACCATACTGTGTCAGAACCTTGGCTTTCACAAAGTAGCATTCATGGTGGAGTTGTCTGGAGAAGCATGCTGTTTGTGATCACTGTTTGCTGATTGGCTCGTTCGCCTGTTCGCTTTGCTGCCTCGCAGAGGAATTCTGTGCCAGCATCCTGCGTTCGCACAGGGAGACCAGTCAGTACCGTGTGGAGGAGCTGCAGGCTTTGAGATGGAAGCTCTTCAGCAGAGAGGAGATTCATGCCTACCAGAGCAAGGTGCTGGGGTGATTGGGCAGTAAAAATAAGGCCTGTGATTGATCACAGCAGTGCATTACCTCTTAAGCTCATGACAGGAAACAGGAAAGAAAGAAATCAGAAAAAAGAAATCAGCCTAATTGAATCCTATGGCAGGCTAAATGCCAGAAATGATCTTAAGAGAATTTAGTTGGGCAACTAAACCCATGAAGTCCAAGCATCAAGTCTGACGACAAACCGCCAATAGTTTAGTATTTAATCTAAGAAGGGTCATCAGGTCCAGCAGGATTTCTGATTTGGTTGAGTACGGTGGTTCTGAGTACTGACTATGCCT
Organism: Gymnarchus niloticus; assembly: GCA_009936485.2. Taxonomy (NCBI): domain Eukaryota; kingdom Metazoa; phylum Chordata; class Actinopteri; order Osteoglossiformes; family Gymnarchidae; genus Gymnarchus; species Gymnarchus niloticus. The sequence continues at coordinate 10,960,872 of JAACJT020000110.1, read as the reverse complement.
GCCCCATTCTGTGATTTCCCCTCCAGTCTGTGGACGAAATGTGGCAGCACTGCGCCCTCAGGCTGACAGATGCTGTCCAGTACGTGGTGGAGTTTGCCAAGCGCATCCCCGGCTTCCGGCAGCTGTGTCAGAACGACCAGATTGTCCTACTGAAGAGCGGTGAGGCAGGCCCCATTAGCAGCAGAGGTCTTCTGGTTGTAAAAACACTCAGCCTTACTTGACCGTGACTTGACACTCACCCCCTTCTTCCCTCAGGCTCCATGGAGGTTGTCCTGGTGAGAATGACCCGGATGTTTAACATGGAGAACAGTACAGTCTACTTTGATGGCAAGTTTGCCAGCACAGAGCTTTTCAAATCCCTGGGTAAGGAATGTTGAAACCTAGTTAGCTTTGCTGTGCGACTCATAAGACAATGCCCTGATCCTTCCCAGAAACATGTACTTCCCTGAATGACTTGTTCCACTGAAAACCTTTCATTATTCCAAAGCGCTAAATTAAATCAATGTGTGCTAATCTATAGTCAGCAAAATGAACTCCCCTATGACTAACTCCGGCTTTGGCTCTGTCTGTCAGCCTGCAGTGACCTGATGACATCAGTGTTTGATTTTGCTCATAGCCTGTGTGCTCTGCGGCTGACTGAGCAGCAGGTGGCGCTCTTCAGTGCTCTGGTACTCATTAACACGGGTAAGGAATAACACATGAGCAAGTCCTATCAATAACACAAATGGATGGAAATTCATTGCATACTGCAGCAAAAGCACATAAATTGCAAAGATACAAACAAAACTCCAGATAAAGTGCAAAGACAATACACATAGTGCGCTCAAAGGTGCTGCAGAAATACAAGTAGAAAAATAAAAAAATAGGAATAGACAACAGGTGTAAATGTGATGTACATCATACAAAGTACATACACACTGCATCTGTGTGTCTGTGCATGCTTTAGATCGTCCGGGCCTGGAGGAGCGAGGCCGTGTGGAGAGAATGAGGAAGGAGGTGGAGCTAGCACTTAGCCACACTCTGCACAGAGACAATCAGGATGGTCTGTTGCATAAGGTAAGATTACCACTCGGACAGGCGAAGACTGCAACAATAAAGAAAGGCGGAGTAACAGGAAATACCGCAGTTAAAATGCAGGGGTAGGGCGGTAAAGATGATAAGCTGCCCAAGATGAAATTCTCTGTCTGCAGTTAGTGATGAGACAAATGAGGCTTCAAAATCTGTGGCAGGTGGGAGTATCCTGAACTAACCAATCAAAGCTGGTGCTAAATGAGGCCTCAAAACCTGTGATAGGTGGGATCTGGGATTGATTGGTAGTTTGGGATACCCCCACCCACCATAGGTTTCGAAGCCTCATTTGTCCCATCACCATCTGCAGTTGTGAATGGTTTTCAACGTGTGTGATTCGCCACTCAAAACAGCATTGATTTGTGATTTGTATTTAATGCCCTGTTTTGAGGTAATAGGTTGTAGGAAGCTGTGATCCCTAATAAGCTGGTCCTTTTCCTTGATTCCTAGCTCTACCAGAAAGTTCCAGTATTGAAATCACTGTGCAGCCTACACATTGAGAAACTGCGATGGTTCCGGCAGCTCTACCCTCTCACCGTGCACTCCCTCTTCCCTCCTCTATACAAGGAGCTATTTGGCTCAGAAACAGACCCCCCCCTACTGGGAATACACTGAAACTGTACCATGGATCCCCAAAAAACAGATTAGTAATGACTGATAATATAATGTTAACATTTTGATAAGACTTAATATATTTGTAATACAGTCCATTGATAAATACATGTAGATGATACATATGTATATAGACATCCATGCACTTCAAGAAAATTGATTACAATTTTCATTACAAATAGCAGATCCCATCCAAGTCACTGTCTTATCTGCTGTGTAACCCTATTTCTGTAATTCATGGAATTACCAGAAAATGATCACATAAGCAATATAAAATAGTTAAAAATGAGTCATGTTTTTTTTTTTTAAATAATGACTGTTTTAAGAATATTTTTCAAAATTGCAGGCCTGCTTGGTGATTTGGTGCTGTCAAAAAATACTGAAATATGAACAAGCCCCATTTCTGCTGACAATTTAAAAATGCACCTCGGGTGACCGGAATGAGTAAGACACTGATTCTCAGGGTGTGTCCAGTTTGCATCTACTATCATTTAAGATGATCATGCATTATGGAGTTTGTCTTCACATTTTGTTTAGTTAAAAATATGCTTGTGCCAAGGACAGATGCACCCTCTTCAAGTTTGAATAAGCAACCATGATTACAGACCAAAAAGCATGGTGTCATGCAAAGAGGCAACAGTCATATGCCATGGTTCCTGTAGGCCCAAGAGTCTAAGTAGGACTAAGCAGACATTCCTTTTTTGCTTCCTGGCTTGCTTTGAAGCCTGAGTCAGTTTACTTGTCCAGGTGGTCTCTGTTTGTTCTCTCAATGGCCGCACTGTAGTGCTGGGACAAATGAGGCTTCAAAACTTGCGTGGGGTGGGAGTATCCTGAACTATCCAATCAATGCTGGTGCTAAATGAGGCTTCAAAACCCATGGTGGGTCGGAGCATCCCAAACTACCAATCAATGCTGGCTATCCCACCCACCACAAGTTTTGAAGCCTCATTTGTTCCATCACTGGCACACTGGGCCAAAAAGTAAGGCACCACTGAAAATGCACACTGTGACCTGAAGATCATTTTACGGAGAAACACCGTATCTCCCGGATGATTTCTGGCATTGTTGTCTCTCATTTCGGAAGAGGTGTCAGTAGCATTTAAACAACTACAGAGTTTATATGCTGATGAATAATTTACATGTCCTCCGTGTAGACAATATGCTGATTCTGTTACTGTTTCACCTGGGCATTTAGAATTATTTAGCATAGCATAGTTAAATAGCTACTTGTTAAGCTTCAGTTTTGAAGGTAATTTTTATTTCACTTTTGGGTCAATTATGTAAAGCTCTCTATACTAATTATTTGGTTGTTCTACTCTTTGCACTTAGCTGTCAAAAGGAAATACGTGTAATAAACTGATTTTAAAATAGTGCCTGTGTCTGTTTTTTGCATTATGGGCATAGGGTTGGGTTGTACCGGAATACAACTGGTATTATGTATTCAGAATACAAAAATCGTATTCTATATTGAACTCACGTTACGTTTATAAAACAGTACTCGAAAATTCAGGTACTTTATGACATTTACGCCAAATACTTTGAAATTTCTTTTTAATAAAATCATGCATATTTTTATATATTACGTTAGTCTAATTTCCGTCTGTTTCTGTCTGTAACGTTACCTTATCCTTCTGCGCACATCACTTCCTTTCTTGCTGTCCGCGCAATGGGTTTAGCGATTAGAGTAAATTAGTAAACAGCCTCAGTGCATTTGGTCACCATTTTAAACTAATTGGAGTTATGAACGGCAAGAACGTTTTAGTGGAGTGCAAGCTGTGATTACTAGGCATAGATATATGGATACCCGAAGCGATCTGTAACCTGCTTTTGATCATTTTTTTAATTTTTTTTTATTTGTGTACTCTAGGTATGAGTAACTCAGGTAATTTTACTTTTGTAACTATTGTATACAGTGTATCTTTTTTTCTTTTCTAGTCCAAGCAATTTAGTATTTATAAACATATTATGGGTTTTTGATGATTTAAAGAAAGACTTGTGAGATCTGTTAATGGCAGGCGTAATAGAGGAGTCTATAGTAGCCTTTGTGCCTCACCGGCTGTTTTGGTTCGGAAGAAGAATGGTGATCTTAGGATGGTGGTGGATTATAGAAAGCTGAATAATCTCACTAGGAAAGACGTGTACCCATTACCTCAAATTGAGAAGACGTTCACGCTGCTAGCAGGTTCAAAGTGGTTTAGTGTTTTGGACCTCAAGCGTGGCTGTTATTAACTGGATGTGGAGCATTCAGATAGGCACAAAACAGCCTTTACCACATTCTTTTGAAACTGGCAATTTTGTAAGATGCCACAAATAATAAAAAAAGTTACACTTATATAGTGCCTTTCACAAACCCAGGCTTGGGTGCTGTGCTATATCAGATCCAGAATGATCAGACCAGGGTAGTGGCATATGCAAGGTGAGGACTCTCCAAGTCAGAGTGTAATTATCCAGCACATAAGCTGGAGTTTCTGGCTCTTAAGTGGGCAATCTGCAAAAAATCCCACGATTACTTATATGGTGTTGACTTCAAAGTAATAACTGACAATAACCCGCTAACTTATGTTCTGACCAGTGCTAACTTAGATGCAACACGTCATAGGTGGCTTGCAGCACTGTCTACTTACACTTTTGACATTCATTACAAATCTGGGAAGTGCAATTTGGATGCTGATGGCTTGTTTCGCCATCCAAAGACCTTACTCTGTATGGGGATGAGGCTGAAGAGTTAGGTCGAAAGATAGCTACTATGCTGGAGCACAGTAACCTAGCCTCAGAGGAGTTTGCTGTTTTGGACAGTAGTGCAGGAAGCACACTTTGTATGTGTCATGGTATAAAAGCACTTGTGGTGACTGAAAGTGAGGATGAAGAAGAAGATGTGAGTATTCTTCCTGCTGTAGAGAGACTGTTGTGTGATGATAGTGCAGTTCCAGAACATCTGGAAGAGCCATTTCCATGGCCAGGCAAGCCAGTGTTGCCTGGATTTTCAACTGAAGACTGGCGAAGAATGCAAAGAGAGGATGCTAGTTTAGCATGTGTCATATCGATTTTGACTCAGGAAGTGTAGGGCATGCGAATGGTGTGTGAAATGGAAGCGTAGCACACAAAGAGCGGCAGAACTGGTGAACATCAAGGTCAGTGCCCCCCTTGAGCTCGTATGTTTTGATTTTTTTCTCATTGGTACCGGATTCGCAAGACACTAGGAATGTGCTGATTATCACCAATCATTTTACTAAATATGCACACGCATACCCAACGTGTGACCAAACACCCAGAAGCATTGCAATGGTGTTGTGGAAAAATTTCTTTTGCCACTATGGGTTTCCTCATCACTTGCACAGTGACCAGGGAGCTAGTTTTGAGGCTGACGTCATTGCTGAGTTGTGTAAGTTGACTGGCATTACTAAATGTCATACTACACCCACCATCCCAGAGGTAACCCAGCGGACATAAATATGTGTACAACTTAGCTTCAAAGAATCCAGAAAAGCTTCAGACTTTGAACAAGAAAAGGTAGGATTCTAAGGTCCTTGCTATGCCTTTAACTGCAGGGGATACAGTTCTTGTCAGAAACCTAAGTTTCCAGAAGAAGCATAAGATTTCTGACAGGTGGGAATCTACAGTTCATGTGGTGGTGGGACAGCCGGACCAATATATTCATGGTTATAGGGTTAAGCCTGAAAATGGAGAGAGCAGAGAGAGAGTTCTGCATCGGGATATGCTGCTCCCATGTGGGTTCTTGCCTATAGCAATAGGGAAAGGGCAAAATATAGAGTCTGAACAGGTCCTAATCACTCAGGATCTGGATTGGGAGAGTAATGATTTTAGGTTAGCGTGTTCACTGGTGTCGGAAGTGGAGGAACAGCTGGAAATATTTGGCACACGTGGGTTACTGGAGTCGGGCGCCATTGAACACCGAAGCACCTGCTTTTTCACCTTAGATACTACTACTGGGGAAAGTCCTGCACCGACACAAATTAGGCTGGAGAGGAGACGAACTCCTCCAGCTTACCTAGATGCCTACCAGGTGGGCTCCTACGTAGGATGCAGGCCACATATAGTTCATTCACAAGATAGTAATATGGTGATGGGTTTCTTATTTCTTTGCATAGTCAGATTTTTCAGATATTGCAATTTTGGATATCTTAGAATAATGAGGGTATCATATTTTAAGTGGGGGGAGGATGTAACCCGCTTGCAAATTGTGGTTTTTTTATTATTTGTATATTCTAGGTATGAGTAACTCAGGTAATTTTACTTTTGTAACTGTTGTATGCAGTGTATCCTTTTTCTTTTTTAGTCCAAGTAATTTAGTGGACATATTATGGATTTTTTTAATGAGAATTGTCAATTACATTTTTGACAAGCGCAAATGAGGTCGTGGCAGCTTGTTACGGGCACGTCATCACGCACTGTTAAAGAGCCAGTGGCTTGCGTCAATTAGAGTCAGTTGGCGGGATGCAGTGGATAGAAGTGGAGGCTGCTGCAGAGTTAGCTAAAGTTCATTTAAAAGATCTGTAACATCTGACCTCTTTGTTAGACCATGCTGGTGGAGCCCAGCAGCAGTGGCAAGAAGAATTGAGGATTTTGTCGTTTCCTCATCGACTGCACGAGATTTTCTTTATATACTCAAAATTTCACCTGTCGTATACAGGAGTGATTTTTTTCTACTTTAAATGAAAAATACCTTGACTGGAAAGCAGGATTTTTGTTGAAACTAATCCTTGGACAATCATTGGGGTTTGGGGTTTATTATTTGTTTGCTTTTGCTGTTGGGTAAAATGTGCTGTTAATAAAATAGTTAAGTACACCCCATCCACTCAGTATCAATAATTCACTTTCTTCTTGGTACAATTGGAGTTGTGCAGCATACTACTGCAAGACCCTGTACCCTAGCCTCTTCTAGACAAGGGTACAGATACTTCGATTCTCAAGGGGTACTTATTTGGCATCAACATAAAACTATCAAATATTCTGTTATTTTTTACTGTACAACGTGGTTGCAATGTTCTCGCAAAAATATTAATTTATTGCTGACCTTCCTACACTCTTATATCACAATCAGTACATGTTTCTACTAAAAAACACTATCTATGTCCCAAAATCCTGACACCCACAGCCTGTTAAAGTAGTACTTTAAATAATTTATATTTAAAGTAGTTTATACTTAAGGTAATACTCCACTTTAACATATTGTGGGTCTTGGGATTCTGAGACACAGAGGAGCAGGTAACTGTTATTGTAGGATGCAGTAGATTATAGAGCCAAATACATAGAACATTAGGCTATCAGCTGGTAATTGTCCATTCTAAATTTAACAGCATGCTATATGTAACATTAATGATGGCATCAAAACACAAAATACTCTTCACTCATACAAATATATTGAGTATTCTAGCAGAATACAGAACTGAATGATGAAGACATTAATTATTCAATTTAATTCAATTTTATTTATATAGCGCCTTTAACAAGAAGCACTGTCACAAATCTCTTTATATAGTCCTGCGCCCAGGGTCCCCAGAGAGTAAGCCAAAGGTGACAGTGGCGAGGAAAAACTCCCCTGAGAGGAAGAAACCTTGAGCGAAACCAGACCCAAGGGGGTAGCCCATCCTCCTCTAGCTGGCACCGGGCAGGACAAATTCATTAGTACAACTGAAAACAATGATGTTGTATAACTGTTAGGAGGACAACAGGGTATTTGAGGATGCAGTTAGGTGATCATAATTGAAGAGCAGATTCGGTGGCTCAGGAGGCAAGCCGGTCAGTGTGGACAGCTGAAGTGGAAGGAGGGTGTGGTAGACCAGCAGATGACATGTGCATCTCTTGAATCCAAACCTCCGAAAGAAGGGGGGGCACGGGGAAAATAGAATGTGTATGAGCAGAGCAGCAATTTAAGGTGGCAGAATAATTGCAAATAAAATAGCAACAGCCCCGTCATAACTATATATGGCACCTTAACTATAAAGGAGAGGCCAGTAGGGACACAGGCATGAGGAATCCTTGATCGTCAGCACTCCAACAACACACAGAATATGCAAAGTGGGAGTGATGGCACTGACAGAACAGTTCATCCAAAGTCAATGGCACTGACCCATAATTAAAGCTGTGTATTTAGTATTTAGGCACAAAAAACCTATTCATAATGTTCTGCCCAGCCCTGTGTATTAGGCAGCACCTGGTTTTTCAGGATTCCATCACCTACAATACTCACTGTTGGCAATGATGACAAATTCTGCCGTTTTAATGTCTTACACAACCAACAGTATTTAGGAAGTATGTATACCTTGATCTTGTTAATAAAAATCCACACTCAGCCACAGACTCAAAACAGATCTGACCCTAATCGTCTCCACTCCTCAAGCCTGAAAAAATGTTTAGTCTTCAATCAATTCAAATACTAGGAATTGCTGATGGGTATATTTTCAGTGACCTCTGCTAACATTAAAAAATACGGATTAGGAGATACTGTAAGGAATACACTCGTTGTTTTGGGTAGGAGCACATATGAGAAAAATACGATTTTTTTACACAAAGATAAGAATGAAGTATAACCCATTCCCCAGTTTTTAAGATGTGGTGAAACAGGAATTTACTTACTTAACATATCTGAACCGCTTTAGAGGCTTAAACTCATTTTTGACCACGCGAATTACAAGGTAGCATTACATAACGTAGGTCACCTAATTCCGTGTAAATCCCGTAAAACATCATCGATAAAAAAGACACTTCTCGTTAACTTCGGTTTACATAAAATATTTTGTAAACCGTATTGCGCAAGAATTTCTGGTAACTTTTTAAAGCTATATTAAACATCTGATGGACACATTGCGCAATGGTGTCCAGCTGCGTAGCAACTGTGTTTTTGTGACTAACAAATTAAGTTATAAAGAAAGTATAAAGTTCGTGGCGTTTTCCATGCCATAAGAAGGAACGGATGTCAATTCGATTATATCGATAACAAAAATAACAATCTAACCATTTTCCAGACAGAACACTTCTTTAATGTTTTGAGTGAACTCATCACTCCATAGCAGCTTTGCTGTCCATGTGTAATAAATATATTTGAATACAATTAAATTACATTAATGCAACTATCACACCCTCATAAAGCAGTGTTTCCTAACATGGGGTCCTTTGTGGTCTGTGGCGTAACTGCGGGGGTCCGAAAAAGTTCTTTAAATATAAATAAAAAGATAGGAATTATAATTTCTTAACACATAAATCAAACTACATTTTATTTTTTCCAGTACGCTTATGCAAGATAATGTGAACTGGAGACGTACACACACTTCTGTTCAGCTTGTCTGACACGTCCTTTTTAATTCGTTTGTATTCAGGGGTGACTCAGTATGGGCATTTCTTTCCCCGTCCCAAATTTTCTTGTCTCCTCCTACCCCTTCCTCTCCAAATGCTTTAAAAACTCTTGCACCCGTCCCTTCGCTGAGCGCGTACATTTAACTGGAGTTGACAGGGTGGCCGCTGCGTTAAATAAATACTATAGTTTGACACCGATATACGAGAAGTTTATTAAGATATAATAATCTTAAGTGTGCAGCTGAAGAAACGGGTCGGTGTCAAGGCTCATTCTCATTCTCAGTATATTCATCATAGGCTCGTCGCCCAGTTTCGACGGCGAACACGGCGATGGGTTGCCGCGCGCTTCTGAGAGCCTGGTTCACCGCGACTCTCGTGTCGTTGGTGTGCTTGGCGTCGGAAGGTAAGCGTCGATCACGGTGACGGCGCTGTGCTCAGATCGGCGCTCCGCCTCAGCTTGTGTTTGTTTATGAAGCTGTCTTCCCAGCCTGTGCATTCCAGTAATTTTTGTTCTCTTCCGTGTTTGTTTGTGCGTTCTACATTCTGCAGCCGCTTAACTTAATCTCAAACGTCTAACTTGCTGCGTAGTGTGTGCGGCTAAAACACAATATCGATAGAACTATTTATCATGTGTGTATATGTTATGTGTTTATATCATTTATGTAGATGATTCCCCCTTCTTACAACGAGAGGTGACCTTTCACCTTTCTCCATTTCTAAATGGTTATTGCTTTTAAGTATACGTGTATATTAAATGTGTATGTTTCCTTACATTATGCTGCTAAGGTTATTCTAAAAGTAGAATGTTTATCTAATGTATTTCTCAGTGTATAACTCCATTATTTATATACACCTTAATTTTATAGTTTTGGGTCACAAGAATATGAGTTTTTAAAAAATCTTTTGTTCTATTTTGTATTGTTCTTTTGGTCACGTGCATTTGCCTACAGTAAGAATAAAACTTGTATTGCTTAATGTTTCTGTGCAATCCCTGTATTGTATAACATGAATATGTTATTCTATTATATTTAGGGCCCCATGAGCTGGATCCTGACATATCTCAGAAAGAGATCACGTTTGACCATGTTATGATGCGGGGTAGGTGGATCACTTTGTTCAAGGACTGGTGGGCACTGCATGTACTTGTTCATTTTTCTTTATTTTTGTTAATTCCTCATTAATTGCTTATTGTATGATTGTTTTTTCAGAGATTCTTAATAGTGAGTCAGATGTGATGGATTGGGAAGAAATCAAGTACAGTGAGTATTTTTAAGCTTCTGGAGTGGAAAAAGGCATAGAATGGCTGCATTACAAGTTCATATTTTTTCAGATAAATTATTCACTGTCTTATTTATTTTAATAACCAGTGTTTGACTAGAGCCTTTTTTGTGTAATACAAAATTATCCCAATGACAATGCACTCTGCAATACTAATGTAATATTTAATAGAATTTAATATTGTTATAGTATAGAATTTTGGTGTAAAATTAGGCGAACCAGTAAGGAAAGATGTCTTGGATTTGAGTCCATGTGAGATGTCCTGATGAATGCGCTTGTGAAAGAAGAGGTTTTTTCTGTGAGAGTGTGGAGTGTTCAGACCACAAGCCTTTGTGTTTGGTGTTATGCTAAGGATCCACACTACACTGGCGAAATATGTGCTAGAGACGGAAATGACCTACTGTGTTCCAAATATACATTGTAAATATCTGCTCTTCTTAGTGCTTGTCCTGATGAAAGCCGTTGTGGCAGCATGCTGAGCAGGTCAGCGCAGACCACTTTCTCCATGACCACATGTGCTAGCTGTTTCTAGGGAATTCCTAGACATTCCCCAGTCAACAGGGAGATGTATTCCTTCCTGTATGCCCCTGGTCTGCCTCAGGCCTTCTGCTCAGTGGCACATTTGCAGATCAGCTCCTTTGGTAGCCAATCAGGTGGCATCCTTATATGACCCTTGACCCATATCAGCTGACTCCTCTCAGTCTGAAGGAGAGGTGCCTCTGTTTTATAGTCCCTCTGCATTTCTGCACTCTTTACCCCATCATGGAGAGTGAGCCCAACAACCGTGGAGAGAAATCTCATTTTGACTGTTTGTACTCATAAAATAGTTATTTCAATCAATACTCCCGGCTCAAAATTGAGGAAAGACCACATCTATATAGACCTCATCTAACAGCTTAATTCCGGTTTCACCAACACAGACCTCCTCAGAGCCTGCCAAACTGCAGTCACTGAATCAGTCCACCTGTCAGTCTTGCGTTCCCTCTTACCATCACTGGTGAAGATCACAAAATACTTAAATTCTTTCACTACTGGCAGACACCCTCCCTCATGTGAAAGGAGCTGATTTCCAAGAGATTAGGGTGCCCTCAGATTTTGAAGTGCTCATTCCCATCCCTCTTGCTTCATATTCAGCTTCGATTCACTCAAGAGTATGCAGGAGGTCCCAGTCAATTAAGGCCAAAAGCAGTACATATGTTGCAAGTAGGAGTGATGGCACTTCTTGCCTCCCACATAGCGCATGCCCTTCCAGCCATGGCTGTTCTTTGGCATCCTGTCCATAAAAATCAGACAGGTTTTGGCTGTTCCTTGGCCAGGTCAGAATCTGCATTGTTCTATCTGAATCTTAACTTTGACAATCAAAAGGAGTCTCCTCTCCAGTACCCTTGTATATGCTTTCCCAAGGAGGCTGAGAAATTCACTTAAAGTTTGAACACTCCTTCTGGTCCTCCTTATTTTTTGAACATAACCCTTATTTACATGCAATATTGACTTGGTGTGTCAGTCCCACATAACCCTAAAACAACCTAGTGCGTTCAATGTTTTGGGACAAATTTCATGTTCTGTAACCCTGCAGGCTTGTGATGTTGTCATGACATCAGCTGCAGTCTCTGATCCACCAGAACTTTTCAACACTGCCACCAGGTTAAATGGTATCTCAAAGAATTCTTTCCACCACTCAACAATATTCCAAGGGTTGGTAAGCAGTTCTCTTTGCCAGTTGACATAGCTAAATTAAGTTCCATTCTTCCTGTCCTGGTGCCAAACCATCTTTGGAACCACTTGATAGTCTCTGTTTAATGGCCTCTCCAAATTCCTTTCATGCACAAGCTTTCACTTCTGTGACTGCCTTTGCTGCCACCTTTCTGGCCTGTCTGTACTCTTCAGCTGTGTCAGGAAACCCCCATGCAGGCTTTGCCCTGAAGACCTGTTTCTTCAGCTTGACATCTTCCCTTACCAGAGGTGTCCAAGGCCTGTTGCACATCACTTGGCCTGCACTTGTGTGTATTCCCAAATCTGCATGAGGTCTTTCACCATGGGGTACCCCAGGGTATTAGAGATTCCATTCCTGATCAATATGGCTGGTTTCAGAGCCCACATCAAAAGGTAAGACTGACTATATCTAGCCAATACTATTTGATTTTCAGCATTGACTGAACCTGACCAGGTTACATTGGTGGCCGGACTCCAGGGTTTGATTTCGGTAACCCTTTTCCAAGCAGGGTACACTCGTTCATCTTAGTACCTTAAATTGGGGGTCATTGTTGGACCATAGTTTGCCTGGCCTTATCAGGAGTTCAAGCTCTGAGCAGCACAGGTTCATGAATTGTTAAGGCACACAAACCTGTTCACCAGGCCAAGGTCACAATCCTCAGTGAGGAACATTGTGAATGTAATTTAGTATATTTCATTTTTCACGGAAATGCTGCCACATTGGTTTGCATTGTTGGTGTTCCAGAGAGGATTTAATGAAACCTGTGAAAATGAATAATATTTTACAGTATACTCTCTTCCTACTTTTTCCCCCGTCCCTCTCTTACCCATCTGTTACCCTTCTCCATCTAAGATCCTCCAAGAATCAACAAGGGGAGCATATTGGAATCCCGGATCTCCTTCCCCCCGGCACGTCCCGTTCTGGAGAACCTTCCTGCCCTGTGTCACTACATCAACAACCGGCCACGTTACCCACCCGACTCCCTGCCACAATCCGGCTTTGGCTACCTGGTTCGACAGGCGAAAGCCATCAACCGTGTGGAGGCCTGGTATGATGGGTGTTGCCAAGGCAATGAGACTCAGGAGAGAGCTCTCACCCTGTGCTGTGCTCAGCAAGCAGTGAGTGTCTGGAGTGGTGTTGTTAAGTTTGTTTTGAACAGCTACAGTGTGTATCCTGCACTGAGGCATGGAGGCAATTACTCTTAGCAAATGGGTTCAGTGTGAGAAGAAAAGTAGCAACTTGTGGTGTAACAATTAGACATCCAGTTAGCCAAATAATAGTTTTTACTCCTGTCTCATATAGGATGGGGGCATATTGTGTTGTTGTGGGTCTCCGACAATCGTATCATAAGTAGAACGATTACACAAGATTTTTTTTTTATATGGAGACCAGATTTTCGTCCCATTTTCTAAAATATACAGTAGATAGGGTGTTTGGTGATCTGATATATTTTTACTTATTAAAAACTGGCATTCAGCTCAAACTCTATGTACAGCATGTCTCCGAACTGTAGGGTCTGCATTCCTCACTGTGTTTTTTAGTTTATAAAAGTTACTAAAGTTTATAAAATGACTTCTTTGGTTAGGTCCATCATATATGTAAAGCTATCTTTTCTTGAGGTCAGAGTGATGGAGGCTGAGATCCCATGAAATCTGCTCTGCAATTAATTGGGTTCCACTGATGTTAATATGTCATGGGCAGTACTGTAAATGAGATTAACCCTGTCATTCCTGCAAATGAATCTATAGGTGTATTATATGTATTTGCACCTGTATGTATTAGGTCGTATGTACAGTATGTAGAATCATAAAAAAGCACAATTTTCTGGTAATTTCTCCAGTGGGAAAGAAGTCTCTCTGATTTCTGTGATGAGGAATTCACCATCAAGACCAGTCACTATCACTGCTGCAAGAAGTATGGCAATGCCAGGTGGAAATGTTTTGAGAAAACGGCCCCCAACCCTACCTACGTGGCCCAAGACCAGAGTTTGGTCAATGCGCCATCACCCCAAGAGCCAGGGTTCACCTGGAACCGCAGCAGCTGCCAAAGGTAAAGAGATGAGAAGAAGGAGCAGGTCATGGGTTGAGGTGAAAGTGGTAATGGCTTAAGCTGATTTCATACTTCATTTTTCCGTTCTCTGTCACAGCCCTCACGCAGAGTGCGTGAGTAAATTTCATCATCAGAGGTGTGCACACGGACTGTGCACGTGCAGCTCAGATTTTGTGTCCAGGGAATATTTTGCGGGTCTCTTCACCTCAACTGTACCTGTGCAGGGAATGGATGCATATACTGCTGGGAATTTCCAGTACATGGCAGCGTAGATTTTGGAAGAACAGAGAGGTCTGTGAAGAAGGAGTAGAAGAAGAGAGTATTTGTCGTGAACACCTGCTATGAGCACCTTTATGAGGAAGTGTGGAGGAACCCACACATTTACAACTCATCTCTCAAGAAGACAGAAACTAAAGCAGGTTGTCCTCGGTCGCCATTGTGTGGGTGTTTTGTGCTTCCACTTTTGCTTAAACTTCATTCAGACTGTTAAGACAATGTGTGCCCCCTGCTGGTCCAGTGGAATTACTTCGCAACCCACCACAAATGTGTGCAAACACTGACAAATACAGTGTGGACACAAAGGTCCGCATGCTTAACCGTCGTGGACTGTGACAGATCACAGAAAAGTGAAGTATGACCTCAGCTTTATGGCAGGCAGGGACAGAGCTGTAGGGAGTACTAATAGTAATATTAAGGGGAAGGTGGGGGGGAGCAGGCAAGCTGTGACTGACCTTTAAGTGCCTCCTCAGTCATGCCCACCATTTTCCACACTCAATAATGTTACCAGGATGGCACCCAGGAGTTTAAGGGGGGAGAAGCAAGACTATAAAGTTCCTCACATCGACTTCCCACCTGGGCGGCCCAGTTCCTCCAACATACAATCGGTCTGCGGCTTGCAGAAACTTCGGCCATTGCACTTCCTTAAATGCCTGCCAAGCAGTGGCTATGGCTGGCTAGCACATCGCTTCAAGGTGATGAACAAGATGGAAAAGGAGATACACAAGTGTTGTAAGAGACGGAGGGCGGCGCTGACTTGTGTTGATAAAAAGGTAAGCACCGTTTATGCTGGTTTAATGAAGGGTGTGGCTGAGGGACTGTTTTTAAACAGTGGGTGTGTGTTGTGTTCATGTAATGAAAGCCACGCTGAAAAAATACGTTTTATTCCATCTATTGAGGAAACCTCCGCAACAGATGCGAGGGGAGGGGCTTTGGAGGAATTAACTATTTGAACAAAAGTACTAGTTTAGTATAATGAAACACATCTAAAGGTATTGAAGTTATTTCCTCCGTGCCACGGACTAAATTAAGGATTACCTGATAACTTGATGCCAAAGCAATTATATGTAAAAGAAAAATATGTTTTCACTTCACGTAACTGATGGTGTCGCAGCAATAAATTTATTCAAAGTGCCATAAAAATGTGATGTGATTTGCTTTTTGTTGTTTTTTTATACTGCTACAGAGCAAATTCTCATCAGTCTTTTTTACAAATTGAGAATCCAGTAAGGGTATGATCCAGTTGAACCTCTATTAGTGTTTACAAATACTAAAAATGCATAATTATCAATAACATTACAATTGACTTTATTATTTGTATTACCCAAATGTACAATAAAAGCATGTAAAATGTTCTAGTAAACATCTGTAAGACATTGTCTAAACAGCAAGAAAAAGTTGAAGTCCATCATTAGGTTCCTAGATTGTTGTTTACACTCTTATCGTTACAGTGCCTGAAGGAGACTAAACTATCATTTTGTTCTTTAAGAGACAAAGCACATACTGTTCACCAGACTGAAGCTGAAACTCTAACTTCTGGATGAATGTTAAAGGATTGATGAAAGGGTTGTTTAGTTTTATAAGTGGCCTTGGTTGAGTCTGTATTTCAACTCATTTTGAGTCAGTTGTGTGTCTCACCCCCCCTTCAGTGGCAGGATATGATGGATTGGTTCTGTAAGGAGGAGCACTCAGTGAAAACCCACCACTTCCCCTGCTGCCAGTTCAAGGAGAGGGAGAAGCGCTACGCCTGCTTCTCTAGTCACGCTCCCAATCCACAGTACATGGTGTGGCAGAAACCGATCGACATGGAGCTGCCGGTACTCTCCCGAGTGTGCGACACTCACGAGCTGATCGTCAAGAGGTGATTTTTACCAATCCTGTGATGGAACTGGCGGTCTCATTTGACGTTAAGAAATCACATGGTGACTCAGGGATTAGCGAGTGTGTGAGTGACAAGGTGACAAGACTTCAGCCCGCTGTCCATACAGGACTGGGTCAGGATTGCTACAATACTCACTGGATAAGTGGAATATAGGGATGGTTGGGTTAGAAGTATTTAAATTTTTTTCCTTTTATGGAAGATGACTCTTTACATTTGTTTCAGGTTTAGAATTAAGTTTTTCCCACACCGGTAATTTTATTTGCTTGAGTTTCGATACAGACCTTGTTTACGTTTAACGTTTTTAGCTGCTAAGAGTTAACTTCTTATCAGTCCTAATACTACTATTGACCTAACTATAGAATTCTGTATTTCAAATATCTGAAATATATAACGTAATAACACAATATGAAAAATTTAAAACACACATGACCCTGACCAGGATAAGTGGTTAGAAGATAATTAGCCCTAACAGTTAATATATCAGCATGTAATAAAGAATTTGATTTCATGAAAGGAGATTGCACATCTCTGTCAGACTTTCCCAGTTTGGTCTGCACTTTCGTGTATTGCAGGAATGCTGTATGAGTGCTTGTAAATTTTCAAAGTAGCAAAAATTTCAATCTCTTTATAAAAGATGTCCTAAACGGCATACTTTTTATGTCAGATTCCCTGTGCCGTTTCCCATTGAAAGTATCGTGAGTGAGTGCTGCCACCTACCGGCATCGAGAACTACGTGTGTGGAGAACAGAGTGAGTAACACATGACAGATGAAGTTTCTAAAGAAATTAATACTGGTAGAAGACGTGGTGCCAGTACTACTAATGGGCCCATTTTTTGAACGGTACAAAGATAGAGCAGAGAATTAGAATAGCTGTCCTTTATTCATTCTTGTGAGGAGATTGGACCGTGTTCTCCTATCCCATCTTGTTCTTGATGATATACATATATGTGAGCACCAGGTTTGAGGTCAGAGTGCAGAATCTGCTAATGTCCAGCATCCCTGGAGCAGCTGGGGTTAAGTGCTTTGCTTAAGGGCTCAGCACTGATATGATACTGTTGATCCCACAACCTTCCAATCAAGGGCACAGATTGTTAATGTGCAAAGCTACTCACCACCCCAAAAAAGATGCTAATAGTAGTACAAATCATAGGGATAATAGTAGCTGGCTATTAAATCTAGCCCTTAAACCAAATCTGAATAAGTAACTCAAGTCTGATATGGATGTGTTGAGATGTTTTAATGGATTTGACTTTTTCTTTATTTTTTACAGCTGAGTTTGCTGTTGAATAGAACTTGCACTGCAGAGGAGACATTGTCCTCAGACCTTTCTCCTAACTGCTGTCTGGAGGCACCATCCCAGAGTACCCCTAATTGTCTTGCCACCCTACTAGAGGAAGCCATCGAGAAGGCAATTAAATCCCCGTACTACAGGAGGAGGAAATGTCCTACCCCCTAACACCACATGCTTTTCACACCCACTTCTGATTGTCGGGTTTAATTTGGTATTGGTACCATGCAGGACATTCTGACTTTGAGAACTATAGCTGTGTTACACAGACCACTATAATGGCTGCTTGTATTTCCACTTTCTAGTATTGGTGTGACTTGACACAATATTATGGTACCCTCATAAAAGTCTATTTTCCTTTTTATTATGGAAATACAAATTAAATGTTCACTACGTTTATTCTCATTAACAACACAAAAAGATTTTATATTCTCATATGAAAATAAATGGATACAGCTCAATATTTTGCAGATTTTTTTTTCACTTTTGCTAACATTTATGCCACTGTTATACTGTCTAAAAATGTCCACATGTTGTATTTGTATTATGATCATTGATAATGCAGAAGGTAATTGGGCTTTGAGGCCTTGAATATGCTGTTGAATTTTAAGTGGAAATATGCAGTGATCTTGATTTTGTATATTAGAAATAACAATAATAAGTCAACACATTGCAGTCATTACATCATGTTTTTTGCCAGTGCTTCTCTAAAGAATGTAATTTGAAAGGCCAACAACTGTATTGGAATTTAACGTGATCTGACCTGAATAGGGTAAAACTCTGTTACTTTTGCATTGACTTGTAGCTTACAATTGAATCTCAATATATCCTGTCACATTTTCTTCCATTATTAAAGTATTTCTCTGTACGATTTGATAAATACCATGATAGGAGCTTCCACAGACTTTTACTGGACAAATGTTTGGATGATATCAGCTGTCAGTAAGTGAGCCATCAGTGTGTAATTCTGAACAAAAAAAAATTCAGAGACCAACACCAAGTAATATTCTGTTGATTTGTAGCTTTTTGGACTTTTTTAAAAAATCATTTTAATGTAATAGTACAGTTTGTTAAAACTCAAATGGCCACTAACTGCCTGGAGAAGACATAGTTAACCTTACTGAGTTACTGAGGCCTTTTTTTGTACAACATACGGCTTTTTCATAGTAGTTCATTAACAAGAATATTGTTTCTATTAATGAGCTTAAAGTTTCATATAACAATAACAGTATAAAAATTGCTTTTTCATGTTCTCAGTTTGCTCACTTAATCCCTGTGGTTTAAATACGAGTTAAATCCATTATGTCTTATTTATTGTTGCTTTCTGACCCAGTAGTATAGTACTATTGCCTCACACCTCCAGGGCTGGACATTAGTTCCCGGCACGTGTGTGTGTGTGTGTGGAGTTTGCAAGTTCCCCCAGTGTTGTCATTTTCCTCTGTGTCTCTGCCTACACTAATAATCATTTATTAGCACTTCAAGACAATAAGTAATACTTGAAACAAAACAGATATTTTTAGAACGGAAACTCTGCTGAGTACGTTAGTCGCGATTCTTTTCATCTTCCGAGAAGAGCGGACTTCACCACATCCCTATGACTACTTGCTTGCAGACACCTTCAGCCGTTTTACAAGAGATATTGTCCGATGCAGCTGAATTCTGCAGTGGTGGTGCTTTTATTCTCCTGGGAATTGTCTTGCAGTGATCGCCTGTCATTGATGTAATTTGTCATGTCAAGTTGTCGTATATTAACTTTATTTCATTAATCATTGCGCAGCGGCAGTCTATTAAATTCTTGTGTTCCCTCATTGGTAAAAAAAAAAAACAAAACACCACCTACTCCCCAGAATGCAGTAAGGAAGTTTAGTTGAGTAACTTGCTTCTTTTTTAAACCCAAGCATCGATCGTAAATAACAGCTAGAACTGCGGTTTCAATTAGTAATATGACCATGAAAACACGACCTTTAAGAGCTCTTAATTAAGGTTTGATCTGGGTGATGATCGCGTCCCACACAACAATATGCAGACTAGTGATTAAAATAACATGCAATACGGATAACCGTTAATGAATAAACTTGACTTTGATTTCGTATGAAACGTCGTCTTGAACTGTAATAAGTTTTTACAAACGTACTGCTCATTTCTGGTACGAGCACAACTCCAAAGGGCTATGACGCATATCCACCAACGTCTTTTCTGTCTAAGAAACGTCGATGTACGTATGCAGCGCCCTTACAAAAGCACGAGACGCGTATTTCCGTCTCGTAAAAACGTGACCTCTCGAGCTTGCTTCTGATTTGTTTTCCAGACACGGACCTCCCCCGCGCGGATGCGTCCATTATTTATCTCTACGGTAGCTACTATTATGTTTAACCTACGCTACACGTCAGTCGTTTATTTTGCCCAGGGTCGCAGGAAGGCCTAGATCCTGGCCAAAGCTGTATAGTGCACAAATCAAGAGTAAACACCGAACATGCAGCTGTTGTTTTTAAATAAATTGATCGTTTATTATAAGAATGTTTGGTTAAATTTTGACTATAGATCTTACGAAAGGTGGGAATATGGTAATGTTTGGTATTGGTGCGATTTTATCAGATCTATTGTTGGTAGGCAACATAGTCTTTTATTTTGCTTCTGTATGAAGATTGTGGCCCATTGAACGATTTTATATATTGTTAGTTAATTGCCATCTATCAAAACTTGATTGTGTAAATATCAGGCATGCCATTTTTAGTAAACGTTAGTTTAATTATAATTTGTTTACTGTACGTAATATGCTAACGGCATTTGTTCATATTACCACTATAAAAATAGTGATCAGTAAAATACTCCTAAACTTTCAGTTTTACTTCCCTATTCATTCACCAAATCTCGATATTTCACGTGTTAGTTATTTTAATCTGTAGTTCACTTTTTACTCACACGTTTGTTTCTGAGTTTGAGGATGGAGAGGAGTGCCTCAATGGTTTAACTTCCTCATCGGGGTGGGTAGGCGACTGTAGCCGGAGCGGGATCCGGCGAGGAGTGGTGGAAGAAAACACACACACATACATACACACACACACACACGCGCAACGGGCAAGAACCAAAATGGCGACAGCCGGTCCAGTTGACCCGGGCTCGACGGCTCCCACAGGTAGTTAGGTCAAAACTTTGATATCTTTGCCAAATGGATGTTCAACTTTATGGGCAGATGTAGATGTTAAAGCTCATTCTCGTTGTGTGAGCGACGGTCTCGTTGTTTTATCGGCCGAATGGGTTTCTTAGCCGAGAGGAGACATCTGCTAGCTAGCTAAGTAACTTATGACCAACAAAACCTAGGGAAAATATATTTTAATAGACTAATATCGCGTGTGTTGTCGTTTGGTGGCAAAATTTGTTGTTATAATAGTCATGTGTGACGTTTGAGTAGCAATATGTATTACTCTCAGTGTGTAGCTGATTAGAGGACCGTAGCCTTGTGTTGCTGTCACACAATATACGGGCTACGGTGAAGTTGTGAAATCAAGTCGTATTTGCCCCTGACTTTTCCGTCACCCTCGCATTGCTCCGGCTGGTTTGTCTGATGTTCCTAGCTGGCCTTCCTAATGATATGTCTGCGCTCCTATATCATCTTATATGGCGACCTGCTTTCGCTTTTGGCGTTCCTCACGATTCTGTCTGTTTTTTCTGTTCAAAACTCGAGGGTTAATTAACGAGTGGCTTAATCAAGCAGAGTACGTGTGTCTGTCTTTTATTAAATCAACCCAGGAGTCGTCTGGCGGGTAAACTGTGGCCACTTTAAAAAAAAAAAAAAAAAATCAAACTAATGGTGTGGCGAGAAGATGAACGGTATTCGTGTGTTCGTTTTGTGAAGTCGTTTCTCTGCTGCATCTGTAACGCTGATGTAATCTGTGAAGACTGGGTTTATAAAAATCAGTCCTACAGTATTTTCAAGAGAAATTAACTGCGGTTGTGCTTCACTAGTTGTAGGTTAAACCTGTAGCAGACTCCCCTGTCATCTTCAAAACATCTATCTTGCCTTTTATTAAAATGATGCCAGTCAGTGAGAACTGGACTTTTCTCGTGTGTCAGTTTTTGTCTGTCGATTTGTCACTATAAAATAAAAAATCTGGGGAATGCGGTCTCATACGAAATCTACGTAACAGTGTTTCTGCCCATTTAAATGTATCGGTAAGTCTGGGCTTTCACTTGTTTTCTGGCATCCAGTATAACTTTCCACAGCTATACCACCGACTGTCTGAATGCAAAGTATGTCAGCCAGGAACATAGGGGCACTCGTTATTCAGTGATGCTTGTTGGACCCCCTGCTTTATAAATCAACACGATGGCACAAAACCATGACCATTTATTCTGTGTCTGATACAAATACACGGATCCGGAATCTATTTATCTGGTACCTCTTCAGTTACGTAATAAGGTTGTTTAAATTTCTGGTAAAAAATTAGTGTATATAACCTACTAAACAACGAAGGCCCCAATTCTTTTCTTCTTTTGAAAAAGATCAGGGTAAGAAATGTGCTACACAAAATACTTCTTGGCACGTAATTAGAGTAAGTCATGAAGAGAGGGAATAAAACTTCATTTGGGTCAGAGTCTATAGTTATAAAATTGATTTTCTCAGCTGAAATATCATGGGTCCTGTTCATTTTGTTAAATACACAGTAACATATCTTGTCCCACAGACCTGAGGCTTCGTTTCTGGAGAAGAATAGCTTCTTACAGAGGTACCTGCATGATAGTGTTGCCTTTCAGTGTGTTTAAAGTGCAGTGCTGCATATTTTGAATAACCTCTTTTTAAAGTACGTTGCTTTTCTTTTGCCTGGTTTTGTTTTTGCTGAAATGCTTTCCACTCCCCCTCTGGGCCCGATGTTTGTTTTGAAGTGCCCCTTATAATCAGACTGTTGCATTCTTTCCAGCTGGACTGGCACACCCATGTCACTAGACAGGTTTACTGTCGCGCAGAGGCTTATATTGTTTGTGGATGCATTATTTGATATTTTTGAATATCCCCCACTTTCTGGGGTTGGTGGTCCCAGTGCCCTTTAAAATAGTTTCCATCACAGCCAATGTCTAGTCAGGAGCTTTTATTAGTTAAATGTTGACAGATGTACTAGTTGTGGTCCACAGGCTAACTTTGCCCGCTGGTTTTTCTACACTGCCGCAGATGTGTATTTATAGACAAAAACACCCCACTATTCTTGCTTTGGGGCAGAGACATGAGCAGTAAATCTGTCACGCTGTAATAATATTGGTGAAAGTGTCTCTCTTAATATGTGCTTGTCTAAACTGAGCGAGGGGAGCCATTAAGTACCAAGAGCATGCGGATTGGTCGCAGGGCTTAACTCCATCTAGCCACGACGTTCTCACCTTTTGGGAGGGAACCGACGTCCTTTCCAGACCGCCCACCCCAGTTTCACCGCTGGTTTAATCATCATCTTCACGTAGCACAATTCCGAACGGTTCTGCTTCTTGGACGTTGTACAAACTGTAACTTCTGGTTTAACACCTGTGTTTTGTCCCTTACTGAAATTTCTAGTGTGGGAATAATGGGCTGACGTAAGCTTCTGCTACTTCAGTATCTTTGGAATGTGTCATGACTATATTACACTCTAATAATATTAGAGTGCTCAGCAGGTTCTTCACGCATTAATACTTGTCCTGCAGTAGAAGTGGTATTTGTCATTGCATACCAGCATAATTTGATAGTGTACATATCTCAGTTATGCAACACACTAATTTTTATAAGCCAGTTAGAGGTAACCTGCTACAGTTTTGTTCATCTGGGTATTAGTGCTTCTGAGACTTTGAAAACTGAGTAATGGTGACTTAAGGCATTATAAATGGGATTGCAAGCATGATTTAAAGAACAATAAAGAATACTTGCTGGAAACTTCCTAAAGCGCATCTTTGCTGTTCCCGAGACCACAGCTGCAAAGTGTGAAATTTGGGGAGGTGTGTAATTTCTCTCTTATTCTTTAAAACTTCTCTCCACAGTGTCCAGTGGTAGCCAGAAGGCAGCTTCAGATGTAAGTAAAAATGTCTTTAAAAAAAGAAAGTCTTATTTCATTCTGCCTGTGTTTATAATGTAGGCTGTAATACAAAACACCAGTGCGATATCTCAGCTTTGGGGTGTCTTTCTGTTTGCTTAAAATGTTCAGCTGAGTGTCCTTTGGTGAATATTTTAAGATTTGTGGATACCGCTACCTGTGCCGTGCATTTGGTGAGCCACTGTGAAACAAACATTCTCAACTGTTTTAGAGGTTTGTATGACCATGTGCTGGATTAAGAGCACTTAGAGACTTGGTTGATTTCGTAATGTTAAAGGTTTTGTGCTATGTTAGGGTTTTCTTATTAAATAATTGGAAGAATTATGACAAATTCAAAAGTTAGCTAATCACAGTGGTATTAGCTCATGCAAGGAATATTTTGCAATAAAACTTATTCATATTTATTAAGCAAATGTTTTTGTCCAAAGCAAACATACCATAAGCATGCAGATGTTATGGAGCTACCTTAAAACTCGGAGAGCTATATAATCTGCAGTAAATCACAATGGAGATTAGTGTGATATTGCAATTAAAATTGCAGTACAGGTCACCATGGAAGTTAATAGGCACTCGCTAAATTGCCCTTAACCAAATAATGAAATAGTGTGTGTGTGTCCCAAGACTGTGATTGGACCATATTTGGCAATTCCAACCGAGATGTGCTTAAATAATTAGCCTTGTTGGAAGGATCTGGAGGGTTTGTTGTTTAACCCTGCATGGGAGTTCTGCTTGCACAGTCCTTTATTCTGGTATTGTTGGGCCAGATAGTTACCATTTAAATCCTAAGTAACAGAGCTGCTTAATCACAGTTGTAAACTTTTTGTGATTTTTCAAGTCACGCCTGCATAGGAGCACTTGACGTCGGATGCGCTCCTATTATAAGTGCCATTCTTGGTGAGTCGTTCAGCATCCTCTATCTCTGCCTCACTTTCAGATGCCAGGCAGCTCCCAGAGTATGAAGAAGACCATCGGTCATCGAGGGGTTGACCCCACGGGGGAGACGACTTACAAGAAGGTCAGCACTGGTGTGCCTTCATCGTAAATTTTGTGGAAAGAAGCATTTCTAAATAAACAAAATGAACAGGTTTGCTGCAGTGGAGATCGGCATCCAAATGCTCATTTTGATTTTGGAATTCATGAAGTTACATTTGGTGTGTATTGTGGAACAGTTGGTAGGGTAGTACAGCTCCCAGTTAGTGTTGCTGGAAGCCAGGCTACCGGTAGGCGTTTTCTCAGATGGTGAAATTCTCCGGCAGTCAAAAGACTAGTCCTCTCTTCATGGTGAGCATGCTCATCGTTAAGAGGTTGAGGAAATGTCTTGTGCTTTGAAAAGACGGTATAAAATCGTCTACTCGGTCAACTGAGCGACTCGTCATGCAGTTTCACAAATAGTTGTGGTTTGGCTGTGGTCTTCCATACTTGGGTAATTTAATGACTGCAACCTAAATGTAAGGCTGCTTCTCCGAGATGCATTGCTGACCTCCAGGTTCCACTTGCCTTTCCTTGATATGTTTTAATCCACCTCTTGCTCAGAGTAGTCCCTCACCCACTTTCTCTCTGCCGTTGAATTGTATAGGTGTCGAAAGCCCACAGCTCTTGTGAAGGTTCCTTATGTAACTGGCATGCCCAGCATTCAGACAGTTGTACACGAATGGTCATCAAAGTCTCATCTCCCCCCCTCAGTTGCTTGGTCCTTGGTGCCTTGTGTCCCAGCAGTGACCCCTTCTCTAATGAACATGATGTCAGCTTTCATTTTCCGTCTGTCCTTCGGCTCAGGTCCCTGCACCTGGAAATGGTTGCTAAGCCTCCTTTTTGTGATTCTTTATGATTCATTGCGTGTTCATTTCATGAACTCCCCTTGTCCCCTGTAAGAGTTGCCTACTGCTAATTGGTGTTAAAAGCGTTGAATTTTATTCTTTGAGCAAATTCTTCATGATACTTTTAAACGATAAGTAACGTTTTGTTCTTTGTGTACTCTTGGCATGCTGTCCTCCTTTTGTGTAACATTGTATTTTATCACCTGAGGCACCCTGCTTGGAGGCCCTTGAAGCATGGAGGTGTTTAGGAGAGATGGCAGTGGAGTTTCTAACCAGATTGTTTAACGCAATCTCAGAAAGCGAGAAGATGCCTGAGGAGTGGAGAAGAAGTGCACTGGTACCGATTTTTAAGAATAAGGGTGATGTGCAGAACTGTAGTAACTACAGAGGGATAAAATTGATTAGCCACAGTGTGAAGTTATGGAAAAGAGTAGCGGAAACTAGGTTAAGAAGGGAGGTGATGATTAGTGAACAGCAGTATGGTTCCATGCCGGGAAGGAGCACTACAGATGCGATGTTTGCCCTGAGGGAGTTGAAGAAGTATGGAGAAGGTCAGAAGGAGTTGCATTGTGTCTTTGTGGACTTAGAGAAAGCATATGACAGGGTGCCTAGAGCGGAGTTGTGGTATTGTATGAGGAAGTCAGGAATGGCAGAGAAGTATGTAAGAGGGGTACAGGATATGTACGAGGGCAGTGTGACAGTGGTGAGGTCTGCAGTAGGAATGATGGATGCGTTCAGGGTAGAGGTGGGATTACATCAAGGATCAGCTCCCTTTCAGAATCAGAATCAGAATATCTTTATTGTCATTGTAACGGGTACAACGAAATTAAGTGCAGTCCCTGTGTCAG
>JAACJT020000110.1:10910003-10934575 GCA_009936485.2 Gymnarchus niloticus | reverse complement strand
GGAGACCCTGGAGAGGTGGAGGTATGCTCTAGAGATGAGAGGAATGAAGGTCAGTAGGACTAAGACAGAATACATGTGTGTGAATGAGAGGGAGGACAGAGGAATGGTGAGGATGCAGGGAGTAGACTTGGTGAAGGTGGATGAATTTAAATACTTGGGGTCAACAGTTCAGAGTAACGGGGAGCGCAGAAAAGAGGTGAAAAAGAGAGTACAGGCAGGGTGAAGTGGGTGGAGAAGAGTGTCAGCAGTGATTCGCGACAGACAGGTACCAGTAAGAGTGAAAGGGAAGGTCTACAAGACAATAGTGAGACCAGCTATGTTATATGGGCTGGAGACGGTGGCACTGACGGAAAGACAGGAGTCAGAGCTGGAGGTGGCAGAGTTGAAGATGTTAAGATTTGCGTTGGGTGTGATGAGGATGGACAGGATTAGGAATGAGTATATTAGAGGGTCAGCTCAGGGTGGACGGTTTGGAGACAAAGCCAGAGAGGCGAGATTGTGTTGGTTTGGACATGTACCGACGAGAGATGCTGGGTATGTTGGGAGAAGGATGCTGAGGATGGAGCTGCCAGGCAAGAGGAAAAGAGGAAAGCCAAAAAGGAGGTTTATGGATGTGGTGAGAGAGGACATGCAGGTGGTTGGTGTGACAGAGCGGGATGCGGAAGACAGGAGGAGATGGAGAAGGTTGATCTGCTGTGGCGACGCCTGACGGGAGCAGCTGAAAGCGAATGATGATGATGAAATGATGTTTAAGATATAGCTTGCTGGACTTGATTCAGATGTGCTTGAATATAGACTCAGTGACCACTTTGTTAGACACCTGCTTGTTACTGCAAACATCCTGCTCCTCCACACAGTGAACTGTGTGACTGCAGCTGTTTACAGTGAGCACCCAGACAGGGAGGTGAGGTTCACTTACAGTTCACTGCATTCAAACAGTTAAGATGCCTTAGCCAAGCAGATCTGGATATGGTGTGATTTTTGGTGCCATCCTCCAGAGATGTTTGCACACTGTAATGTCTAGAGTTGACAGAGAGTGTTCTTATGAATGGAAATCATCCAGTCAGTGGCAGTCCTGTGACCAAAAACGTTTTGTTAATG
This sequence comes from Gymnarchus niloticus, assembly GCA_009936485.2. Classification (NCBI taxonomy): domain Eukaryota; kingdom Metazoa; phylum Chordata; class Actinopteri; order Osteoglossiformes; family Gymnarchidae; genus Gymnarchus; species Gymnarchus niloticus. The sequence goes on along the minus strand of JAACJT020000110.1, from coordinate 10,933,474 downwards.
AGACTGGTCAAAGGATAATGACCAGACTCATCTAGATGAACAGGAGGGTCACACGTGTGAAAACCAGCATAGGCCTACTACTAACTTCCATATGAGCAGAAGATTCTGTGCTTTTTTTTTTTCTTTTACGCCAATTGGTTTTAGTGGTTTGTATGGAGTAGTTTAGTTTTACTCTTGTAATCCAACCTATTGAAGCTTTTTCACATTTACATTCATTTAGTGGATGCCTTTGTTCAAAGTAGCATCCAGTGAGGTATATGCATCACTTGGTCTTTGACATGAATGTATTTGCAATTGTAATGCATTTTAATTTCGAAAGCATTCAGGATTTATTTTTTTTTTTTGTCGTCTTATCTGTAGCTGTGGTTCACCACCAGTCTCCGCTAATGACTGGCATGCTTAAAGATTTCATCTTTGGTAAATTCAGCACCAAAATGCTGGATGTGTCTGTTAGCTTTTCATGCCAGCTCTCGTCTGTTCCCAGACAACCTCCAGTGCCCTCAAAGGTGCCATCCAGTTGGGCATTGCCCACACTGTGGGCAGCTTGAGTCAAAAGGCCGAGAGGGACGTCCTTATGCAGGATTTTGTAGTGGTGGAGAGCATCTTCTTTCCCAGGTCAGTGGAAAGACGTGGTGACACTTCCTGAGGCATTGGCTTACGCAGCTTTGCCCCCCCCCCCAACTCAGCTGGTGCTCCTTCACCTCCGGCTCTATCAGCACACCTGCTTGAATGTTTGGAGTGTATGTTACAGCGTGTCTTATTACTCTCCTCCCCCCATTTTCAGTGAAGGCAGTAACCTGACCCCAGCCCACCATTACAGTGATTTCCGGTTCAAGACCTACGCCCCCATCGCCTTCCGTTACTTCCGGGAGCTCTTTGGCATCCGGCCGGACGACTACCTGGTCAGTCTGCCCACCCTGTCTGTCTGTCTTCTTTTGGTCTCCTCGTCTGTCGGTACATTTACAGTTGAATGCCTGATTTTTAATATATATATATTTTTTACAGTATTCCCTGTGTAACGAGCCCCTGATAGAGCTGTCTAATTCTGGTGCCAGTGGATCTCTCTTCTACGTCTCCAGTGACGATGAGTTCATCATCAAGACTGTGCAGCACAAAGAGGCGGAGTTTTTGCAGAAACTGCTGCCTGGGTATTTCATGGTGAGGGAAGGAAATATCAGAATCAGCTAAAGGGCAGGTTACTTGCCTGTATGATTTTTGTGCACATTGATTTAAGTATGTTGTTAGTAATGTTTGTCAGAGTTGTGCCTAATATGCAATAATGATGGGACATGCGGCTTCAAAACCTGCGGTGGGTGGGAGCATCCTCAACTAACCAGTCAATGCTATAGCTAAATGAGGCTGCAAAACCCATGGTGGGTTGGAGGATCCCAATTCAGTCAATCCCAGGTGATGCTGTACTCCACATCAATATTGATTGGTCTTTCAGGATACTCCCACTCACCTCGGGTTTTGAAACATCATTAGTCTCATTCCTAATATGTACAATCAGAGCTTTAGTTTGTGGGATGTTCCATGGAGACTGTGTCTGTGTCTCAAACATTGTGGAGATCAGTGTGAGCAACCAGCAATAAAATATTCATGGAAACATTTCACAAGCACTGTAATCTAGACTTTCGACGTTAACTACACTAGATACTGCTGTAGGTAAACCTGCCATGTTTCCACCCCCCATTGTTTGAAAGTCACAACAGACGTTGTGAACCCCTGATTTTATGGAGCAGTATCCGAAATGCTGATAAAGAACTAGGACAGAAAATGAGAACATGTATCTATAAAACTGACAATGGGAGGAACAATGTGTGTTGGCTGAACTCTGGCAGGGTAGGGAACAAGAGGATGGTGAACCTTCACTGCCCTTAGCTGCTCACCCCCGCCCTTTGCGTATGTTAATAAGAAGGTCTTCCTGTGTGTGAAGTTAAATGGTCAGGGTGACTTGATCTTTGTGCTTAGAAGGCTGGACCCATGTTCACCATAACCTCCACTGTCACTTACCCCACTTCAGAATCTGAACCAGAACAAGCGCACCCTGCTGCCCAAGTTCTACGGGCTGTACTGTGTGCAGGCGGGCGGCAAGAACATCCGCATCGTCGTCATGAACAACCTGCTGCCCAGCGCCGTGCACATGCACCTCAAGTACGATCTGAAGGGCTCCACCTACAAGCGCCGTGCCTCACCCAAGGAGCGTGAGAAAGCCCTGCCCACCTTCAAGGACCTGGACTTCATGCAGGACATGCCTGACGGGCTGCTGCTGGAGCAGGACAACTACAACGCACTGTGCAAGACCATCCAGAGAGACTGCCTGGTACGTCGGCACTCCAACTCTGCATGTTTTATGGTCTTTGTGGAGCTAAAACTGAGTACCCGAAAAGAGCAGCTCCTGGAATTGTAGACATGGGGCAAATTACTCAGAACCCATCCTCAGCTGAAATGAAGCCTCCATCTGTTTCAGTCTGTATTTCTTCTTTATCTTACTATCCTCTCACTGTACTTCAGCTCCTGCAGAGCTTCAAGATTATGGACTACAGTCTGCTGATGGGCATCCATAACGTAGACTTAGCGTGTCGGGAGCAAGCTGCCGAGGCGGCCAGCCCTGAAGGAGCGGTCTCTCCCGATCAGAGGAGGCCGCAGGGCCAGAAGTCCTTATACTGCACTGCCATGGAGTCTATTCAAGGGGAGGCACGAGGCAAGGGGGCCCAAGACTCGGATGACCAGTGAGTCACTGTTTTGCCTGTATCGTTGCAGAGGGTATGACGATTCATGCTTTAAGTGGCATGGACTTGTCTCAATGTCGTCACAGGATGGGGGGGATTCCAGCACGCAATGCCAAGGCTGAGAGGGTGCTGCTGTACATCGGGATCATCGACATTCTGCAGTCGTATCGGTTAGTGCCCTCATTTTGGCTGCAAGGCAGTGGATGGCTGATGAGTTCCAGGTTTTGCCTAGAACCAGGTTGGCGTTGAGACGTAAAGCGTTTGTTTTCCTCAAAGTGATGGTCTCTCCTGAGTTTCTGTGTAGATGTTTTACATGTCTGTCACTCAGGTTTACCAAGAAACTGGAGCACTCATGGAAAGCCCTGGTTCACGATGGGGTAAGGAGCTTTGGCACCTAATCGGCACTCTTCACCAATGGAAGAGATCTTACGCATGGAAGACCTCATTATTTTCTTCTTCTTCTTCAGGACACGGTATCGGTGCATAGGCCAAGCTTTTACGCAGACCGGTTCCAACGCTTCATGTGCAGCACTGTCTTCAAGAAGATCCCGTGTAAGCATGCTCATCCGTGTTTGTGTCTGGTACATGTCGTCTTGTGTTTTAACAGCCAAGTTCACCCCTCTGTTCCACCTCTCAGTAAAAACATCACCTTCTAAGAAGATCCGGAGTGGGGGGCCGGGAGGCCTACGGAGGACCCCGACAGCCATCGGTGGGAATTCCCAGCAATCCCATGGGGCCACGAGCTCAGGCATGGACTCCCGCATCGTCTACCGCTTGCATCTGAGTCACACAGAATCCGAGGCTGAGAGTGGTGAGTGATGAGAGAGACTCGGAAGGACAAACAGTCCTGTAGCCTGATATGAGTCTAATTGGTAATAAAAGTAAATGAGTTGTAAGTCTTACTCACTCAGGGGTCCCCAGAGCATGGTTAATTTGTTGCATCGTTACAACTTCACAGGCATGCAATCAGGCCGTCCAGACCTGCTCCCAAGAACACTTCCTTTGGACACCGTAACTGGCAGTACGGTGGAGACTGCCCCCTCCAAGTCCACTGTAACCCCCTCTTCCCTGTGGTGGGTCTCCTCTCTCCTGTTCACCAGGCCCAGGTCCTCCTGGGGCTCACTCGCTCACTTCCCCTTCTTTCTTGCTGCAGCTCGGTGGGAGTTGAAGTGCACAAATCAGCCAGTATAGAGCAGGACTACAGCAGCCCCCACAGGTGAATATAAATTCAACAGACAAGCTGCATATTTTAAATACACATAGCTGTAAATAAATACATATAGATAGCCACTTGCATGCACGAAGGTGTTGGTCAAAAATACACTTGCCAGCATTTTCTCTTCTGATTTGTTCAGGGTAGAAGCAGCAATCTCAGAGGAAGTCGCACCCAGTGAAGATGTAATATCTCACAAAGACATCACCCCGGAGGTCAATGTCTTATTTGTAAGATTGACTTTCTTACTTTGCCTTAACAACCAGCCCTTTCAAATTCATTGTCTTAATAATTTTACTCATGCTTCTGATTTTTTTTTTTGTCACTTAGAAGTTGTGATACCAAAGTAAAAAGAGAAACCTTATTAGTATTTAAACATAATAGGCTTCTGTTTAACTGCAGGCGAATGTTGTATTCGGTCTGTTAAGAGCTTTTATTCTTTCTACAGTGAAAGAAGAGGGTGTCTCTTCAAGTGAGAAAATGGAAGTGGCTTGTTTTCCTTTCCTTTGAACATTTTTTTTTTTCTTTCATGGGCAAGATCAGTCTGGTAATTTGGGGGTGAAGGAAGTTATTGCTGTGGCTGGGTGCTTTGCAGGCAAGTCATTCATGACCTTGGAACGTTGCTGCTAGAAAATCCAACTACACTGCAGGTGCTGTATTGCTACACAGACTTAAACGGTGAGTCCTGCACACAGCCAGTGTTACATTGTGTTTTTTTTTTTTTTGTTTGTTTTTTTGTTCGCGTACGGAGATGGTTATCTGGATGCACTTGCCATTTCTTTAGGAGTCTGGGTCGCATTATCTGAACCTAAGTGCCTGATTGCGAGAGAGTCATGGTTTCAGTATTGCATTGTATATACAACCAAGACAAGAGTGGGGCGGGGAAAAAAAATGGTAGGCCACAGGGGAAATAAAACGACCCTTAAAAAAAAAAAAAAAAAAACTAATCTGGAGAAGTAGATGTTCGAAGTCCAGATAGACTTGTTTCCTTTATTTTTGGATTTGTAAACAGACAAGCGTGTTGCGCTTGAACTTTGCATAAACCTGTACTCTGCCGCTCACGAGATGTTTTGTGTGATAGGGCGGCCTAAGTGGTGGTTAGTAATCGCTGTGCTCGGGCTGAGGTCCTACACTGTCCCTTTTCCACTGCGCATGGGGGCTGGTGCTTCTGACATCTTCTTTCTTCATGAAGCCTTTTGAAGTGTAGTTAAATTAGCAGATGACTGAATGAAAGGAGGGTTTTTGTAAACTATGGCACGATTGCAGTTCTGCATGCTCTGACATTCTGCTACCTACGCAACTGACGAGGTTTTTATTATTATTATTATTGTTGTTGTTATTTTTAAACTCATGGAAATGTTCTGACACTGCCTAATGTTCACTGGGAGGAGTATAAGTGTCCACACTCTTGGTTAGGCTGGTGAATATATTGTCCTTTGAGCTCTAGCTCTTTTTATTTACCTTGGAATTTTGTTTGCAAAGGTGTCTTTGAAAAGCATCCATGTATATTGACTTTGGGATCCCTGCCTGTCACTATAACTGTATGATATGTTTCCCCTTTGGTCTCTCGGAACTCCCCCACAGTTATGTATGAATGGGGATTGTAGGGGGATGCTTGTCTCTCTGCTTGCAATGACACTCACCTCTTCATATTGTCACTTCCCCAGTACTAATAAGAGGAACGCTGTGGTTTATTTCTGCTGGTTTCAGAGATGACTGCTACTTTTTAAAGGACCAATGTGTATTGAACATTGTGTTGTTTTCATAATAGAGCTGTTGTCTGTCCATGTATGAAAATTGTAGCATATGTGACCTTTCTGTGGTTGGATGCTAACAGAGTACAGTTCTTGCGTAGGTGCATTTACCTCAGAAGGCTTGGAGTCACCTGGGAAGTACAATGTAATATGCATTTTGCTTGGCATGCTGTACCATAAACCTTACCCCTGAGTAAGGGGGGTGGGTTATATGCCCCTGTAATGTTATGGCCAGAAGCAATATGTTAGTCTTCTGTGGAGAAACATGAGCACAGTATCAATAAAACAGTGTTAACACGGAGACACGGGTGCACATGAGCTCCTGATGTTTAAGAATGCACACATGGACAGCGATCATATTACCTTGCAGTTTTTGGGCTACTGCATGCTTCCTTATGGAAATGAACAAGATGGTGACTGCACACAAACTGGGCATAGCACACCATAAACGGCAATCATTCACTAAGAAACTGGAAGCTGAAAATAGCACACTGTATCGCTTCCCATGGAATGGACTGTTGTCGGAGCTTCATTCCAAAAAACCAAAATGTGGGCTAAGCCTCGGGCCGAACTGGAAATGGCATGAAAGAACAAACTGGATGTGGTTTTTCTCTAATGGGCTAATAGTTGACTCACACAGCTACAGTCCTGGATTCAACACGACCAAACAGCAGACTGGAATATTATATTCTAATGATGGATAGAGCTGCCGAAAATTGCGCAGGAAGGATTCTGCATTGCCATCTATGAGTCACATCTTTGCTGTTTGTTTTGCTGTTCATCTTTGTTTGAGATCTTCAGTAGGAAGGTGCTGGATTCAATCCTGTTTGTACCTTCTCAAACTTAGACTGCATCTGCGGTGTCTGTATTGAGTTTCAGCAGCCCCATACACGCTGCCTGCAGGTGCTTCAAGCTTGACTGTCAAAACATGCTTCAATCTCTGAATGACGTCTGTGCAAAACAGCGGCCATTTGCATACGCCGCAGCATTGACAGGGTCCACGAAGCTTGTGGAATACAGCTGTAAAACAACTCGCATCAACCTCACGTTGTTGACCTTTACCTTTTCTTGGATATATATTAATATTTTTCATATTTTTATTGTTAATCTACACAATGTGGCCTATTTCAGTACATTTACGTAAATATAAGGTTATAATCAACAATGTCATAATTCAGTTACCGTGTTCCTTTTCAGCTAAGTGAAGGCCTTAATATGAAGAGGTCTTATTTGCTCCTATACACACAGTCTGAGTTTTAAAGAGCTATATGAGATGGAAAATTAGAAATGCAAAATTAAAAATTCAGCAGGTCTGCCTGGGAAAAGATGAACAATGGGACAAATAAGGCTTCATTTAGTGCCAGCAATGATTGGGTAGTTCAGGATACTTGCACCCACCACTGCCTTTGAAGCTTCATTTGTCCCATCGCTAGAAAGGACTGCTCCTGGTGTTTAGCGGCCATTGTGAAAGTGTTAGTTGCATAATTATTTTGCTGTTTAGTTTTTGTTGCCTAGTCATTCTCAGTGTAATTTTGCCAGTAATTGGAAGAATTCATTACTAAGCCTTATTCATGATGATACATGTAGTTGAATACCAAAGATGTCTGTCAAGCCCCCCTCCCCAAATTAAACATGCTGAGAGCTCAGTAATGAGAGGTTACAAAGACAACATGGTCAGTCTAAGGTCTTCATGCTTATTCTCTGTGACATGCACACAACTGAAGTGATGCAAGCTGGCATTGGTTAATCATAGCACTCAAATTTCTAGGCCTTATGTGGACATGGGTTTTATAAACTAACAATAGGAAGCACTAAATTGTATCTGTGCTACAGTAAACATCTCCTGTTATCTGGAGGAACCAGGCGTATTTTTTCATAAATTATTGCAGAAAAATTATATACTTAAACATGGTATTTTGTATTCAGAGTTGTTACCGAGTCTGCATTAGAATTGATGGATAGCTGTATTTTTCTTCAGTGTGGGTTTTTACATTGTAATAGACACATGATTTTTTTCAAATTCTCTCGTGCTTTTTCATGTAAATGTTTCCATCTTGATCTGATATGTTTATTTCTACTTTGTATAAACTCTGTATATAGAAGTCACAGAAATGCCTTGTGCTGAATATTAGCTGTAATTCCAGCCATTTTTGGTGATGTCGTGGGTTTTTTCCCCAGTGTTTGTAGAATTTTATTAAAAAAAAATGCAGTATTGTGTAAAATGGGCTTATGGACTTCATTTTTATTGTATGTTTTTTGGGAAATAAAGTGCGTGCGTCATGATTCAGCTGATGGTGAACTACATGTTTCACTGCTCGGGTGATAGGTGTCTATACTTACGTCTCATTTGAACAGAAATGAAATCAAGATGGAGCTTGATCTGGTAAGCCCATATTGTCTGATGCTATGATATTCCCTACCAATCGTAATATCTTAGAGGTCATACTTGAAATTTAACTTCATTCTACTGTTCAGCTCATCCAAGTGGCCAAAAGATTTTAAAAAAAAAAGTCAATATGGATGTCAGCAGCTGCGGAGAACATTCTGCATTAATCACATGTCCACCTTTGCCTTCCTCCAGGAGATAAAGGCAGGTAGTTTATCTGCATTAATCAACATCTTAAATGGAGGATGACACATGCTCTGCTATGGAAACTATATCCCTAAGTCCCAGGCTGACAGATGCACTGCTGTCATTTCTAATCCTTCCTAGACCTTGCAGCCAGTGACTAAGGTTGGTCTAGACCTCAGTGCAGACCCAAAACATGCAACAGTGAGATGAACAAGGGGTGTGTGTTATCCAAGAGAGAGAGATGAGATTGTGTTGTAAATGTTTTAGTACTGTGAGAAATCTTTTCACCCACAATAATACCTGCTCTCCTTTTCTAGAGCCTGTGTGTCTCCATGGAGGAGCAGAAGCAATGACATGTAGATAAAGCTCATGAGGGGTGAGCATCACCTTTACTGCAGTTTGCCATCTCACTTCCCCTTGGAGGGAGTGAGATGTGGTACTAGAGGTGAGGTACTCAGAAAATAGCTGAAACAGAAAGACAGTTATGTAAAAATGGGAGGTGGACATTTAAGTTTTTCCTCAATTTACCAGCCCTAATTTTTGATTAAGAATGACAGTTTAAAGGTAAAGTGTTCAGGACAACATGGGGGCTCAGTGGGTAGTGCCATTTTCTCACACCTTCAGGCTTATGGGTTTGAATCCTTTCCTTCTGTATGCGTAGTTTGCATGTTCTCCCTGTCTTGTGCAGGTTTTCTCCAGTTACCGCTTGAGGTCTATAAGCTTGTCTAAATTGCTGATGTGTGAACACTGACAGACTGGTACTCCAAACTTGTATTACACTTCTGACACAGTTTTGTTTTTTCACTTTTTAGTCTGCCTATGTCTAATTTAACCACTTGTCTGTACATGGGACTGGGTCTACAGACACAGATTTAGAAATACCAATGGTCTTGATCAATTCATTGAAAGTATGTTGCTTAAAGTTAGATATTTAAAATAATCAGATGTAAAAAGTTATCCATTTCAAAAGTCCGTACCCCATGTATAGTGGCCAACAATGACTATCATGTGATCCAAAACCTGAATGACTTCTGAAGTTCTTAAACCTACCAGGTGTAAACCCCAGCACTGACTCAATCTGCATTGCCATGAACTCCTTAGCCTCACAGAGACTCCAAAGCTCCAGAAAGCAAAAAAGTTTAGCAGAAGAAAACGTCTCATGACATTTATCCAAAGCAGTTTACATACACTGACAGATGAAAAAAAATCAACGGACCTTACTAATAAGTAGAACAGAACCCGAATATCGAGTGCTGTGTGGTCTAACATGCATACTCCCAAATCAGAGTATTAATTCCGCAGCTAATATGCGAGTCCATTTGCATTCACCGTATTAAAATTGAGTCCCTTTTCATCACCCCTCATTTTCACGTTTAGATTCAGCTGTCATTTCTGTGTGAAGTTAAATGGAGATGAACTACGTAATTATAAATAGTAACAAAAACATTAGCGCGAAGCTAACGGAAGTAGCCATCGGGTTTAATTAAGAAAGAATTTGAGGGAATGGCATTTTAACGATTTTAAAGTATGACCCCGCCTGGACTTGAATATGCTACGATTCCTGTTAGCTGGGTTAATGGACGGTTTACGTCGACAGCACGAAGATGATTTTATCCGGCTGATATCGCAAACTGAATCACAACCTGCTCGCCAATTTGGAGCGACAAGGTCTTTCCGGGCGGTACTGCACGTCACAGGTTTACAATCCAAAAAAAGACGAAGAATTAAACACACACGGCGTTTACAGGACATAAATACTCGGCCATAAATCGTGGTCGTATATTTAAAGCTACCATGATGAAAATATGAATCAGCAGGTCAAACAAGGACGGTTAAAAATAACCACATCTGCGAGGACCCGAGCGGTCATCAGGTGACGGGAAACTCGGGCGCCGAGAGCGGAGCGAGGAGAGTCGGCGAGCTGAGAACAAGGTAAAGCAACGAAAGATTTCGCCACCGAGGAGCCTCATTCACACCCACGCCACTTAAGATACGCTCAAGTGGCGGCAGCCGCACTGCTGATTCGGGTTAAACGGCCACGAATCAATGGGAAACACCTGAAAGCGTGCTAGCTGAGTGACCCCGCAGATGGCCATGTTTTCCTCACTCGATCCAATAGGTGGAAATTAGCTAGCAAGCTAGCTAGCCAGACGGAGAATCCCAAACGGTGGAAAAGGGGGCGAATACGTAGTTAAGCACCTGGTTATGCATGCTCTCTTCACGATCTGGTTAACAGATGATCACCTGAATGTGTCACACCTAGTCAAGGCAGCCTTGGCAAACTTCATGCATTCCCAGCTGAAAAGCTTCATTTTTATTATGTGGGGAGTCGGCTGTAGAGCGTCCCATTCTCACGATCAGGCTTCCCGACGCAGAGGTGATCGATTACCACTCTGCATCTGATCGTGCAGTTCGTGAATGTTGCAATGGCACGATGTTTTATTTCCACGGCTACGTGGGATGTTCAGCCCATTCGAGGCTTTAGCCGAGAAATCGGCTAAGTTGTGCAGAGTAAACTTGCAGTCCGTTTTGTGCGGTCGTTTCGGTGGAGTGCGGTTTTGTTAATAACTCGACAAACAGCACTGATTTCACATTGCATTGCGGAATAAGACATTACCCAAGCAGATACGAGCTTGTGATAACGGTGTTAAACGTGTTACATTACCTACAATGCATGCACTTTCTAAAAAAAACGATGCAGCATCTTTGCAAGCAAAAAACCGCAGGGGCTCTTTGGGGGGCGTGGGGTGAACTCCGTGCAAGTCCAAAAGCCGCTGGTTCTTTCGGTATTGGTTATTCCAGATAGGGCAAGGCTGGGAGGACACGGATGTCTTGGGAAAGAGATGAAGTGCGGATGTTGGTTTACGGCTGGCAGCCAGAATAAAATCGCCAATATTAATGATGTTTAGCTGATGATTTGTAATTCTTTTTCTGCGGCATTATACACCCAGCATGTAGCGGAGATCTTACCAGTCGCAATCACAATTATAAACCACAACCCATGTGACTCAAATTTGTTACAGCCATATATAAAACTGAAACATGTTTTCCAAAGCATTGTTCATACTTGTAAAATTTGCCAAATTGCTATGGAGCCTATATCAAAATCAGGCCGCCTTCCAAAAACTAATATAACGACTGAAAGCGATCAAATGTCTTCTGAAAATATACACCTTGTTTACGAAGCAAGGTGATAGTCTTTAAGCATGCTGAATGAAAGCGTTCCTACAGAAACTTGCCTTGCGATATGCTTTACCAGCCCCAAACCAAATGCACCCAAAATACGCATAGTATATAAAATTAATAATGATGATTGCATGCAAGTGCTGGGACGCATTTGTAAGTCAGTTGGATTATTGCACTGACACTCAAGCAAATAGTTGAAATCCATCGAATCAGGATTCCATCTAATCTGTGTGCGAAAACTAGTGGTAGGACAAATGAAGCTTCAAAACCTGTGGTGGGTGGGAGTGTTCCAAAGTACAAATCAGTGTTGGCTCCCACCCACCACAGGTTTTGAAGCCTCATTTAGCAGTAGCGTTAATGGGTAGTTCGAGATCCTCCCACCCACAATGAATTTTGAAGCCTCATTTGTCCCAGCGCTAGTGAAAACCTCCCTTGTTTTATTTGATGCTGCTGCAAATTTACATCTCCCATTTTCTTTTCAGTGTTAGGACATGTTCTTCAAGTCTTTGTTGCTCCAACTTTTAATGCTTTTGTCTTGATCAAGATCCTTATAAACAGGCTGTCATAATGATTATTTGCTCTGTGTTCAAAGCAGAAGTTTCTAATTGTGCAGCATTTACCCATCCTGATTTAAATTTCTAAATTTTTTACCATACAGCTTTCTGCCTGTTATCCCGTTATGGGGGACATGAAGACCCCAGATTTTGATGATTTATTGGCGGCGTTTGACATTCCGGACATTGATGCCAAGGAGGCCATCCAGTCAGCCCCTGAAGAAGCTGAAGGCCACCACGTTGGACCTGGAGGAGTCTCAGGGAAATCAGGTGGTAATGGAGCGGGGGTTGGTGGCAACGGAGGCTCGTTGCTGAGACCTGGCAGTTCTCCAGACCATCACCACCACCACCACTCACAAGCCCTAGCTCATGCCTCACACGGTGATCCCTCTGTTGTCAGTGTGATCGTGAAGAATAGGGTGCGTCCCGAGACTTTTGGGGAAGCTGAGACAGATGTGGATAAAGACAGGTTGGGGATTGGTGCAGAGGTCATGGGGGGAGTTGGCGGAGGAGCTGTCATGGGGCCCAGAATGCCAGGCTTGGTGTCATCTGAACCACTCATTCACAATGGATTTGAGGCTGCTGCTGGTGTTATGGACACGGCGCTCAATCAGACCCAGGCCCAGTCAAATGGGGAACTGTGGGCTCCCTGTTCTCCAGAAGCAGCTAACGAGAGTGGTGGAAATGGCGTTGGTTTAGGATCAGCCTTTGCTGCCAAACAGAGTGGTAATATCTTTAACAGACTGAAGCCCCTGGTGGCTCAGGGTCCGGGGGATCCCATGGGAAAGGTCCGGAAAATGCTTCTTTTACAGCAGCAGCAGCATGAAGTTGTGGCAGAGAGAGCAGACAGACCCCGAGCCATTGGCCCCTGTGAGGCCGGGGCCTCCCTTGTTCCTGGTGTGTCAATGGGAATGCCGTCGGCATTCTTTCCCCCTCCCATACCTGTGCACTCCAGTTCATCTCTCACTCCTTCCACTCACACCGTGGGCCCACATCTCTCTCGCTCTGGCCTGCATGAAGGCATGCCATCTGGGACACGTTCTCCTCCACCGCCCACTGCTCAGCCATTTAATGGTCCCCGAAGAAGAGGGTTCCCTCATTTAGAATTAGATGAAGAAGATTCTGAACCAGATTTGGGAAGTCCTTTGGTAATTCAAGAGAGTCCGGATTCTCCAACATGCACACCTCCAAAATTCCCGCGTTGCCACAAGTCACCTCCTGAGGTGTTCAACACTACTGCTTCTCATCTTAGTCCCTCCATGTCCACTCATATCAAGGCTGGAGACATTGGTCAAGGCCCAAATTCACCCGCGCCATCCACTGGATCGCAGAGCTGGCTTCCAACACAAACCACAGTCACCAGTGTGAACTCTAAGGAGGAACAGAAGTCATCAATGCATGTCATCGATGAGCGTGACTCCCCTGAGAGCCCTGAGCCAGAAATGCCATACTCTGGACTCTCCAAGAGCTCTGGGTCTGGAGTCCCCAGTAGAAGTTCAGCTTCTTCTGCGGCCTCTGCTCCATTGTCCTCTGCTTTCCAAAAGGCTGTGGAAAAGGTGGAAATAAATGGTGGTAAGGAAGAAGAAGCAAAGGACAAGAAAGGCAGTGTGCTTGATAGCACCAGGTCTGTGGAACCTGATGAAGCACAGGGAGAGGGACAAAAAGATGAAAAGATGGATGTGGATGATGGATACAAATTTGGGATAGGATCTTCTGTCAGAGAGAAATCTTCAACACTAGTTATGACTGGCACAGCTGTTGCCTCCAACCTCACAGCTGGCACTCTTTCACGGCCTCTTAAGGTACGTATCAAGACCATAAAGACCTCGACAGGGGGCATCACTAGAACGGTAACACGAGTTGCACCCAAAGGAGCGGGGGCCAAGTCCAGCGACTCCAAAGCTCAGTCTGGAGGCCGTAAAGTGGCCAATAGGACCAAGAAAGCCAGCGTCCCTTCCACTCGAGAGTCAGGTTCCCAGCAGCAGAGCGCTAAGGGTGCCGTTCTGCCTGTGTCGACCCTTCAGGACGCCAGTACAGCCATGCTCGTGGCTGCCAGCAAAGTGCAGAAGATGGCCGCCACTGCATCTGAGAAGACCAGAGTCTCCACCACAGCTGTCAGCATCACAAAGACTGCAACTCTCCCGGCTGTTTTACCGTCATCTTCCACCGCTTCTTCTAAATCTGCTATGGGAACCAGTGGGATCGCCATGCGCACCATGGGGCAGAAAGCGGTGAATGGTAGCACCACTACCACCCTGACGGCCCAGGTCTCGAAGCCCGCCTCGATTGTTAACAGCACAGGTGCCGTCATTTCTCGTAGCCAGTCCAGTCTGGTAGAGGCCTTCAATAAAATCCTCAACAGCAAGAACCTGTTGCCCAGCTATCGGCCGGATCTCTCCACACCGCCGCCGCCCGAGTGGAGCCTCCCGCTGCCCGCCAATGGCTACCGCTGCCTTGAGTGTGGCGACACCTTTGCCTTGGAGCGCAGCCTGGCACGCCACTATGATCGTCGCTCGCTGCGCATCGAGGTCACCTGCAACCATTGCGCCAAGCGACTGGCCTTCTTTAACAAGTGCAGCCTGCTGCTGCATGCACGGGAGCACAAGGAGCGGGGCTTGGTCATGCAGTGCTCCCACCTGGTCATGCGGCCCATCTCCATGGAGCAGATGATTGGCCAACAGGACACTATGCCCATTGGTGAGTTTCCTCGCTTGCCGTTGTTTGCCTGTCTTCCAAAATTTGACAGGGGCAAATTAAATCGCACCAAAATGGGGCACATGGTGGCTTAGTGAGCAGCACTGTTGCCTCACACCTCCTGGGTTTGAATCCCACCTCTGCTGTGTGGAGTTTGCATGTTGTCCCCATGTCATCCCCATGTCATGTGGCTTACCTTGCAGGTCAGAGACATGCAATTAGACTAATTGGCATCTCTAAATTTCCAGAAGTGTATGAAAGTGCATTCATGAGCCCCTGGGGTACACCCTGGACAGGGCACCATCCATCAGGTTTCTAGGATCGAGGCCCAAAATGCACGGTTACACAAACTTGTGTCTCAAAATTTCCCTTCGTTTGTGAGTGTGTATTTAAGTATCTGTCCTGTGATGGACTGTAATCTTATCCTGTTGGTGCTTTTGGCTTTCTGGGATAGCCTCCACGCTCGCCAGGTCCCTATACTGGAAATGTGGTTATCGACAATGGCTGTATTTAAGTTTGTAATCAACTTGTGGTGAAGATTTGAACCGGCCCCAAATCCAGTTGCTGCAGAATAACTTTGATTGCTGATTATTTGAGTAGATTGCAAATGACTGTCCATCTGTCACGCTGATGATGGCAATGCCCTTTGCTCTCCCCAGGCATGCTCTCCCCCTCCCTTTCTTCACCTTCCCTCACCCCGGTGGCCACAGCTCTTGCCTCCACGGCTTCCAGCTCCACAAGAGAAGACCCGGCCACACGGCCCGCCCCGGCCCGCACCCGCCGCGCCTCTGAAGGCACCCAGGTTACATTACCCCTGCCCTGCAAGAAGGGTGAGGAGCTGCAGTACCACAACTTCAAGTGCCCTGAGTGCCGCGCCCAGCTGGCGAGCAAAGCCGAGCTGGTGGCCCACTTCCAGGAGGTCAAAGCCGACTCGGACGCCGTGAGTCTGAGCTTCGGGGCGTGTGGGGAGGGCGACCCGGGGGTTTTTCTGCATCTGGGTCATTGTGTGCTTAGTGAGAGGCTCCCGCCTTTTCCTGTCACCCTGACAGTCCTGCACACAGTGCTCCCCCGCCATGATGCTGCCCAATGCTTGCAGTGCGGCCGCCCACCAGCGCATCCACAAGCACCGCGCTCCCCACGTCTGCCCCGAATGTGGCGGCGTTGCCCGGCCCACCAGCTTCCAGACACACCTAGAGGAGGCCTGCCTGCACTTTTCCCGTCGTATCGGTTACAGGTGGGCTCAGCCTCCAGGCATCTACGTGGATGACCATCCATCTGCAGGATGGACCTCGCCATCAGGCTCTGTCCCTGCCATCCACTAACCTGAGTGCTATGCCGTCCAGGTGTTCCAGCTGCCAGGTGGTGTTCGGGGGCCTGAACTCCATCAAGTCCCACATCCAGACAGCTCATTGCGAGGTCTTCCACAAATGCCCAAGCTGCCCCATGGCTTTCAAATCAGGCCCCATGGCTCAGGCCCACATCAGCACCCAGCACCCCACGTTGGGCTCGGCACAAGCCAAGTAGGATCCGCTCTGCCGGCTTTTTCTCCCTCCTTTTGTGTGGCTTGTGCTGACCTTGACTGTGTCACCCCCCCATCTGCTTCCGCAGGATGATTTACAAGTGCGTGATGTGTGACACGGTGTTCACACAGAAACCTCTGCTTTACGTTCATTTTGATACTCACCTGGCCAAGCAGAAGGTGCACGTCTTCAAGTGTCCTAACTGCACCAAACTCTATGCGCAAAAAGTTTCTATGATGGAGCATGTCAAGGTATTGTATATCCATCACATTACTCCTAGCCTAATTCCATTTATGGTACTTAATTTTTATATGGTCGCCTTCCCTATATTGTTGCCCCTAAGCATATACCATCACAGGTATACATAATCAGTTATGCTATTTATTTAGCTGGAGGAAAGGAAATATTTGCATACTGTTGTATGAAGGAAATAGGTACAGGTGTTAAAGGTCTACTCACTGGACGAATTATTCAGACATTTACACATACATATAACATTATGAAATGCTATTGCCAGCATCTAAGTTTCTTGTGGAGTGGCGGTCTTCAGCTCCACCCTCTAATAGGACAGACAGTCTTGGTCAGCCAGTCTTCTCCTTTTCTTACCTGTCACCTGTCTTTCATCATCCTTATTGATTTCTTTTTTCAGACGGCCCACAGGGGGCTGTCAGTGAAACAGGAAGTCCCGCCCATGGTCTCCACACCCATCCCCCGTGCCGCTACTCCCTCATCTGCGCCCAAATTCAAGTCCACTGCCAAGATGGAAAGCTCAGACAGGGAGGACTGGCCCGCTGACCAGGAGGAAGAGCAGGAGGAGGAGGAAGAGGAGGAGACGAACGGAGAAGACCCGAAGAAGGCAGCCGGCAGCTCCGACATGGAGCTCTCTGCAGGCTCTGGGGCGGCGAGTTCGGAGTGGAGCTGCCATCAGTGTCAGACACACTACGCAGAAAGGGAGGCTTACATCTCACACATGAGGAAGAAGCATGGAAAGGTTAGTGGCTGGAAGCTTCGCAGCTCATACATAACAAACACACACGCTTACCCAGGTGTGGTTCACATCGCTGGGATGTAAATGCATGAAAAGTGGGACAGTGCAGACAATATCCATTCTAACCACTTACCCGGATATTGGTGACAGGAGGGCTGGGGTGCACCCTGGATGGGGTGCCGGTACATCACTGCTCTTTCTAATACCCCCTCCCAGTTCATGAAGAAGTTCCCGTGTCGCATGTGTGAGCGCTCCTTCTGCTCCGCCCCCAGCCTGCGACGGCACGTGCGGGTCAACCATGAGGGCATCAGGAGAGTCTTCTCCTGCCCGTGAGTGTTGGTCTGTTCATCCATCAGTCGCCCTCTCCTTCCCAGTGTTTGTTGCATTGATGGCCCTCACCCATTCAGCCATACACCCCCACGCAGGAGAAAAACCCTGCTTTTGAATCGCAGCCGCTTGACTCCCAGCCGTTTGCCAGGTTCTGCACAGAGGGAAAGCGGACGTTCAGCAGCCGGCTGATCCTGGAAAAGCACGTCCGGGTCCAACATGGCTTCACGCGACAGGACCAGGAAGCCCAACAGGTGGGCAGGGGATTTTCATGAATCGTATTAAGAAAAACAACCGTGAAAGCGGAGTGGAGATTCTTCCAGAGCTGTGTGTTTTTCTGAAGGTGACTCTTCCTCTGCTGTCCCCGCATCCCAGCAGAGTCCAGCTCGGACCCGGGGCATGGCCGACCCAGAGAGCTCCTCTGAGCAGGAAGGAGGTCCTGGCACCGAGGAGGCTGCTTCCGGGGAGGAAGATGGAGACGCCAGGGTGGCTAGCGGGAGCGAAGGGCCCAGCGAGGGTGGTGGCCTGGCCAAGAGGCCCCGGGGCCCAGGGCTTTCGGCAGAGGAGAGGCCGTTCCGCTGTGCCCCGTGTGGCTTCTCCACGGAGGACAGGCAGGCGTTCCTGCAGCACATCCCGCAGCACCGCAGCGACGGCACATCACTGCAGTGCTCTCAGTGCGGGGCCTGCTTCGCCTCGGCTAGCTCCTTCAGCCGGCACCGTTTCATCACGCACCGTGTGCGAGACCCTGACCCCTCTGGCCGTGCCCGCTCTCCTGCGGGGGGTGGCTCCGGCTCGGCCGATGCCCCTGCGACACCCCCGTCGCCAGGCTCCCCTGGCAACCTGCAGCTGGGCGAGGACGCCGAGGGCCGCGTGGGCTGCCGGGTGTGCGGCCGGCGCTTCGACAAGACCTCTGACCTCAACACCCACTTCCGGACGCACGGCATGGCCTTCATCGCCGCCCACAAAACAGACAAGCCGGCGTAGATGAGAGGAGGAAGAGGAGGGAGGGAGAAGCCTCGGGACAGCAGGTAGAAGGCAGTTTGTAGAGAAGCATGGTGAAGATGGACCACAGAAATGTTTGCTCAGCAGATGAGGTCCATTTGTAGTTAGTATTCCTCAGGCTTAGACAAGAGGGGAAGTTCAAACTCGAGGTTGGTTGGAGTCAGTCAGGCTCCCGCTCCATCCTTCACCTCCCTCTCCAAGTTCCGAAAGAGACAGTGAGAGCTGGAGAACCGAAGAGTCAGCTTGCCCAGCATTGCATGGACCTGAACTTTGCTCCAGGGGAAGAAGACGTCGTCCCCTGCTATTGTGTCCAGAGAGGGCCGTGATGGAGCAAGACAGAGACCACAACAAGGCAGGGGCCTGGGGGTCCACAATGTCGTTGATCATTCTGAGGAAATGCACCAGCAGAGGGCAGTACTGATATGACACAGGAGATCCCATGCTCCTTGTTTAAAAACTGCCTACATACAATCTTCAGGTCTGATATCACCGTGACCTCCTGTTTATGTCCCGATTCGTTTTTTTTTTTTTGTTTTTTTTTTTTTAAATCCTTTCTGGGAAGTCTGTCTGAAATGATTTTGTAAATGCCCGACTGTAGAGCAATGCTGGAAGGTCATCAGGAGCTACCCTTAGTTCCCTCTGGTTCGATGAAGAGGAAGCTTTCTTCAATTTTAATGGGAAGACTGCATGGTGTGAGAGCGACAAATGAAGCTGATATTATCACTACAGAAAGATACTTGTGAGAAACACATCTAAAACATTATGTCACACATACTCTAGTAATGTAGTCATATTTGTCTGTTTATTTAAAAGGGACTGGTGGGTTGATGTGTAGTTTTGTGATGAGTACGTTTGGATTATTTATGATGTGGGTATGATCGCCTCAGCTTACTTGTGGTTTACTCAGGCACCTTTTTTTCTGGTGGTAAGTCTGACTGGAGTAAATATACAAGTAATACCTTAATGAGGTGAAGGATGCAGACCTTCACATTGCAGGAAATGACATCAACTAGATGACAACTTTGGGCGTGTGTGTTCCGTAAAACGCGTCGCGCACGCAGATGGCGGCTCGTTTAATAGCTGATGATGCAATAACAGCGTGGTCACGTGAGGAGTCAGTTGCATGGGAGCAACCTGCTTTTTGTTTTTGGTTTCAGACCCCTGCCACTTCATGAAGAGCGTCTCTTCAGGCAGCTACGTTGGCAAATACAGACGAGTGTGTGTCTGTCAGCTTAATGAGAACACAATGTCAATAAGTAGATTTGCACTCTTAATAGGTGGTTTCCACATAGACTTGTCTATTCATGATACATTAGTTCTGGGCCGGAGAAATGGCCATACACTGAGTTCCACCCAAGCTGTGCTGTGGTGTGTGTGTGTGTGTGTGTGTGTGCGCGCGCGCACGCGTGCGTGCGTGCTTAATCTTAGTCATTTAGCACAGCGTGTGTGACAGGAGTGGAAATCATATCAGTTTATATCCTGTTTTAAATGTGTATCTGTTTGTGTCTGTTTAATTTAGTCTTATCAGTTTGCAAGGTGTAAATATTTACCCAAAAGATGAATGTGCTCCAGACTTGGAAATGACTGTATTGTTTTTAAAAGCAGCTCTACTTTCAGGCTGTTGTACTTTAAAATGTACTGTAATGCAAGGTGTTTAAACCCGACTTGGGCACACTGACCGTGGGTTGAGGAATGTTTAATAACTCTGAAAGAGAAACTTTTTAGATATAATACTCCTGTATTCCCAGCCTTGTCTCAGAAATAAGTGCTAATTATAAACTACATTTTCTCTCCTCCCTGTTTTTTAGTGTCCCTGTGGGTTTTTTTTTTTAACCAGAAGTAATCTTTTATATAAAACCCTAAATATATTGTGGATTTTTTTTTAGTCCTTACTCGTTTGCCTCAGTGCCACCGGGCTGTAATTATTGGTTTGTGTAGATATAGGTGTTTGTGGTTGTTTCTGAAATAAAACATGTTGATAAAACACCTCGGTTTGTTTAACGGTTGTGAGATGCATCGGCTTACAGGAACAGGGATGGCTTTAGATGCAGAGCTTGCCTGTTCCCTGTTTCTGCTATGATCTGGGGGCCTGGAACATGCTAGTAGGGCTTATATGCTACTTTCACAGGGTCCAGAGTTTCTTTTGAGGCAAAGCTCTGGAAAACAACTGGTAACAGAACGTCTCTGATTGTCACCACTGGTACTATACTATTGGTCACATGGGATGCATTGCAACTGTTGTGGAAATGTTTTTTCCAACTTTTATAGTTCTTTATGTCTGTTAATGTTTGTTTTAAATTTTATATAAAGAAACAGACTGCATATTGCCGCTGTATTCATTTGTGTATATTGCTTTTACAACAAAAAATTGTTTCTTATCTCCAGGAGACTGTTGCATGCAGCTCTATTTCCTTGAAAGTGACACATTTCATTTATGTTAATAGGAGCACATCGCTGCATAGACACTACTACCACAAGCCCTGCATTCAAGCCATGTATGGTGTACTGATGTAAAGGCATCTTTGGGGGGACAGAATCTAGAGAGAAAGGTGGGCAAGATGTGGGAGGGGGAATGTATGAGAGGGAAAGTGGATACAAAAAAGGAAATGAGTCCAAACAGAGAGAAAATACAAAAGAAAGACAGCTCAGAGTACAGGATGTGGTGCCATTTCCTTTCTAAAGAGCTGTTGACATGAAGTCATTTTAATCATCACTAGGTGGCAGTATTTATCTTTACACACAGGAGCACTAACCGGCAGTAAAATGCTGCAAATCCACCAACTAGCTAAGGGACAGATTTCTTTCAGCTTTTACTTACTATAACAGATTTTTTGAGTGTTTAAAGTTTACAAATATCCTTTGGGTAAAGACTGTCAACCTAAATCTTTCACAGCTCCACTTCATATTACCATACATTAAACCCACTGAAAAACTGTCTGAAGAGGCCTACAAACCTAACTTAAATCAGTTCAGTAAGGAGGAATGGACAAAAATTCTGATAGCATATTGTGAGAAGCTTGTAAAAGGCTACCCTAAATATCTGATTCAAGTTAAGCAATTAAAACACAATGCCACCAAATACTGTGTCTAGTATAAACTTTTGACCCACTGAAAATCTGATGTAGGAAATAAAGGCTGAAAGAAATATCTTAGCTATTATTTTGACTTTCCCTTTTCTGGAAATAAAGTAGATACTATGACTGATTTCCCACAGGAAATCTATGGTAACATGGCATGCACGGAGTTCAACGTGTGAAACATTGAGCTTGAATGTCTTTATCATAGGTGCATGTAAACCTTTGGCCTGAAGTGTAAATATTAAATATATAGACAGTGTTATATCACCCAATCTCTTCCACATACTCATTCAAATGTTTCCTTTCAAATCCCTGCTAAATCACTAAATAAGTGGACTACTGAAGCTGATGAAGCTTCAGACACTGGACTGACAGTCTTCAACTGAGACCTCTGTTCCAGAGGGAGCCTAAACTTGGTGATGCCCTGTGTGTTAAAGGTTTGCCTTTAATGCTGCTTTGATTGCTGACTAAAACTCGGAGTGGCAAAGACCTTAATATTTTTATTGTCTTCATTCAAACTCTAGACATTTAAAATGTGTTATTTGTCTTTGTACTCAAGGTTTTCTTCAAGTTTAGCCTGGACTGTCCTTGGCAGGTTTGGATCTGTGAAATAACCTGGGGGCCAAGAAAAAAAAAAAGCTAAATTAATATGAATTTAAACAGAAAAACATATTTTGTTCACCAGGCATCACATTACATTTATTTGAACCTCTGCTCATCAACAATGTCAATGGCATCTATTTTGGGTTTGCTGGTTATTACTTACCTGCTGCAAACTCACAGATATGAACTGGTCTTTTGTAGAACACTTCCCTGCCAATGAAGAAAAGCAACTGATTTTTTTCTACCAGCAATAAACCAACTTCAATATATGAAACTGGACTGTGACAGTTTTGTCAGGAAGTAAAAGATACATCATTTCTCAAACTGTAGTAAATATGAATCTCATTTCAAGTTTGACTCAGGAGTATGTCCATATATGGAACATTAAAAACCAGGGGAACCACAGCTCAATACAAGTAGTAAAAATATAGGAACTGGGGTTTCAAATCCTGCCTGCACTCTGGGTGTGGAGCTTGTATGTTCTTCTCACATCATGCAGGTTTTCTCCAGGTGTTTCAGTATCATTTTATCATCTACAGACATGCTGTTAGACTAACTGGTGTATTTAAATTGCCCAAAGTGTATGAATGTGTGAATCCCATCTACAGAGTACCTCAGCCTTGTGGCTTTTGCTGCCTGGCACAGACTCCAGGGCCCCCCACATCCCAGACCAGGATAAGTGGCAAGAAGTTCAGTAGAAATTTTGTCGTAGCACAGGGCACAAGACAGGGGTCAGCCTGGACGGAGGTCAGGCCATCGCGCAGTCATACAAACACACACTGACGTAACGTTCAGGAGAACGCAGCACAGCGCATAGAGATGTTTATCCACAGCGACAACGCGTATGATTGACAAGCCTAAATTACGAATTTGCATTTGATACTGGACTACAAACCTTAAAAATTCGCTCAGCAAAACTTCCACTTCTGGATGAGCTCTCAAGTATTTTTCATTCGAGATTCTGGTTTTTACCTGAAAAATTTAAAAAGTAAAATAAAGACAGCTGTCCATGGTTGAGCGGTTTAAACCCAGAGCCAACCTAGCTATCTATGCGCGAATAATTTATCCTTCCAAAAATGCATGTTACGCAGCTGCTAACACTTGCTTGCCACCTTGAATTGTCGGAGTTTTTCTTGTTGTTCCAGGCTCAATGCACCGACATCTAGTTTCTCCAAGCCACTTTTCTCGGCCATTTCTCCCTCGTTATACGCACACACCTGCGATGGGATTTTCCCGAACTTGTCATGGT
>JAACJT020000110.1:10868856-10909903 GCA_009936485.2 Gymnarchus niloticus | reverse complement strand
TTTTCCTTGCCACTGTCGCCTTTGGCTTACTCTCTGGGGACTGTGGGCCCGGGACTATGTAAAGAGCTTTGTGACTGCGCTCCGTGGTAAAAGCGCTATATAAATAAAATTGAATTGAAAAATTGAATTAATCCATCTTCAGCCACCAGGTGGCAGGACAACATGTGCAGAGGCAAATACGTGTTCTGTGGATCCATATAAGACAGGTTCCTTTTCTCTAAGAATGCAATGTGATGCATAAAAGTTAGATAGTAATAATATGGATCCTCCATATTTACAGATATTCAGCTGGGATTTGGAGAATCTTGGACCAAACCTCTTGGACCCACTCCATCAGAATAGAACTGATGTTCATTCGGGCCAGGCCTTCTTGTGGGTAAAGTTCCGACCACCAGGCTCTTGCCAAAGATCCCCCCCACCGAGGCCTAGCTCCAGGGTGGGGCCATGGTATCCCTGTACCAGGTGAAGTATAAGGATGCATTCACAACAAAATGGTTAAAACGTATTGTTGATGAAGTCGAAGGGAACTGTGGCCTTTGAGTCTATGCCAGCAAACACAGGACAAAGCCGGGGAAATCCTGGATCGGATGCCAGTTCATCACAGGACATGCGCCCACACAACACAGGAAATTTTAAGATGGCAATTCACTTAAATGCACATTGTTTGGACCATGGATGGAACCCAGGGCGTTCAGGGAAACCATAATAAACACAAGAATGACATGCAAATGCACAGATGTTAACTTATTGCTTGCTCTTGATTAGCTGAATTAGGGCCTAAAGACCAGGAATGGCCTAGAGTGTCTCCACATCTGAGATAATTAGTAACAAATGGAGAAATGAGTGAGCATCAGAACAACTTACTTATTATAAAAAACATCTATAAAAAATAAACCCTGCAGAGAATGTGCTGATTGACAAGGTAACTGTAGAATGATGGAAATAAGGCCATGATAAAATGATGGGGATTAACTTAAAAGCAAGAATTGGCTAGAATGGCCTCTCGAGACCAGGACTGAGAACCACTGTGTTGGCCGAGTTGTGTCCTGTGTCAGCTCACTGCTTGTTTTGCCTAAACATTTAATCGTGATTCACAATTTTTCTATTGTGATAGCTGTCATAAAAGAGTGACTATAACTTTCACAGGAGGGCATTCAGATTATGTTTTCATTCAAATGATGTACATCATAGACATACAAGGATGAGGCAAAACATTACGACAACCCTCTAGTAGAACAATTGACTCTTCCCAGCAGACAGACCATTCACCCAGCTAAAGTCATCAGCATGCTCATCAGTCCATTTGTGCACAAGCCTGTTGACAACCAACACATGCCAATAGGGTATAGTCATCATGAAGGAGAGGACCTTGTTCATCAGGATGGACGAGTAGCCCAGAATATTCAATACAATTAATTCTGGTCAGCATGTGCCTCTCCTTTTATTTCCCCTTTCTCATTTGTATTTTTATAGATGTCACCTGGCTGCTGGGAAGAGCCAATTCTTCTTCTAGGGGTGGTCATAATGTTTTACCTCATCTGTGAGAGCCACTTTGCAAAAATAGATATTGGTATGACACTTGAACTGCAAAAATATGGCCTCAAGCCTGATAAATGTGAATGTTTCAAAGTAGTGTATTTTAACCTTATATGCACAAATGCATAACGATCAGACTGTTTTTGTACCTAGTGGTTGTTATATAGACCATTAAATGTAATTTTGCTTTCAGGGCCATTTTGCTGATGTTTTGTTTCCATTATATTTAACCAATTCACTACCATGGGCCCCGAATGTATCTGGTATTTCTGTGTGCTGTCTGTGCTATGTACTGTACCATGGTTAAAAAATAAAATTTAAATAAACATGCTCCCACCGACAGTGTTATTGTGTGCTACAGCTAGAACAGATGACAGAGAAATACTGGATATATCCAGTGCACATGGCAGCAAATGGGTTAATACGTCAATCACAGTCAAACCCTTTGCTCCTTGGCCAACTTCAGAAATGTGTCATGGAGACTGCGGAAGAAAGTGGCTTGAATCTGATGAAGAATACTGAAAGTCAGTGTCATGGTTGATGGCCCAAGCTTCCCTAAATATACTCTCACACTGCCAACTATCCTCCTGAGTAGGTCATGAAACAATTTACATACCTTTATTCACAGTTGTGTATTAGGTATATATGCATAAACACACATCTTCAGATGCAAGTTTTACTACACAACAGTAAATCAAATGACAAAAATATATTTACAACACTTTCAATTTTCCCTGAAGGAATATGATATACAGTAAACAGTGTAAAAAAACACAAATTGCCAGTTCACTCTGGTATCTGACATGTATATACATATTACTGGCTCAGTGTTAAAAATGGTACAGTTCACTTGACAAATATTAAAAGAGGTCTGCATTGATATGAGCACAGAATATTTGCTATGTCATTTAATGCAGAGCATACAGATCTGATGTGTCCAGAAAGGCCACAGAATCTTTTAATCCTTTGGCACTAAGAAGTAGCCGAAGTTGGTAAGGTGAATTCCTTCTCCGCCCTTCCCTGCTTCCTGAGGAAAAGGGGGGTCTAAGGGCTGAGGGGCCCCAGCCCGATCTCCGAGCACCAGGGGATTTCCTTCCTCTGTGGGCGGTGCCGATGCGGTTGGGGCTGCAGGGTGGGATGGGGAAGTACGGCTCAGCTTGTGAAGTTTAGAAATGAGCTTCGCCTTGTGCCTGCTGACAGAGGGAGGGTGAGGGGTAAGATGCCCCCCGGAGACACCAGGATGAGGAAGTGAAAGAGTGCCAGGCCAGGCACTGAAGGCGAGAACACCACACTGTACGAGATGTACCTGAAGACATAGGCACTCAGCACTAAGAGGGCCAGTAGCATGCAGGCTCCAATCACCCAGGATGCATGCAGCAAAGTCTGGCTGTCAGGTGTGTGGGATACAGAGACTAGAATAGAGTGGAGGGTTTTTACACATTTAGCCACCTATACATACTGTTTTGGTTCACGTATGACCACATCCGCAAGTTAATCATGCACATATTCACAGCGGCACAGCACGGAAACAGTACAGCTACCCACCACGGTTCACTTGGTAATTATCATCCATACCGGAGCCTTCGGGGGCCCAGGGGCCAGAGACCTGTAAGACCAAGACAAACAGTAAGAGGAGGCAAACAGAAGATGCCATTTCACATGAATCTTTATAGGCACGGTCAATTTGGAAACAGTCTGAATGAGGATCCTTACTGTGTCAGTGAAGCCCGGAATATCTGTCGGTTCTGGTTCTGGAAAAAGAGGCCATAATTACAATCACTATTGTGTTCACTCTAATTTTGCTCTATTTGTTAATACATTGCCTGCTGCTCCAAAAATAAGTAAAAATAACCATATGCTCATAAGTTCCTGTTATCACTATTGATATCTGTGATAAATTTAAAAGTGTGATGACAGGAATATAACTAATTTAGTGTTGTTTACCAGCTGTGTTGGTATCCTGACAATAAAAAAAAAACACAAGCAGCTCCGAAATGTAATAAAAATTAGACCTTAAGTTCAGTGTTACATACAGACAGCAGGCCTTCTGGTTACTGCTTTCATTTTGTGATAAACTACAGCCATTGTATTCTGAGACAGTCACAGTTATACAGTCTACACCACCAACAGTTTATCGTAAGAACCAAGTGATTCTTTCCTACCAATTCTGTTCATGCCTTAGAAAAATGTGTAGTACACTGTGCTGATATATTTCCCCGATACTGGGCATACAGAAAGCATCTAAAAGGGATGCTTATTGTTTATGTACAAACAACAATGCTGAGAGAGAGAGAAAAAAAATAAGTGTTTTCCACACGGGAACGTGACACACATGTACCCACTGGGATAAAAGGTACAAAGAATCACATACACATGCACTACACCTGTGACTTCCCAGTAAACAGGGTGAGTGAGACAGAGAGTGTAAAGGGAGACGTTTGACATTAATGAATATGAACAGACAGCCAATGAAAAAACGACACTTGACAGTTCACAGCAAATGGTGCTTGGACAACAGCAAGCGTGCAAGATGTGGAAAATATCACAGCTTCACTGGTCACATGGAGCGGGGAAGACACAGACGTATATAAAGTGTGACTGCAGTGTTTCAAAAGGTCATTAAATACACAAGCATTTAAAGATGTCAGTCAAGGTTGTACTGCATAGTATTTGGTATAGTTTGAGTGTGCATTCACAGCCATAAAACTGAAGTAATTGGTATACTCTACAGATGCGTATGTATACCGTATGTAATACAGGGTCTCACCTGTCCAAGTGTAGGCATACATCTGAGGGCTCCAGTCACTCCAGTATCCCATGTCAAACTCCTCCCTAGCTCGTACCCGCAGTTGGTATTTGATTTGGGGGGTGGCATCCTGGATCGTATAGTTCAGTTTCTGAGTGAAAACTTCTTGCTGTGAA
Source organism: Gymnarchus niloticus (assembly GCA_009936485.2). Taxonomy (NCBI): domain Eukaryota; kingdom Metazoa; phylum Chordata; class Actinopteri; order Osteoglossiformes; family Gymnarchidae; genus Gymnarchus; species Gymnarchus niloticus. Next base: position 10,905,445 of record JAACJT020000110.1, on the reverse strand, counting down.
GCGCAATGAAAGGAGTCAGAGCATGAGAACGTCACACTTGGCATGCAGGGCCTGCCACATCATAATCACCGGGCAGGAAAGTCCCACGACACCTTTTGGGGTTACACCGGAACACATCGTGGCTGACAAAACTGAAGCAAAGTCCTGACCGGAACAAAGGGGGCCTTTAGCCAGCCAGGCCCTCAATGTCAAAAGTTCAACAAAAGGAAGCACAGTCCCTCGCTGCCCAGCTCTACAAACTACACACTTATAGGAAGTCAATCAAATGACAGCACACTGGCCACTTATCTGAAATATTGGTTAGTATTGGAATAATCTGTTTTAAACTTAATTCATACAAATGGGTTGCTTGTACCTGCATTGGAAAAAGAAATATGAGGTATGTGGCCAGTTTAATAATAATAATAATAATAACAATGATGCCCATATTTTATACACTTTACACCTTGGTAGTCAATTTTCGTTTGTGGTGGTACAGTGTGGTGCCAAGTGGTGTGACACTTCGCATGCCAACTTCTGCTATGGTGAGCTTAAGGTTGGCTGTAGAGGCTGTAAAACACCCTATTGCCCCCTAATACCCTGACTCATGTTACAATACAGGAATTCATTCATTTCAGTACAGCACTTTTTATTTTAAATAGTCAAATCTTTGTGCAGTTTCTCTTAGAAGACTGAAACCAGCAAAATCAGCCATGATTCTGCTTTTGTCTGCAAGCTACAGTTTCTTTTGGTGTGAAGAATTTTAACAAGTCTGAATCGACGGTTAACATTTTAGCTTTGATGCCAACGTGATCAAACCCAAATTACATAATGTATGTAAACAAGGCAGACGAATGAGTGCCGCATTTCCGAATGTAATAATTTAGATTTAGGACAGCGATACATTGCCAGTGTTCTGTGTACTGTGCACATACTTAATGGACAGACAGCACGAGTATAATGAGAACGTGGAACCCACTCACCATGCCCTTGGGCTCCCCCTGCAGAACCATGAAGTACTGCAGATGGAATTTCAGTTTGTAGAAATCACCCTTCCACGAGCAAGGATAATTCCAAGTCACTATCAGCCTGTACTTGTTTCCAACTTCTGCACGGACCGAAACGTTATATGGTGGGTCTGGTTTAACTGGGGACAGAAAAAGAAGACAATGGATTTGGTCGTTGAGAAACAATTGCATCCATTTTGTATTTCAAATAGACAGGGAAGAAGTGACACAACATGTAGACCACCAGCAGACACTTAAAAGCATCCAAGAAGTCCAGCATGACATTTAACGGCCGATATTTAATTAAAGCTAGGTCTTAGCAAAGAGTAAGAGCATTGACTCTATCCGACATCCCTACCTGGCTGGGCCAAAAAAAAAGCACGAAAGTCAGATACAGTGGATAGTGCAGCATTTGAGCAGGTAGGCTGTTGCTCACCAATGTCTTGTGGATGGAGAAAAATAGGGGGGCTGGTGGCATGGCCAGCAAAGTTGTAGACACACAGAGATGCCCAGTAACTGTCTCGGCTCCCCTCCGGCTCCGGGTCCAGTACACACCAGCATCGTTTTTGGGCCTTTGAGTATTTGCAGGGCTTCGTTGTAATCTGGCCCTGCCACCTGGAGGGGATATACGGCAACCATTCAATGTCTTCAGTTGCTACCCACCACGCACCTTCATTGGCGTGGGCAGCTCAGAATGATCTCCAACCAGAACTTTATTACCTAGAAAATCCAGGCCTCATAACCTGCCATTTAAATGACTCCATTCAGCTCTCAATTCGAGGAGGGTAAATGTGCAACCTTTACGGAGCATTTCATATACGTACCCTTTCTGTAGCATGAGGTGACACTGGGGGACGGTGGTCAACAGCTGGCTGGCTATCCATTCACAGCGGATCTTACTGGTGGGCGACTTTCGATGGCAAGATAATGAGGGCTGTTTTGGAGGCGCTGAGAGAGTCATTGAAAGGGGAGTCATTTTTTTTTTTTTTTTTAAAACAGGCAATCCTCAGAACAGCAGACTATATAGAGTAGGCAGTGTCTGTTACTCCAAACAGTCACCTGATGTTCCATATACTATATGTAAGCACGCACATTTAATCAGAGACCATTCCAGTAGGTACACTTGCTCTTTAATGCAATCAGCCTGCTCCTACAATGAGCAAATCACGTAGCTGCAACTGAACATAAATGGCATGCAGACACAATCAAGAGGTTCAGTTACTGTGTGCCTGAGCATTAGAACCTAAGGTATTTGATCTAAGCGTTTTCAAACACGGTATGATTGTCAGTGTTAGACAGGGTGGCTCCAAGATCTCAGAAACATTTTGCCTCCTGGGTTTTTCATTGACTGCAGAGTCTACAGTACAGAGAATGGCGCCATAAAAAACATCCAGTCAGTTGCAGTTCTGTGGGGAAAACACCACATTAATGACAGGGTCCGAGGAAAATGGCCAGACTTGTGAAAGCCAACAGGAAGGCCACAAGTGCAAAAATAACAGCTCAGTACAACAGTGGTGTGGGGAGAGGCTTCCCTGAACTCATCTGCTCTTGAAAGTGGTTTAGGAGACAATACAAGTCCTGCTCAGTATCACAGTTAGGAAATTCAGGTCCAGAAATTACAAATCCAGACCAGGATTTTGTTTCAACCAGCCAGTTGAGTACTCTGTGACTGTGACTCTCAGTGACTCTTTATACTCAACAGGTTGGTTCAAACAAAATCCTGGTCTGGCTTTGTACTTTCTGGACCTGAATCTCCCAACTCTGCTCAGTATTATGTAGGTGCACATTACAGAGTGCCGACTGGGTGAATATACAGAAATGTATAAACACTGCAATTCAAATTGAACGTTTTCATATTATATCCATTTTTTTCCCAAGAATAATTTTTTTACCCCCAAAAAAGTTATATTTTTTGCCTCCATCCCTGGGTTCTGCAATCCTTTGTTCCGATGTCGTTATATGCATGGACCATATAATAGCAGTGGGAGCAAAACCACATTGAGCTTTGCAGTTTGACACACATGGGTTCATGAAAGTGGTACACACGATGCGCAAGTACACTCACCTTCCACAACTATGTTGACTGAGAAAATAATTTTCCTTCCTTGGTAACAGCTGTAGTTTCCAGAGTCCGATACGTGAAGAGAACCGAGATGTAAGGTCTCCCCTGCATCCCTGAAGACATGGATGGGACAGCCGTCACACTTACGGTGTACCCATCGTCTTGGGTCCTTCACCACCCTTCTCACTCCCGGGGGGGCCCTGCCCTTTGTCCCGTTCTCATTGGTGACGTCATCCATTTTCACAGCTGGGCCCTCTAGGTACTGGAACAGTGGGTCACTCTTCACTTTAGTGGTGGGCTTGCCTGAAGCCCAGTTACGGTTAACAGTCACTGCATCAGAGGTCCTTGAGGTAGTCTCAGACAGGCTCTTGCTTACTGCATCCCTTGTTCTCTCACCATCCTCTCCATCTCTCCTTGCCTGGCTTACAGGGGGCAGGGTGATGCCAGATTCCTCCACTGTTATCTGCCCAGTGCATCTCAGAGTTACTCTGCTGCTGGGGTCCAGCACCTGAACACCACGGGGGGCTTCTGAAGAACATTCAGAAATATTACAAACAAGCAATATCCTTCAGACTAAAATACATTTAGGACATGCTAAAAATATTATGCTTATTCTTACTATAGTGTGTATGATTGGCTAACAGCTGTCACCTCAATTGTAGCTGGATGTAATGATAAATGTAATAAAACTGCATGAATAATCATGCGTCTCTTTCAGTTCCTCTTACAAACATTTTTTTCTGACCACTCTCTGCCCCTCCTTCAGGGCATACATACCCCAATTGTGCAAATCTGCATGCCCAAAAATTCTAGTAGTTGACAGTTCTATCAAACAATATTCAAAAGACCACAGACTACACTATGTAACAAAATTTTTACTTTTTCTTATGCCTAGGCAGATAGTGTTGTTTCCCAATTGCTTATGCCTAAAGTAAATGGAAAAGATCTATTTTTCTCTTCAAACTTTTCTTTTGTGACCTGGGTAATTGGGGGCTGATCCGTGAGAGTGAATTACATTACATTTCATTATCCAGGTCACAAAAGCAAACTCTGAAGGGAATAATGGCCATTTTCTATACTTAATACTTATATGAGCAATTAAGAAATAACACATTCTATCCAGGAACAAAATTTGTGTTACACAGTGTTATCGAATATAGAGACTATTTTTTTGGTCTTCTGCAACTACAATAAATGTTGCCATTCCAAAGATCCAGCTCACATTAGACAAAATATTTAGGAGATGAGTATTAATCACTTTGGGGAGTTGATAGTTACGGATTTGAAAAATTAATCCATTCTTAAAACATACTTTAATTTTTTGTAAAATGAAGAACCACATCAATATGACATTATGACAACATCAAAACCAACATCCCCTCAGTGTAACTTAAATTATACTTCAGTCATTTGCTGTAACTTAATATGTTCAACAGATGATAAACCTCTGGTGAAAATGTAGACTTAACGCCGTTATCAAAAACTGGGGTAGTAGCCTCGGAGACGCAGGACATTTACAGAATTCTACCACTTAAAAAAAAAACTAAATTGTTACAGGACTTTGTTCTTTAAATTAATAGTTACAACAACAACAACAATAATGGTTATCTTGAAGATTATTACGTTACGAAGACATAATATGTATGCAAACGTATACACTTCATTTCATACATACATATATACATACATATATGTCTCCTAGTTGGAACGAACAGTACCCAGTAGTGGTTTTGCAATGCATCTTCAGAAACGTCACTCGGAAAGCAACGAGCCGAAAACCGCAGATGTAACAGTCAGTTATGTTACGGCAAGTGTACTAAAAAGAAATTCAACAAAATTGAAAGAGAGAATTACAACGTTTAGATAAAAATATACAGAAATAAAGTAGACCTACCTTTTCGTTGACAATTTATTTCTTCAAAAGATCCAACGCCGACCCCCATCAGAAACAACAAGAGTTTTATCGAAGGACTTCTATGCATTTTATTTCTGTCACAAAAATAATCGAGCTACATCGTAATTACAGAAAGATATGATAATGGCTTGAAATAGTCCTTAGGTTACGATATTTGTTATTGTCAAAAACAAAACAAATACAGAAAAAAGTTACATGTTGGACCCAAGAAATAGAACAGACACTGATAAACTGCGAATAGCCGGTCTGTCGCCGTTGTGGCTATAAGGTACTCATAATGCGAAGTACCTTTGAATCTGTTTGGAAATTTCTATAGAGATACGACAACACTTCAATGGAAGTATAGAGCGCACGCATCAAGGCAAGTGTCCGAAAAAGAAGAGCACAATCTCGTTTTCCTCTTCCTTTCCACGTACGTATGGACTGCAGTTGGTTAATAAATCCGGTCTTACGAAACCAGACAAGGCTGAACCTTTTAAAAGGGCAATACATTAACGCCAGCTCTTTCAGGCGTTTTTTAAAAGCCTCAGATGTCCCGGTGGGGTTAAGCTTATACTGTTAGTAATGTCTTCTCACAGTCTACTAGCTGTCAAAATGAAAAGATAGCTGTCACCAATAAACATGACTCAATCAGCGGTGACGGTGTTACATATACCGTTTTCATCAAAAAATTAAAACAACTGATAAAATAAGTGTTTTTACAAAACAACGAATGTATTTACTTACACATTTTTCATTACATACTGGTACCATAACTCTCCCCCACCACCAAATCTTTCTCACACAATATTTTATCTTTGCCAACAACATAATGCTCCCCAATTCTTCTCGTTTCCACCCACTTTGATTCTTTTTCCGGCTTCGTGGTAGGATGACTTCGTTTTTGACAACTTGAGTCAGTCACAAGACTTGAATACCAAACACCTTTCTCAACAAACGTGTTCGGGCGAATATACTCAGTTCACATGATCGAGTGACCCGAGACCAGGCTAGTTATGATTAGGAATATACATCAATTTTACCTGTCCTGCATGTGAGAGCACATTTAAATAACTTTAGAACCTAAATAAAACACAGACCATGTTTTTATGCTACCCTCAAGAGTGTGAGGGATAATCAGATGATTTATTGGCTGTCTTCAAACCACCTCATTCAGTTTCGCACTGAGGTATTACAGTCTAAACAGCAATGAAAAGGCGAGGCAGATTCAACATTGGCTTTATGAAACCCAAGTTTTGACCAGCTAACCATTTCAAATCTGCTATATTTAATTTACTATATAACCATTTCAAAGCTAAGTTAACATTACTGCTTTTTAATGCAAAACTGATTGAGAAGACAAGAACAGTGAAGATCTGCTATTACTTAGGGATTCAAAGCTTTAACATTGTTGACACTCCGCTCCAGCAAGTCCACTGTGTAGTCCGAATAGAACCCTTGGCCTCATTTACTTCTGAGCTTATGGGTTCAGTCCTTGAAGAATCCTCAATTTTTACAGTCCTGTGAATGTGGGGGCGACCTGATATGTGCAAGTTGGGTTCTTAGTCAATTACCATTTTTGCGAGTGGACATGAGCTCAGACTCGGTAGGTCTAGAGTACATCTTACCTCAGAGAGAACACCAATATGGTGCAGAGAAATAATGGCTCAGAGTGTGGGGCGCTCTTTTTGGGGGTGTTGGCTGAGGCAGGTGAGCGTTCTCACTGAGAACTAAAGTGCACACAGACAGATCATGGTCTCTCATAGCATTCCAGGCTGTCCAGGTAGTCCGAGCAGCAGTTCCAAACTCCATCTGGACAAAGGTTGTCATCCTCTGGCAGATCTTACTTACAACTGTGGGGATGGTGATTAAGTTTAAAGCACACCGCCACCATTACCGCTGGCATTTGTGGCATCACAGACCAATTTACACACAAAAGTCTTAACACTAAAGAACACAGAGGCAGCAAAGTAGCCAATGCCATACACTGACCATTGACCCCTCTGATCTGTGATAATAGTTCAGGGTTTTCAAACGAACGTAGAACAGAGGCCTGCGATTGTTCAAATGATCAGCATGGTAGAAACAGATGGCTCTCTCAGGTCAGATTGCTCAGGAGAGATGGGTCTCCTTCAGGCTGCCTCAGATCCTTCAGAGACTGTGAAAGAAGTTCTAGAACTCTCTGTCACACTTCGTCATCTCAAAGCGAGAACAATGCTAATAGTCTGGGACTGATTCAGTAACTCAATAAGCCTGGGGTTTTATTTATGTAATGCAGGTGCTGTAGTTTTTGACCAAAGCAAATTAGCAAGGCACCCTGCATGGAAGCTGATAAATCTGGAAATGCATCCAGAGCTAAAACTACCCAACTAGCTTTTTATTCCCATCCTGAAGAGTGTCAATTAGAGAGTACCAACCAAACTCCTCTTTCCATATTATTGGTGCGGCAATTATACCCATTAATCTCATCGCCTTTTCTCTAATGACTACTCAGTAATCTGTGCACAGTGAAATTAAAAGCCTATTTTTACAAACAAACTGTAATCATGTCGTTTCATTTTCAATATTGCATTTATATGTGTTACATTGCTGTGCATAGGAGTCATGGCTCAGATCAATGGTGTTGTCTGAATAAATGGGAGAATAGTTCTTGTGTTTGTGGAAACTCGTCTCAGTAGTGCACTGTTTGTCCCGGAGGACAGGTTAAAAGTGGCTGTGAGCCTCTCCTGAGAAGGAGCCTCTTGCACGCTGTGTTTCCTGTTTGAAGTGGGAAACATTACAGGTGCCTTCTCCAAAACACAGACACCAGAAGTCCAGCTTGGCGACGTGGACCATGTGGCCAGAGGTGAAACTGGAGCCGCCTCTCCGCTCCCCTGCTGTTGTGCTCCTCACTCAGCGAGAGAGGTCTCTTCGACAATGGGAGGGGGTCCTGGGCTGCTGGCACCGCTGGTGCGAGCCCCCGCCCCCCGCCATCCAAAAAGTGCCTCCTACAGAAGGGACAAGAGTGAAAGCTTGTAAATTTGGCTACAGGCAAAGTGAATATAAGGAAATGACTTGGTCCACGGAAAATGAATGTCAAGGATATGAATGCATTTACATCTTACACATCCACTCATCTTCCAATCACTTATCCTGGTTAAGATAACAGGGGGTTGGATCCTAACACTGTCCTTTCCAATGCAGCACAGGGTTCAAGGCTTCTGAGCACCCTGAATGAGATGCCAGTCCATTACAGGGTACATGCACACATACACTCCAACTATTGGCAATATAGGGATGCCCACTAATTGCATGTCTTTGGACTGAGGGGTGAAATCCATATCCTATAAAGAGAACATGCAAACTCCTCACACAAACAGGTTGAGATTCAAACCCCAACCTGGAGGTATGAACCCAATAAGCCACTAGGCCACCTCTACAGCTTACCAACACAAACATTTTACATCAACATAATTTGATGGATATTATTTCATTGACTGCACTATTTACCAGCTTCATCCAAGAATTTTAACCCCTTTGATTTGAGCTTTTTGATCCTTGAATAAACAAATAGATGCATTTTGATGCACACATTTTAAGTAGGGGGCATACTGAGTCACCAGATAGCATTGTTGCCTTATATCTCCAGTGTTGTGGTTTTTCAAGTCAAGTTAAATTTTGTTGTCACGTGTTCCAGAGAGCACAGTGAATATCTTGTGCCACAGTTGCAAGGGAGGGGACAGGGCATGGGGGGCAAAAAACATGGTACAGATTTACAATAAATATGAGGGATACAGTGCAACACAGATGGCGGGAAAATGGGGGGTTACAATGCATAGAGATAAGGTACTGCATAAGACAAGACAGTGCAAAATTACACAACAGGCAATAATAAAAAAGTGTGTTTAGCCATTGAGGATGAAGTGCAGCACAGTTTGCTCTGTGTTCATGGAGTTTGCATGTTCTCCCTGTGTCATGCAGCTTTCCTACAGGTATTCTGGTTTCCTCCCACAGTGGAAAGACATGTGACTGTACTAACTGGTGTCTCAAGACTGCCCATAATGTCTGAGCATATAGGTGCCCTGCGATGGACCTGCATCCCATCCAGGGTATACCCCAGCCTTGTGCCCTGTGACGGACCTGCATCCCATCCAGGGTATACCCCAGCCTTGTGCCCTGTGACGGACCTGCATCCCATCCAGGGTGTACCCCAGCCTTGTGCCCTGTGACGGACCTGCATCCCATCCAGGGTGTACCCCAACCTTGTGCCCAGCGATGGACCTGTATCCCATCCTGGGTGTACCCCGGCCTTGTGCTCTGTGCTGTGTAGGATAGGCTTCAGGTGACCCTGACCAGGATTAGTGATTAGAAGACAGATATTTTAATTATTGTTGATTAAGCTAATGTTTTGTGCTTCGAGTAAATCCTTCCTGAAATGAGTTTACACATTAAAAGACATGCTTGTGTTGGCCGTTACCTGCACAGCCCCAAGGCTGACAACCCAGCCTCCTGTTGACTCTCCCCCTGGACTCCTGGCTGGGGTGGGGGTGACTGCACTGCTGCCACCAGAAGGGGCCAGACCCAGGGGGGTGTGCGCTGTCTCTTCTGCCTGGGTATCCTGTGGTCCCAACATGGAGGAGGAGGTGGAGAGGGGTGCAGCAAGGGAGGAGGCGGGGCTGCTCTCTCCCCCAGGCGGGGCTGTCTGCTGCTTCTTCTTGCGCAGCGTGTCAATCCAGCTGGCGCTATGGCGAGAGGCAAAGGTCGCCAGTGCCAGGGAGCTGAGACGCATGTTCTTCCCTGAGGTGATGAGCTCCCCGAAACCCTCCTGGTGGGCGAAGGCGTAGCCGGAGCGTCGCGAGCCGGCCCGGCCCAGCCGACCCAGGGCCCCGCCTCTCAGCCCACCCACACCTCCAAGGGCACCACGCCCACCACGACCGCCTGGCTTTCGTTTCTTCTGACTCACAAGTTGGGTGTACCGCACCTGGACAGGAAAAACATTTTTTTTTTTTTTTTTTGGGGGGTAAGTTTATTAGTGATATGTTTTTCATCAACATCCAGCCTGCACTTTACAACGTGATGGGAGGTGAGCTGACGTCATTTGCCTGTGCCAATATTTGCTGAGTATAGACAGAGAATTGTTGACACAACTAGATATTTTGGAAGTTAATCATTAATAGAATGGTGGAACATGGGTCCTCTCCGAAAAAAAGAAAAAAAACATACTGTTACCGTGTCTGAGAGCTGGGGCTTAAGGTCGAGTTTGAGAAAGCGGAATGCCAGGACAGGCACTATGCAGACCACAGTGGCTAGAGCAATAGTCAGCCACACCACTGGCTGTCTCAGGGTGTTCTGGGCACTGCCTGCAGTGAGAGACACACCAGAAAGGGTATAAATAAATAAATAAAGTCCCAACAGTGATTATCCCTAAGACTGAAGTAGGATTTGTGCAGTTTGCATAGAATATTAAGAGTGACACCAGCTTCTAATGCAGATTCAGTACTGATAACACCACTATGCATGCAGTGTGAGGAATGTGCTTGTAATGTGTGGAAGAATGCAGGGTCTCACCAAAGAAGTGGAACTGGTTTGGAAAGATGCTGAAGAGTATGTTGCTGTGCATGGCAAACAAGATGGTGAAGTAGGCACCAAGGGAGCCCCACACAAAGAAATGGTTGATGGCCGTCCAGTAGCCTGTGTCCAAGGCAATCTAAACCCATGATACAAACAAGACAAGAGAAATCGCTTGATGCATTATTTAGTCTCATCCCCATTACCCACAATGCCTGTAGGGTCTGCTAAAACAAAAGCAAGTTGAGTTTCTTCTTTAAACCACATAATTTGCATATAACCTCGCTGACAGCATGTATCAGGGACATGTAAATGAAGAGAGAGAAAACGTTTCAGGGTTATTTTTTCGTTATCTTTCTCAAACCTTTCTGCCTTTCAAATAATCATTTTAATCAAATAAAAGACCACGAATGAAGTGTAAGGCAAGTCTGACTGAAGAAGTATTAGACAGCAGGGAGGTGCAGCTGCTTTTCCAAAAACCGAAGCAGGGCAATGTAAGCCCATATGGTCGACTGTCACACAAACAGAAAGTAAAAAGTTTGCCACTGCATGTCTTGTCCTAAGCAGAAAAAAAGATAACATCTCCACTTCTTGTGTATTGCTGAGGAAAACCTTCTAAAAACAAAGGTCACCGTGATTTGGCCTCTAGTGTCACCAAAACAAACCTAGTGACCTCCCCAAGAATGCAGCCATGCCAAGGAATGGCATGCCTCACCTGCACACTAACCACGATGACCAGGGAGGTAGCCACGGTGACCGCGAAGGTCTGGTAATCAGCAAGGGGGATGCCGTCGTTCCGTGTGGCCTGGGACAGCACCCCGTAGGGCACGCAGAAGAGCACCACAGAGGTGTAGATGCCTTGTGCGATGCAGATGAAGAATTCCCGCTTGTTGAAGAGCAGGTTGAGCTGCCCTGGCTCATACAGTTTGGGATACTCCAGACTGCGCTGCTCTGGGACATCCTGGGTGGGGGACAGAAAGAGTCAATCTGCAAATGTAGATTAGAAGGAGAAGTTTACCATGTTTTAAGACATGGAAAAGGGTGTAGGTGGTTTTGGTATATATACCTGGTCAAATATCCCCATAGCCAGGACTGGAAGAGATGTGTACACAATGTTGTACAGGGTAATAAAGTACTGGTCATACACCGTCTGGGAAAACATAGAGGAACATTTCAGCAAGTGGAAGAGGTTTGGTTTAACCAGCACTAGTACAGATAACCACATTTAACCACAAGCTGGTAGTGATTTACTTGTTCTAGATGTGGCCCCGTTGTAATTTATGACAGCAGATTTTTTCCCCTCCCTCCTCACCTGGGCAGAGAAGCCACAGAAGAACCCAAACCAAAAGTGCACCATGGTGAAGGCAAAGTTCTTGTAGAAGAAGTAACAGAGGAAACGGCACATGCGCAGGTAGGACCAGCGCCCATGCACCAGCAGGAGGCGCTGAAGGAAGCGGAACTGGGAGAAGGAGTAGTCGGATGCCAGCACTGCCTGGATGCCCTCCTGACCACTGATACCCACGCCAATGTGGGCAGCTACAAAGAGAAGGAGAGGTCAGATTGAGGACTCTGAAGGAGGACAATCACCACGCGTTAGTCATCTCTGACACCAGTGCAATTAGCATTAGTCTACCTTCGATTTTTAAATGGTGTGAAGAAATCTTTAAAAACTGGAAGTGGCTCATGTCAAATCTGGTTATTGCAAAAAGTTGAAGAAAGAACCTCAGAGCTCTACTCTACGAACAAACTTCTTGCGTAACTCAATGACAGATATGTTTACTGCTCAGACTACGGGAAGTGAAAAAGGGACTGTTTTTGTTTTTACTTCTCTACGTTCTTTCTTTCCCAAGGAGCTGCTTCTTCTTTTTCTTGCTGTAGGTGGTGGAAAGTTAGGCAGACCATTGTGAAAGGCACAGAAGGTGGGGAACCATTGCATGTTTGTTTGTGAGGTGAGAAAGGCAGCGAACAGCCCGGAGTCCATAATGGATCCTGCTAAACCATTAGCAGCACAGTTCACTATTTCAGCTTCATAATACAAAAATGCAGACACACTCAGCAGTGCTACCCTTAAACAAATTCTGTTTTATAGGTGATCATATGTGATGTGAAGTGAATTACCTGTTAAGTAAAATTGCATTTTGTACACCAACTGCGGTTTTAAGGAAGAGAATACAGCAAAGTTCTTAATAAATTATTATTTATGTTTAACACTCATATGTTTTAGTTTGTTCCAGGGAAAACAAATAAAATAATTATTACCCTGTCATTCTACAGCAGATTACTCAGGTCAGCACAGGGATATAAGGTGCAAATGGTTTTTGAAAAGTTTATTTTAAGTATTTTTATGTGACTAAAATCAGTGCATAGTCATTTTCATTATCCTGCAAGCCAAGAGCCCATCAGGAAGCTCAGGGGACACCCTTAGATGGGATGCCAGTCCTTCACAGTGCATCACACACAGAACAATTTGGAGGCACCAATTTCCTAAGCCACATCTTTGCAGTGTGAGAAAATCAGGGAGAACTTGCAACCTTCAGGCACAGAGCCTGGGTGTGAATCGAACTCACAACATGGGAGATATTAGGCCACTGTGCCACGCCTTAATGTTTGAAGGGACATGTAATTATGTATTTACTGTTAAAAGAATCATTTGTAGCTCGTGTCATAACAAATCAACTTCCAATGTCTTCCGAGAGGTTGCTTAAAAATTCTAAAAAAACATAACTGACAGTGGTAGAATGCCTTCTGGCATTCCTGTTTCTGTCAGAGACATTTTTTGTGTCTCTTGGGGAGAAGAATGTGTGAATTAATTTGTGTGTTACATCCAGATTGTACAGTTATGGCTTTAAAAATATATAAATCGCCACACAGATCACAAGTGAGTTATTGAATGTTGACATGTAGCCCATACACACGTATTTGGTGAGTTTAGATGTTAACCTTTTCCTCTGTGTTTAAAAAAACCTAGGAACAGAGACCCAGCAACTTCATCATCCACTTCATCACATTCACAAACTTATGCATTTTTTGGAGTGTTCCATATCCAAACCGTTTGATTTAATGCTTTCAGTTTGACAGACTCCATGCTACACATGCAATCAACCGTGGTACTAATATTTGTGCCTTATTATCTGTCTCAGCCTTGCTTGGTTAGGCTAAGTAGTCAGGCAATTCAGTATCACAGTCTTCCTGCGACTCTGCACCAGTCCCTATCTCCTAACACGCCCTCAAGACCCGAGATGGATGATGGCACTGCTGCTCACTCTTGATCATGCTGACGTCGTTGGCACCGTCCCCGACAGCCAGGGTGACGGCTTTCTTGTGTTTCTTGACCAGCTCCACCACCAGGGCCTTCTGCAGGGGAGTGACCCGGCAGCAGATCACCGCCTTGCAGGCGCACGCTGTGTCCAGGAACTCACGCTCCATGTCGGCCTCCAGAGCGTGAGCCTGTGAGAGAGGCATATGGCCCCAATGGGCAAAGTATAAAGCCCTGCTACATGACTGCCCCACTACATGACTGCCCCGTCCAACAGCCGCCCTCCTCATAGCCCTGAGCCTACCACCTTTTTTTCTAAAGCTTTGCTCCCAAAGGATGGGAGTGACATCAGTATGGCGTCCCCTGCAGGGTGTTTGGTGTCATTCACCTGACTGCCTACTGAGTTTCTACAGATTGATTCCACTGGTAGCCCAGTAAGTGCTCGGCTGAGAACACAGACAGGTTCTCAGTGCACTTTACTCCCCTTAAGGGAATGGAGGGCAATATTGAATTTGGGTAGCGTGGCATAGAAGGAACCTTTATTACAGAGTAAACATACTTATAATGACCAAGTCTCCGGGGACACCCTTAAGCCTAATAAATACTTCACTTTTCCGTGCTCCGTCAGTCCACGGACAGCACGCATGAAGTCAATTTCATCATCAAGGGTGTCTGAGCGAACTGTGTACATGCAGCCCAGATTTTGTATCTAGTGGACATTTCGCATGTCGTCAGCCCATGTGTAAGGAATAGATTAGTGCACTGCTGGCAATTTCCAGTAGATGGCAGTGCCAAATTAAAAGAACAGGTGTTGATGAAGAAGGTGTAGAAGAAGAGAGTACTCATCATGAGCAGCTATGTTAGGAAGTGCGGTGGTACCCGCACATTTAAAACTCGTCTCTCAAGAAAACGGAATAGAAACAGATCATTCTCAATCACTGTTGTGTGAGTGTTGTTTGCTTTCGCTTTTGCTTAAGCTTCATTTTAACTGACTGAAAAGCTTCATTCAGACTGCAACGACAATACGTGCCCTATGCTGGTCTAGTGGAATACTGTCACCACCGAATGCAAACATACATGTACACTGACAAATGTATCATGGACACAAATGTCCGCACTAGACCATACTTGGAGCGTGACGGAGCACGAAAAAGTGAAGTACGAACAAGCCTTAAGTCTCTCCTATTTCTCCTCACTCTCCCATTTTCCTAGCTGCCCCCTCACTCTTCCACTCACCAGACTGTGTCCACTGATGACCAGGGCATACTCTCCAGAGATTGAGTCCAGTAGGCTGGATGAAGTCGGAGCTGGAGGACAGGCTTTCTGCTTCTCCTCCCGTGGCTGGGGCCAGCCCCCTCGGACTCCACCTTGGTCTCCGAACCCGTTCTCCAGGGAGCAGCCCTCTGCCCACTCCATTGTTTTCTCCTTTCCCTCGTCCCGGGAGCGAGCCAACTCAATCATCCGCTCCCTCGCTCTCCTGCATGAAACAGAACTCATGTTACAGATGTAATCTCAGGACTACACAGAATGTGCCATACGTAATCTTTGAGTGACCCTTAAAGGGTACCTGACATACATATATACCAAGTAAAGGACAAGGTTCTTGTCAGAAGAAAATAATTTAGGTAATCTAGCAAGAAGTTCCTAGTATAAAGAAACATAATCTCTTAATTCTTTATTTGCTTAACATAACATTTTTAAATTCACTTTTAAAGCACAGGGTATTATGACTGTAGGGAAATGGGTGAAGTACCCTCTTCAGAGTGAGTCCAAAGTTATTTTTAAAAGAAACCCTGGGAATTTCCACCCCATAGCACGTTACATTTTAAAAGTTTTGTTCCACTGTCACTGGATGTGTCATTTCAACATTGGTCCCATCTTCGCTTAAAAGAAAAACATCTAAAATCTTTAACTTAGCTGAGAATAGACTGAGTTAGCCAAGACTGATTTTTTTGGTTACACTGAACTGTAAAAAGGTCATGAATACATTCTAAACATGTTAAAATAAAATGAACTCAGTAAACCCCATCATTCAGAAGGCACTTCACAGAGGCAGCTAAATTATTTTCTAACAAACTATCTCTAAATTGAACACCACAAACTATCAGAAAACCAAAGCCTTGAGTGCTTGCTTTTCCCCATCATATTCAGGTCGCAGTTTCAGAAATATATCTTATATTATGCAATCATTGAACATCTAGTGGGCGACATGGTGGCTCAGTGGGTAGCACTGTTGTCTCATTCCACCAGGGTTGGGGTTTAAATCTTGTCTCCACTCTCCATGTGGGGAGATGGCATGTTCTCCCTGTGTCATGCAGGTTTGGTTTTCTGTTGCAGGATATGCTTCTCAAAGCTGTCAGTAGTCTGATTGTGCATTTGCTCTATGATGTACTGATCTCCCTGTCCAGGGTCTACCCCAGCCTTGTGCCCTGTGATGGATGGGTCTCCCTTTTCAGGGTCTACCCCAGCCTTGTGCCCTGTGATGGACAGGCCTCCCTGTCCAGGGTGTAACCTAGTCCTGTGACCTATGCTGACTGCGATAGGGTCTTATTTGCGCCTGGAGCCTGAACAGGATAAACGATTAAAACATGGATGAATTATACATAAATAGCAATAACATTCAGCCATCTGGCTGAATGTCATTCTCAGATTTGAAAAAGACAAAGCCCCTCCAGTGTCTTTAACCTCTAATTTCATTTTCACACCGCCACCTGCTGTCCAAGTCCCTAAAGCACAAGAGTAATTGTGCAATTTTCCAAAAAAAAAAAAAGATGGATTTCCCAGCCCTTACCTCAGCTCCTCTCGCACACTCTGCACCGTGTGTCCATTGATGATAAACACCTCACTCATATCGTCCGTCAGCATCTTACAGGAATAGCCAATGTTCACTGCCGTCTCTGTGGGGAGAGCAGAGACAGATGTGAAAAGGTTGCAAGCATTCATCCAGGTAAGAGAGTGATTCCAGAAAGGATCCTGCTCTTCCAGGCACTGAACTTGAAATACTCCAGTAAGATATTAGGCTGCATCATAAACATTTCTTCTCTATGCAAATTTAGCACTTGCACCGCCCCCAGTCCGTAATGTCTGTGATAATCACTCTGCATTAAACACAGTTCTTGAGCTGACCTCTGTGAGAAGTGGCCATCCATTCTGTCTTACCCTGTTTGTCTCCGGTCAAGACCCAGATCTTGATGTTGGCAAGAGACAAGATGGCGATGGTCTCAGGCACTCCCTCCTGCAGCTTGTCCTCTATGGCTGTGGCCCCTAACAGCTACAGAGTGGGAAGATGGAGAGTGAGGCTGTACAACCTGTGCGTGCGTACACACACACACACACACACACACACACACACACACACACACACACACACCGAAAGGCCGCCTGTCATAATGACTCACGCACACCCACTGGTAGACAGGCACAGCGAAGTACACGGTGACACGGCTGTATAAAAACCTTGGAGGCTGGCTGCATACCATCATGTCCTGCTCGATCTCCTCGTATGCGGCAGCCAGCCTGTCCTCCCTATAGTCTGTGGCTCTTTCAGCGCTGCGGTGCTGCTTGGCCCAGTTCTCCCACTGCTGCTCCGACAGGTCCCTGTAGGCCAAAACCAGAGTCCTCAGCCCGTCGGCGGCATACTCCTGCACAAGGGGTGACATTAGGTCAGAGAGAAAGTGTTTTAAATCACCACGGCAACTGATCACCACACCAGGTCAGCCAGCTGGCACCACTGCGTCCCAGTGTTGCTGATGGACCAGTACATTGCAAACTGGTCCTGGGGGATTCTCTGTAGGCTGCCTGTTGTACAAATTATCCAATTTATTAGGTGACCTATTTTCGGGGTTTCATTAAGCTAGTAAAAACCATCATCTACGTGCTGAAACTAATATATATAAGAAGGGTTATATGCTGCAAATCCTTCAAACAGTATATCGGAGGTTTTATTGTATAAACAAAAAAGAAAATGTTACTTAACTCAGCCTAACAGAGAAGACATTTCTATTGATCTTTATTACTTGATGATCATCCATCCATCCATCTGCTCGTTTATCCTGGTAAGAATTGTGGGTTAAGTAATGATATATTAAAGTGATTCATTAACTTATCATAGTCCGACCTTTCATAAATTATGTAAAATAATTAGGAATCTTTACGTACATAAAAATCTCTCAGATAAAAATAATTTACAAATAGTAAGTTAAAATGATTCAGTGAAATAAGCAAAAAAGGGTTCATTGGAGCAAAAGGCAGCATACACAGCGATCCCCCAAGAGCAACAATGACACGATATATAAGATGCACTTATAAAGCAGGACCTTGAGAGCAGGTCTGCAGTCTGCATTTGTACACTGTGACGCAAATGTGAAGTAGCACAGTTTTACCGCCAGAGGGCGCAGCTGCTTTAACTGCCTCAATGACAGTAATGTTAAGGAGAGAAGGCAGAGTGAACCAAGGACAAAATCCAACGAGCCTGGTGAGTAGCTCCTTATTAGAGCAAAGTAAACACTGAACATGGAAAAACTACTGACAGCTGGCAGAGCCAAAACATAGCTGCCACAAGGAGGGCATGTATGACTCACATTGAGGTGGTCTGAAGTCACATTCATGAGGTCATGGTTACAGGGGTGCAGCCTCTCAAACAGGAGGGTGTCAGCACCCTTACAGTACAGCCGGATCTTCCCCTCTGGATTCCTCACTGGCGTGCAGAGGCATACAGGCACAGATACATACAAAAACAAAAGCACCAAGTTAGACCAGGGTCTTTCTCTACCCTATGGACCACCAGATGAAGCGGACAAATTCAGGAGTTGGACAGCGACGTGTAACAGCCAGCACTGGTGATAAAGATGAGAATTATATTATTTTCTGCTTATGTATTTTGTCTTTTAGTTATATTTCTGAACTTGTGCATACATGTACACATATATACAGTATATTACACATATGCATCTATATGCATTTTCATGCAAATGTACACAAAATGGTTATAGAGCATCCTGCTAACCCACCGATGACAGACATCCTCTTGCGGATGTTGTTGAAGTCCAGGATGGCCAGCAGAGTGTAGATGACAGGACGTCCCAGTTCCTGAACAGTCACTGTGCTTGGGGTGCGAGAGCGGAACACAAAGCCAAAATTGCGAGCGGCCGTGACCAGGGCACCCTCGTCGGGAGACTGGGCCTTGTACACCAGTTCACCTGAATGGCAGGAAAGACAGAGAGAGAGAGAAGGCAGAATTGCATGGTGTGAGGGTAACACGACAGAAGTGAAGGGTAACGCCAAAGGCTGAGCTTTTCCGGACAGAGCCCGTGTGTTGGGCTCTCTCCACCCTCCCTCTTCCGTGCTCTTATTCCCTCACTCTCTGCCTTATGCTCATGCCCTTGCTCTTCACATAAAATGCACGACAGCTACCTCTTCAGCGTTATGACTCTACTGCAGAGGCAGCAGATCCTGGGAAATGATTCCCCTGGAGACAGAATGGAGCGCGTCTGACTGTCCCCTTCCACACACCCCCACCTCACCCTCGCTCTTCTCCTCGCTCATGACTGTGTGACAGAGCGACAGCAGGCGAAAGAATTCGTGCACCAGTGGTTCGCCCAGCTTGACTGAGTCCAGCAGGTTCTGGTCGTAAAAGCTGAAGTCCCTGTCAGCTAGGGGGTTGAAGGAGAAGTCCAGCCGCTGAGCCCTCTGGGAAACACAGTAGATGGTGCGGGTTGGAGGGTGTCAAGAGGAAGCAGTGTTTTCGGAGAACCGGATGAGATAGGAATGGAGAAAAAGCAGAAAGAATTAGAAGCGAGGACCAGAAGTATTGGAAAACAAACAAAAGTGAGACAACTGATAAGCAACTTTAACAGTTTGCCATCCACTGACTCATTCAGGATATGAGATGGACATAATTACAACTGTAGGTGAAGTCTGAAGCTTTGCTCAAAGCTGTAGACACACACAGGAATAAAACAGCTATTACCTTAGGCTGGGCCCCCAGAGTGTCGATGACCTCACCTGCGAATCAGACATTTGTGGTCAAGGTCTGCTAGTTCCGGATGACTGCAACACTCTTTCTACCAAAGCAGATCAACACACCCACCACTGCCGATGGCTGAATCGAAAGGTTCCCTCCTCACCATAGGCATGGCCGTTGATGGAGCACTTGTTGAAGGTCATGATGTTTTGGGTGAGGGTACCGGTCTTGTCGGAGAAGATGTACTCCACCTGCCCCAGCTCCTCGTTCAGTGTGGTGGTGCGGGCCTCAGCCGGCGTGTTGCGCCGCTGGCAGTACATGCGGCGGTCCCAGTTGATGAAGTAGCTGTGGCCGAGCCGGATCACCTCCACGCTGCGCGGTGCGGGCAGGGCAAGGTCAAGACAACCACGCAAACACACAGCCAAGGCACACGCTCCAGGACAACGGCACGGTCACTCAGAAACGGAAAGAGCAGAGTAGACTACTCCACTAATGGCTTGTTATCAAAAGCAGAGGTCTTATGAATAATAGTACAGCATTGTGCAAAATAAGGGGGTCTGCAGGGAGGGATGATGGATTATTTGTGGGGTCAGTCGCTGTTATTTTTGGGGTACTCCATTTCTTACCTGCAGAGGTTGCTCTGAGGATACCATGTACAAACAAAACAAAAAACACAAGCCATCAAATAAACAACTCAAAGCAAATCAAACATATGAAAGATGAGGAACATTCCAAGCAAATCACTGAGGTAAATTTGATTTTGACAAATTGAATATTTAATTTTTTTATTTTTTTTTTGCAAGAACAGAACATGAGAGCAATGGTTCAGGGCAGTGAGTGCTTCTCCAAGGAAGAGCCAACAGAAATCCCCAAAATGTGCACTTCAATTTAATACTGCTGCCATAACTGATAAGCTTTGATGGGACAAATGAGGCTTCAAAACCTGTGGTGGGTGGGAGCTAGCATTGCTTTGTTAGTTCAGGATACTATCAGCCACCATGGGTTTGGAAGCCTCATTTGTCCCATCAGCATTACACAGAACTGCATATGACCCTCCCCTGTGGAACAGTGGTGTGGTGTGACCAGCTTTCCTTTGGCAGACAGTAATGGTGTGGTTGCCCACAGCTAGCCTACCTGACGTAGAGGGAGATGGGCACCACGGTGTTGAGGATAATGACGTATGACCAGAAGGCCAGAAAAGCGGAGAAGAGGAAGTTATCCACAGGGGGGTCCCAGGGCAGGTAGCTCTGAAACAGGGAGCCCACCTCCTTCTCCCACACGGCATTTCCGATGGCCAGGATCACACCCATGCACACCAGGAAGCCAAATATCTGGTTAAAACATCCACATCACATGCAACTAAAATTCTGCAGTAGGTCAGGGATTTTAAAAGCTATGAAAGACATGGGTTAAAGAGCAGAAAAACTGTGATAATGGACCCCACCATGAGGAAGAAACACAAATGCCAGGAAAAGACCTCTAAACGGTATGGAATGTTTTAGTCTCACTCTTACCCAGAGCACCAGAGTGTTCATCAGCCTGTCTATGCTGGTCCTCTTAAACTTAGTACGCCCACTGTTCTGCATCAGTTTGGTGTCAGGACCTGAAAGATAAGACATGATGTCATGATGGACAAACCCAGCTGCCTGTTTGAAGAAATCTGTCGGATACCCATCAGCTATTGGTTGATGGTGGTGATGGTCAGGTCTCTCGGCCTATCGATGTGTGGCCCTCCTTGCAGGGTGCCAGTTGATATTAGGTGTAAAAAAGGGAGGAGTCAGGAAAGATATCAGTAAGGAGAACACATCAACCCTCAGGCACACTGAAAAGGTGTGTATCCTAATGTCAATACACAATAGGAAAACACTACCAACCAATATAAAAATTGAAGATAAAAACACAAACTCATGATTTAAATCTACCCTAAATTGGCATGTGTGAGATTCCCAGACTATCAAGAACGACTAATAAAAATAGAAGACAAACTGAACATTTTATCCTATAGATGCACTGACATGCAAATAATTGCAGTCAGATGCAGAAGCAAAGAGGCATAGACACACATACAGATGTGCAGAGTCTCCTGCGGATGCACACCAGGCAGTGTGCAGCAGGTACCTGCGAAGATGACCAGGCCATAGCAGCTCTCTGTGTTCCTGAGCACGCAACCCCGCAGCAGCATGTTCTGGTTGCTCAGGCTGTACTTGTTCTCTCTCCAGTACAGCGTGCCGCAGAAGCGATCCAGCTTGTTGTTGGGCGGCTCGCAGACCACTTCACCTGCAGAGAGAGAAATAGGTGTTACCCCCACTGGCCAGACAAGAGAAAGAATATGGAGGATTTAGCCCGATATACGCAGCAGAGGCCCTAGGTGCAGGGTTACAGTGACAGGCCCTAGGTGCAAGGTTACAGTGACAGGCCCTAGGTGCAGGGTTACTGTGACAGGCCCTAGGTGCAGGGTTACTGTGACAGGCCCTAGGTGCAGGGTTACTTTGTTGAGCTGGAGAGAAGGAGTGAGGGAGGGAGGAGTACAATTCCACCTCAAACTGAAGAAGCATTTTCAACTTTGACCAATAAAAAAGATGGCAGTGCAAGATGTTCGCATACTAAGTGCTCATGATGTGTCAGCTAATGTAAAGGGTGGTGACAACTCGACTTTTTAGTCGACTGTTTTTCTGCCTGTCATGGTCGCCAGACATTGCCGCCTCTTTGGGTTTATGAGTAACCATGAGTATGAGAATGTAGACATGGATTATCAGCTTCCGACAAACAATGTAAAGGAGGAAAGGCAAAAAAAGACCCTGAGGTTCCACACTCAACTGGGGGGGAAGAGAGAAAGAAAGAGAGAGAGACAGATGGGAGAAGAAAGTGTGGCAGCAGTCTGGGATGTAGGACTCAGAAGAGAGAGAGTGGACACACCTGCTGACAGAGAGCAATTACTGAGCGGCTCACAAAAACGTCACGCGTATTTTATGTCCTGCGGCAGGAGCATCTATCTAGAAGCGGGGGCCATGTGAATAACTGGGGGGGGGGGCGGCAATGAGGAGACAGCAGTGCATGAGGAGTGACTGCAGCTACACTGTGGATTTGACCTCTTTTACATCTTTATTTTTTGTTTTATTACTGGTTACTAAAACACAAAGATAGGCCCAGTAGCCTTGTGCGCGTGACTCGTCACCTCCCTCGCTATGTACCCTCCATGTCCCTGTAATGTGCCTGCTTGTCATCCGAGTGACACGTTGTCTGCTTAGAGACACCCTGCACATCTATGTGGTTAGGATTCCTACACAGATACATAAATGTGCATAACTGTCCCCCCATCCCCATAACACACACCCAGACACGCCACCTCCCTACAGGGAGGGCGGGGCCTGACAGACGCAGAGACACACGCACACATCTGTGCACACGCATGCACGTATACAGATGTACTCAGGAGAAGGATGAACCTTAGCAACGAGGTGATTCTGTTGATAGTTAAAACATGACTAGGGGCTGAGTGAACATACCGTCAAACTGGGCCAGGCTGTTGGGGTCCCCGAGCTCGGAGGTGACAGGGAGAGACTGCCGCACTTTCATGTTGGTCTCCCTGGAACAACAGGCACAACAAACCTACCATGAGGTGCAACTGCCGTGAGTGCCATTTAGTCACGCCCTGGGTGACGCACTTCTGTTTTGATTACTTTCCTGTATCTGGAAAGCAGCTGAAAAGTATGACTAACATTACTAATGTTACTAGATTATGATTAATGTTCAGGTAGTCCTGCTTTGCTTCACACAAAGGCAAGCGTTTGTCTCACCCTAACTATGACATGGTGTGCACAGTAATGCATGTAAACAGAAAGCCAAGGTCTGTTAGGATGCATTGGATTAAAGCGCAAAAACACGACTCACCATCAGCTGTAAATGAATACGTCAATCTCAATCAGTTCAGTTCATTGTGGTATAGCACTCTCCCCAAAGTAACTGTCCTGCTTTGTTATTTAGCAACAAGGACAGCATAAAATCAGCTAGTACAGTAATGAAAGTTTTCAAAGGTCAGAAGAGAGAGGAAAAACTCCATTTTAAGTTATAGGGGAAATAAAGTCAGCTGAGGGACCCAGGGCTAAAATGTGGTTGGCTGCAGGTGCTACTGATCTGGGATCAGTGCCCAGGTGTTCAGAGAAGAGTCGCTTGCATCCGTACCCATCCAGCTCTGCAGTCTCGATGTAACACAATCCATGGGGTTCACTGCTGGATAACAGGAGCAGGTCAGCCTGCTCGACACACACAAGTGTTAGACAATATAGCCACTCTGAACACAGGGGTCTTTCTGATAGGTAATGGCGAATAAATCAACTAAAAACACGCCCTTCTTGGGTACGAGTAAATAGGAACCACGGTTACACAGAGCAAGGCATGCGTGTGTGGATGTCATTTACAATTCTGGAGCCTGACTTACTGCCACAAATTGGTTGTTTTCCAGTTTGATGATGTCGCCCACTCTCACGTTCATCCACTTTTCGTTCTGAAGCCTGGGGAGAAAGAAAGAGCGAGTGGGGTCATGTCATCATAGCCAATGGGTCATATGCCTCGCTGGTCCATACTTTTAGTCTTGGCTTAGCTAATGAAGACTACTCACATGCCGTTGATGAGGACCTGAGACTGTCGATTGTTCACCTGGTTATCACTTTTGTGACGAAACTGTGGGGAAAGAGAAATGGTTAGCACTGCATAAGACAGGGAAGCATCCATACAGTCTTAGACTGTAATACACTGGATACCAGGATCTTAACCTAATGAAGGTCATTAGCGTGGAGACATCTGTGTATGTCTGGACCAGGGCAACTGGGAAGGTACCACAGAGCTTGGACTAGAGCAACTGCAGACCTAACAGAAGACATGTCGTCTTTAAACATAGCATTATCCATCCATCCATCCATCTTCCAACCACTTATCCTCGTCAAACTCATGAGGCTGGAGACTATCCCAGGCAACATCCCGGGCACAAGGCTGGGGTACTCCCAGGATGGGATGCCAGTCCATCACAGGGCATTTACACACAATTATACACTTTGAACATTTTAAAGACACCAATCAGCCTATCTGCAAGTCTTTGAACTGCAGAAGGAATTCCATGCAGCATAGACAGAACATGCAAAGTTCACACACATAGAGCAGAGGTAGAATTCGACCTCAAAACTAAAATGGGAAGCACTGGATTGCAGTATACCACCATTGTTGCACTAGCAGAGGCTCTGCATGCCAAATGTCACATGAAGGACGAGCCGAGCACTCGATGTGGCCAGTGCGAACGGCGACTCACGTAATCGTCAGTGGCGTCCTTCACTGCAGTGATGCTCAGCACCAACACTAAAGGCACGATGGTGGTGAACCAGGACAGGGAGGAGATCTGAGGGATCAACTGAGGGACAGAGAGAGCGAGAGATAAAGGATCCAAATCGAGCTTAGCATGAGAGCAATGTTAAAATAACAGCTTTTACATATCAAAAGGGATGAAACCAGCAAGGACTTAGTGCTTCTAAGAGACACGGACATGGATAAAGATGGATGACTTCTTGACTTCACACCTTACAATCCTCTACTTATTTACTTTCAAGAATCCAAGGGAAACTTGCAACCAAACCACGATTACCTGCCTTGAAGAATTTTCATTACACTGAGCATAACAATCAATTATTCTGCTGAGCGAATACTGCTTTTGGCCACATAGATCTGAATTAACTGAAAATAATTTACAGGAAAGTGTCTTCAGGATCATCTGCGCTAAACGGTACCTCCTGGAATAAACTCACTTTTTCCAGGAATGCGCTTAAAGTAAGGCAGAACACAGAAGTGTTTTGAAGTGTGATGCCCAGTGAAAAGCTTTTAAGTTTGATCTTCCTACACATACCACTCAAGGCAGGAGAAGGTGATTCATTTTAAAAAATGGTTTATGCTTTCAGAATCTGTGACACTATTTAAAAGCACGAAACTTTTCAGATGAGCTGATGATGTGTGCAATCCAGCTTGATACATTCCTCATTCCCTGGCATTTTCTTCACATTTCTTTAAGGGCCAAATTGTGTTTTCTGAGAGAGACAAATTCAGGTGGTATCCCGAGGAGTGGAAATGACAGTATAATAACGAGGCAGAAGAGTTGAGTGTGACTCTTTAGTGCACTGTGGTATGAGCATGCAGTGAATGAGCCATAACAGCTTCACTGGACTGGGAGAAGAGCATGCAGTGAATGAGCCGTAACAGCTTCACTGGACTGGGAGAAGAGCATGCAGTGAATGAGCCGTAAAAGCTTCACTGGACTGGGAGAAGAGCATGTAGTGAATGAGCTGCATTGGGCCCTGTCTCACAGTGAGGAAGAAAAACACTTTTATAAAAAAACATGCTACATTAACGGGAGGGGCTTATTGCATGCTCTGCATTTACAGACACCTCATCAGCTCTGCCCTCCTCCTGCTCTTCATCTGCCTTTCAGCTCCTATCTGTGTCCTTCTCTGTGCTGAAAGCTGATAGCCCCTTTTGTAGCAGACGCCCATGGCAGCAGCCTTCACGTTCTCTTTTCCCCACAGCTCCAGGCCTGCTTTGCTTAGCTGACATACTGTCTCCTTTCACTCCAAGTGTTCTTTGTGAACAGCGCCCCCCGTCTTTAATGCTTCTGATGCAATGAGCTGTTTTACTCGCCCAAACCCTGTCTATCATACCCTCCAATAGTGTTGCTACTTTCTGTAGTTTATAAAATGTGTTCCATACATATAGTCTCTTTCTTCCTGTAGATGTGAGCATGCCTGCTCATGTTATCCCATACTACCTGAGTCCTCGTTTACCTGCAGTATGAGCAGAAAGAGGAAGTACGTGTTGGCCACTTCCTGGAACTGCTCAAACAGGTTGACTGGGAGAAAGGTGATTATGTTGTACTTGGAGGTCACGATACAGTTATTCTGAAAATGAAGAAAAAGAAGACAAGAAACAGAAAATCAGTAAAGCCAAAGAGGAAAGAATATTTTAAAACATGATATTTCAGACGTAAAAGCATATCGGCTCCATCTTATAATGAACAGAAAGTCTCACCGCATACTGGAACTTCTCATTGTACTCCCTGTCGTTGGCTCTGACCTTCCTCTCCTCCTCTGCCGAGACAAAGAAGTAAAACACTGATCTGATACCGTATGACACCCATCACTGTACATAAACACCTTTGCTGGGACGGTGCACTGACACTTTTACTTTGGCAAGCAGCGTCATTTCACAGAGCCAAAACTCCCCGTGCACCTGTGCCTTGGACGCACAAGGGGGAATTTTACAGACACTTCACTGGGAGGGGGTCTTCTGTTTACGCTGAAATTGTGGCCAGCTGGGGCTCACAGTGAAACTGCCAACTGAACTTTTTAAATGAAGAAGGAACTAAAACTTACTAGGGTTAAAAAATCAGCCACAGTTTACCGTGTAGTGTTTGGTCCCTCTCCCTGACATACAAGAGTGAACTCTACTTTGTAATTCATATCACAAAAAGTACAAAGCGCAACAGTATGCCATATTTTCACAAATAACGTTTCTTTCAGCCTGGTGTTTAGTGTCCTTATGAGCTTGTTTAAATGCTCCAAGTACTGCTCTATCAGTGGAGGTCAGTTTCAAAACAATCTAGAGGAAATGCAACCATCCTGCATTTGCATAGCTGGAGCAGGCACGTTACAGAAGTACATTACAGGCCCATGATCGCTACCCTACGAGGGAAAAGCCGGAATAACATGCGTCACAAGAACCGAAAGCCAACTTGATGGGTGGAGTCAACCTCACCACTACCACAGGAGAGATCTCCACTAGGCCAGTCAAGAGTTCACTTACAAACTGACAAGGCTGCTTGATGAGAAGAGACATCTACGGGTAATCGTGTCACGAGACACACATCTCTGTCAAGCACAGGAGCATATTCTGACGCAGAGGCCCGCCATCGGCAAGAATTGTTCTTTGCCATTCTGTCTTTAACCGAGACATTGGTAGCAAGCCATTAAGTCAGATACACAAGACCAAGGATGTTTTGTTGGCTGCCCATTGGTGGCTGGGCCTTTTAATGGCAGCATAGCAGTAATGTGAACATGAGTGTGTCCTTGTCCAGGCCACACATTGAGTGACGCTCTGCAGATGATGTCCAGCTCCATACACACGTGCTTCTCAGTGTGGCACCCAGGCCACAGTGTATCGCAGAGTCTTGCGGAGGGAGGTCTTTCACAGTCAAACCCAGTCGTCCTCATACGTTGAACAAGACAGAAACACAGCGAAATTTTTTCATAGAAAGTAGATTTAAGAGGGAAATAAAATAGAGAAGCTAGATTAGTAGAAAATGGCGGGGCATAATGGTCCCTCCCTCTGCTGTGCTTTCAAAGCCTTTTTGCTGATGTTGTCGTGTTCCGGGGACTCGGATTCCCTCCCAGCCTCATACAAAATTGATGAGAATTCCTTTAAAAATGAAACGCCTCCCTGAAGTTCATAACTCAAAGGAGCAAAAGGAGAACAAACACACACATGCACATGCATACATGAAGATGTGATTGGGAGACAAGTGTACAAACAATGTATAAACCCTAACTGTCCCATATATGCACTAACTGCCCAATGTATAAAGAGTGACCACAGAGATTAGATGCCAGATACCATTGATACGTCCACACTGACAGACCAGCTCAGGGGGTAGGACAGTTGTCTCACACCTCAAGGTTGAGGGTTTTAACCTGAGGCTGATGAGGCTGCATTTTCTCCGTGTGTTGTGTGGGGTGTTTCCAGGTAATCCATTCTCCTCCCACTGCCCAGATACATGCAGTTAGGCTAAAGCGCTGACTCTAAGTTGCCTACGGTCTGTGTGTGTGTCCTGTGGTGGACTGGCCTCCTGGTACTAGGTAAGAAGTTTGACAACGTATAGATGAAAAATGCTCAGAGATCAGGAAGAGAAAGAGGAGCCACACAATCACACTGCATTCAACAAAGTGAGACAGCCGAGATGAACACAATGTGTCCTATTTTCATTATTAATAATGGACCCAAACCTGCTGAGAGCTGAGGACTCATTTAAAGCATTCAAGTAAAAAAAACAACTCAGAATACCACATTAATTATAAACCAGGGGTGTCCGCAAAGGGCTCGTGTGGATGCAGGTTTTCAATCCAACCAAGCAGGAGCCACACCTGATTCCACCTGTTTAATCAGTTGAACTTGGCTTTCCATGAACTCAGATGTGGCTTCTGCTTGGTTGGAATGAAAACTTGCACCCACACCAGACCTTTGCAGATAAGATTAGACACCCATGCAGTGTAAAGAGTCTAACTGTAAGCACAGAAAGAAGAGAAATGCATTATAGTTTAATTGCACCCCACAGACAACAATGAACAACAAGACCTTCAACTTAATTGGAAGCAGTGACTGTCATACAGATGACTGACAAATGCAGCAATAAAAAAATGACCCATTTCACCTCACCCATAACCTTTATGAAGAAATGAAAAACAGACCCCGGATAACTCGCTGTGGTTTCCTGTCATGATCACAGATGTGAACCATCTTCAGGGCTTGTTCTACTGCCTGCTTTAATCAGAAGAATCATAACAGCTACAGTAATACAATGAGGTCAAACTTGAGCCTGCAGAGGACAACTGATAGACACACAAGCCTATGACTTGACCCTCAGGTGCCTCCTCTGCCCTAACTGCGCTCAACACATATGGCTTCAGTGTGCCTTCAACACCGTCCCCTCAAACAACACCCCATGCAAAAGGGCAATTTCCCCTTATTATTCCCCGGATTATATATAGTCATCATAATCATAGGTTGCACCAGCTTAGAAGGCAGTACAGTTTTTTACCATACGTGAATGGTGACATTAAAATGAAAAGGTCAGGTGGTCAATTTCAGGTTAGGGTTAAAAACTGATGTGGGGCAACGTGACAACCAAACAGGACATTTCACTTCATGTGTGCCTCTGAAGAGGCATGGCTAAAATACGGAGGTACCTGCAGACACCAAATTCAGCCAAACACTCACGCACAGCACCACATACTGCCCCATTATGAAATATCCCAGCACAATGTAGGGCAAAACCGCCAAAACCACTGCAGGAATCATTGGTCTGTGTAGAATCCAGAGCAGTACCATCCTGACTAGTGATAATCCAGCAGTTTCTAAATGCACTGGAAAATTCTATTTAAAAAAAAAAAAAAAATCTAGTGAATGGACAGAAACTGTAAAAATCACAAGGACAATGTATTCTGTTGCAATGCTAACATTGTTGTGGATTAAAGCTTATTAGCACCGAGCTGCCAATGATTCCAGTTTTCTACGGTTGTAAAGGGACTTGATGAAGCTGGCTGAACAAGACAGACTATGTTTACTAAACTATTTAAGGTAGTGGTTGACTGTCTCCAAACATGATGTCTGGGTTTGCATTGTGGGTACATGACATGGGGTGGAGAAGACGAGGTAATATGAATATAAATATATGACAAACTGTTGGCACAGAAAGGACAAAAATGTAGTGAAAGGGAAAAATGTCAGAGAGTGAGGTATGTTTTTTATTCATGGAAAACTGAAGGAGTTTCTTTTAACATCTGAAAATTTTAATAAACATTCATCAAATACTCAAACAAGAATATAATGATTATTTTATCATTTCATCACGTCCATTTTCAGATTCGACTTGACCTTCATGGATAAATCCTGCTTGTCAAACGGTTACAAGAGTGAGACCAATTAAAAACATAAAAACATAAATAGACATGATACTGGAGACATCCACAAAATGAAACACAATTAATAATGTAAACTGAATTTGTACCTGTCCCGTTTCTTGCCTCTTTAGCTGCACAGAGTCTCTCTTGTTTCTTCCTTTTGAGTGGTAGAACGAGGGGAAACCACTTCTCGGGAATGTCTTTCGGGATAGTCATGTTTGATCGCTATTTTCGGTATTCTTCTTCAAGTTTTGATTAGCGCGGCTCTAACGCCTTGGGAAGACCCGTGCTGCGACGCCGCTTGGAGCGCAGCGTTTTTGAGGACGCACACCATCGTTCACGATCATCAGATGCCAGCAAAGGATCAGTTCCTATTATCATCTCTCCACTCGCTCGATTTTGTCGCAGGACTGCTGAGGTCATTTAATCTGGCGTAGCCTGACTGCCCCCGGTGTTACAATCAAAAGCACTTTGGTTACGTGGTTGCTTTACTCTTGCCGTCATCATTCGGAAAAAACATTAACAATTCCGAACTGTTTATCTAAACAAAACGACCCCCGATTCCACCCACCGCTCATACATCTATAGAATTACATAATTACAAATAAGGATGCAGAGGTAGAATTAATGGTACATTTTAATCAAATAAAAAAAAACTCCAAAAATCCTCCGATGATTAATGACTGTTGATCTGTTTACAGAAACCGTCCTATTTGTTTTATTATTATTTGGAGCAAGATAGTTTGATTGCCCAATAGGGAAATTAAAATCGACAGGAAGGTGACGCCACTAGACACCAAACGTTTTTCCTAGTAGCATAACGCATCGAGGTTCACCTTCCAAGCTGGACGTCTATTCCAGAGTACTAACATCACACACATGCTTCTCACAAACACACAGACCAGTGCCAGGCAAATCCGAGGCTGCTTTATCCATTACATAATCTGTACGCCTCTCGATTTGTCCAGGATGTAACCAATAGCAGACAGCCGATGACGTTGTCAGGGCAACTGCCTCTGCAAGGTTGTTAACCAGAAGCAGGTCACTGGAAGAAAGAAATCCTTGCCATTTTCCTCCACGGTTGCGTGGACATACGGTTGCGTTGAATCATTTGGAGCCAAAATGTCATCAAAAACGCCGCCGCAATTGCACGACGTTAGCAAGACGTTGTTCACTGCGGAAACTGACTGGACCAGGCAGGTGTCCGTGCACGTGCAGAGAAAGTCTCGTGCAGTAAAGGACAGCGTGCCGGACGACGACTCGTGCACACAGATCGTGTCATTATTTACTCGTGTTATTTACGCATTAACACACGTGTATGCACTGAAAAAGCAGTATACATCGTAATATACCGCTAAGTCATAACAAATGGTAGCATTTTCTCCACAAAGAAGGTTTTGCGGAACAAGTAATCAAAATTCCGTAATCGGTTTCAAAGAACTGTTCCATAGAGTTAACTCTACTATTGTACATCATTTAAATCAGGCGTTAAGATGCTCTTCATAAATTTAGATGAAACAACGTTCTATGCTTTTTTGCCGTCCAATAACAGAAAATGCCAGAAGGGTGATATAAACTAAAAGAATATGAAGAAATAATACTAGCAGATGGATTTTTATCGTGACTCTTGTTGTAGTAGGTGATTAGTAATCCACCACAAGCATAATCCAGCAAAGCATTTTAATGGAAATGAAGCAGTAACACATACTTAACGATAAGGTCTGAACAACACTATTACTTTTCAGTAACATGGGCAGCAAATGGTTCAAAAATGCAAGCAGAAATCCTATGTGATCCTATATGGTAATGATTGGCTTGTTGCCTATTCAGAGAGAGTGCTACCCAGCCAAAAAGGGAAGGTTTAAACTGACCTGGAGGAGGCTTCTCTTTGAACATCTCCACTCACAGAACGGCACAGCACAAAATCCCATGGGAGAATCTATGCAAGGAAAGCACACAAATCACAACATCAGCAGGGTCCCAGAGAACAACTGGGGCAAATCAACTATAGGCTATGGTATCTCAGATCATTCAAATAAAACGTAAATATTCTTTATGCTAGTATTTTAACACCCAGATAAAATCACTGCAAACAGTTAAGAGCTGAGAGTGCTGGTCAAATAAAGTTACTGAGCAATACTCAGAAATTAATGCATACAGTCCTTGCTAAACAGAATTGTGCATTATTAATGGAAAATACAAAGGTAAAGAATTATAAATAAAACTGTCAGCTGAGCTTGGAAATATAAAATGACTAATCATGTCACTATGATTAATTTGAACATAGTGAAGATCATCAAGCAATTTTTAAAAATATTTTTGAATTTTAATGTGAAAACACAATTCAGATAGCATTTGTCCAATACACACTGCCTGGCCAAAAAAATAAGTCGCACACTTTAGTCTTTCATTTGACCATCTTTAGCTTTGATTAAGGAGCATTCATCGTGGCATTGTTTGGACAAGCTTATGCAATGTCTCAACATTTTTTTCAATCTAGATTTGCATTAATTTTTTTAATCGAATCTTGTATTGACAACAGGAGAGTTGAATCACTCCATAAAGTCTTCTCTACCACATCCCAAAGACATTCAATGGGGTTAAGGTCAGGACTCTGTGGTAGCCAGTTCATGTGTGAAAATGATTCTTCATGCTCCCTGAACCACTCTTTCACAATCTGAGCCCAAAGAATCTTGGCATTTTTGTCCTGGAATACTCTCATACTGTCAGGGAAGAAAAAATCCATTGATGTGATAACCTGGTCATTCAGTAGATTCAGGTACTCAACTGATTTGATTTTATTGTTGCATAACTTTGCTGAGCATAAATCAGACCGTTGGCTCTTAAGTACTGTATTTGCTTATTTAAATTGAAATGGTGACTTTTTTTTGGCCAAGCAGTATATTATGTAACAGCTGAATACCTGTTTATTTCTAAAAAGTAAAGTTTTAGTCTTAACTATATCAAATGTATAGTATTGTAAGCTGTGCATTAGTGATAGATGACATTTTCGAAGATTACTATCACAGGCTACTTTTCAATCTTCATACCAACTAGCATCACCTTCTCTCTGTTTAATCTACTTAAAAATGTCCCAGAATCAGTCAATTTGTGATTAATCAAGCCATGTATTAAAGATTCAACTATGCACTCTGGTGAAGTCTGACATTAATGGATGTTTACTCTACATACAAGGATGTTTGAATCTCACGTTTTCATTTTTTTTTAAGTTAGGTTGTGAAATACCTCTGAATCTTATCTGCGCAGTTATTTGACAAACACGATTTATCATTTTGTTACACCTGTTTTCCTGAAAACCAAGTAATGACTAAAAAGCTTAGATGTGGCAAATACCGGTGATGTGACAAATGAGGCTTCAAAACTCATAGGGGGCCAGATTATCCCAAACTACCAATCAATGCTGACACTAGTTCTAGATACTCCCACCTGCCATAGGTTTTGAAGCCTCATTTCTCACATTACAAATATACCGGTGTATGAAAAGATATTTAATCAATCAATTTTATTTACAGCTGTAGTCATACAACAAATACAACACACAATACACTGCATCAGTCAATTAAGTTACACTAGGCATTACAGAGCACAAGATTTAATTATAAAGACACTTAAATACAGAAATGATATTCATGTTAAATATGTTAAAAAGTATTTTAAATGTGAAGCACTTACAGTTTTACAGAATAACTTAATTTTTAAGCATACAAAACTACTGAGTTAATTTGGGACAAATCAGATTAAAATGTCATTCCATATTTTTTATTCGACGCTAGACAATTACCATTCTATAAAGCGTTTTCAGTTTAAAGCTTAGGAAGGTTAATAAAATAAGTTGCAGAAAAACTGAAGTGTAAAGAATAACACGTGAAATATGAACACAGTATCTACCATACTTTCCCCAAAAGAAATACAGATATAGATAAGTTCAGCATTAAAGTGAAATAAAAATGAAGAACACCTTGGAAACCACTTAACCACTTTGGAAACTTTAACTGAAACACTGAAGTAATCTAGTATTGCATCTATAAACCTTTCTCATTTCCCAAAAGAGCAGCTCTGTCGGCACGTCTAACACTCGCAAAATTGCCTGAGCTAAGAAAAACTAATTGAGAAATGGATTGCCAATAGCTTACCGAGCAGAAAACTAAAATAAGCTCCCACATCTCAGATCTTTTAACAGTACAGTTAGAACACAAAGCCAGGGCTTCCACAAAAAGGTCCAGATGATTTTTAAAGTGCCTTGTTGGATTGTAACCCATTATTTTCTTATAGTTTGTATATCCATTTTTAGCAAATGTATACATTATCCATTTCTTGACTGATAATGGAACAAAAAAAAAAAACAAGCAAGTGAATCTGAAATAACAATTGCGGCAAGATGATGGGTCTATCGATCTTATATTTTTGGCCTTCAAAGGTTCCTAATTGTAAACAGCGTACAGGAGTGTAAGCCATCATCGTCAGACACATCAAGCAGCCAGCATTATTCTACATATCTAGCAAACAACAGACAGTTGTTGGCAACAGTGTGCAGTGTTAGTCAATTAGTATGTTGGCAAAGTGTGAATAACTCATATAACTGATCCCCAATAGGAATTTCAATATCTCCTTGGTATTTAGCAATTCATTCTAGTAAATCAATTAAGAAAAAAAAGGAATGGAAACTACAGTGGTTCCAACTGTTTTATGAATAATGTGTGATTTATCATGATTTATTAATATTTTGGCATCCCTATGAAGGTCAAAGGCTGAGCACCTTTACAACTGATCATTTAGATATGCAGCTATTGTAGGTGCTACCATGCCATGTCTAATAGTGGGGCGCTTTTTCCAACTGATCCTGCCTATAAATACTTAAGCACTAGTCCTCATCATATAAAATGCAGTGTCATATGTGATGAGCACATTATCAATGACAATAACTCATTAGGAAATATCCTTGTGCTTGACAGATTAGTATATCTTGAGACCCATGAGTAAACTCTGTATTTCCCACTCAGATGAAGAAGCCTGAAACCAGTCAGAAGGAAAATTCAAATGGTTAACAAAGCTACCGAACTCAAAACTATCATGAGATGTGGAAATTCCCCTCTGCAAGCCAACAGGCAACACTGACATACTTCTGGACAGAGTTTGTGGGGACTCATCAGGCCGCACCAGGGTTCATGCCTTCCCTTATAATGTCATATCCTGAGCAATGATCTTTATTATGTGAAGCAGGACAGTCCTCCAGTACACTGTGCATATGCACTCAGTAACCGGCGTAAAGTTACTTGAAATCACAGCCATCTCAACACCAGGCCTCGATCCAACAGATCATTTTCAGCCTGTACAAACTGCTTTCTGTATTAGAGTGCATTAACATAACTGTTCGTAAAAGATTGGTGCTATACTCGTGCAGAAAGTTCTAAATCTTTGTTAACTACAAGTCTACCAGTAGTTTGTTTTTTCTTTTGGGTCTTCCATTTTTGTCCATCACTGGTGTCCACATCAGAAAAGCACTGTGAACATTTTCCACTTTAATTTCAAATATCTCAAAAGGAGATGCTACTCTCCATGATTGGGAGACTTGGTACTGTTATTTTTATGCCCTAGGAGACAGTATCTGTAGAAACTTCATACAGTATAATCACAAAATACACATTTACATTCCCATGCTAAATTACACATTAGAACTCCCAAATGAACCATAAATCATCTGCCTTCAGAATGACTACTGTGTTATAGGTATATTAAGCACAGAGAAGATTTGCAAACTTTCTGACCGTTGACAGTTGGTTCCCATAAGCAAAGCAGCAATGTGTGTAGAATATCTGATTGATAAGCTGCATTAGAATTCAGAACATTTAAACATTAAAGCTTTGATGTCAGCTCACATCCGTTCCGTTGCTCTTCAAACACGTTGCAGTGTCTGGCCTAACACATATCACATCAGCAACACAAACACTTCAAAGATGCCGAATACATCACCATGTACAGATCACCTACTTACAGTTGCGCTCAGAAGTTTACATACACTCATCATGGGCATGAATGGCATGGAAAGTTTGGGCTTTTAACAATTTCTTTGAACTGTTCTTTTTCCAGGGTGGAATGATTGTACAGCATACATCTTTAATGACTTTAAAAAAACAAGAATTTGGTGCACAAGTTTG
>JAACJT020000110.1:10828100-10868756 GCA_009936485.2 Gymnarchus niloticus | reverse complement strand
ATCATTAAAAGCCCAAAATTTCCATGCCATTCATGCCCATGATGAGTGTATGTAAACTTCTGACCACAACTGTACATGGGGAACGGTCAACACAGCCGGGATAAGAGTGTGTTTAAAGTGAAAAGGCAGCTGAGCTACTTGTGCCTACACTTACACTGACGTACTCAGAGCAACAGACATTGCCTCAAGAAATATCAAAGAACGTATACTGGATAAGTTCACTGCTTTGGAACAGACAGTGTTCTACTGCATTCACTAAATAAGTAAAACTCATTACATCTAGAAATTTCAAACAAATAATTCCATACATTAAAAATATACTATTACACCTACATCCCCTAACAAGAAACACCCAACAATCACCAAAGACCTAAAAACAAACTGTTTTTCAGTGCAAGGACATATCACGTTTTTGTCCAGAAGACATTTTTATGACAGACTACAGACTTAATGAACATTTAATCAACATGAAATGGGCAACAAAATTAACATCAGATTTACAGGAATTATCCTATATCTAAAGTCAGTACCCTGCTGCTTCAGAAATGCAAAATTTAAAACTGAATATTTGCCTGCTTTACGAAAATACTATTGTAACTCAGCATTGTATCACATGTATAATTAGTTTTGTTACACAGCTATTAAAAAGGACAGTCAAATGCCAGTTGGGCAACTTGTATATGAGTAATCACGGAACAATAGGGCTCACATCTGACAGAATATTGCCACCAGTACAATTGTTTAGCAGTGCACCTGACTACGTTTCTGAGTGCCTCCCTTTATGTCAGAATCCGAGAACAGCGTCACATGTGCATTTATAAACTAAACTGTGGCTGCACTTGCTTGGAACTAAAGCAGAAATAAAGCAACACCAAGATAAGCTGCTGTTGAGCTTTTCTTGTTTGCTGCATGATACTGCCTGCAGGAAACTCATCATGATAAACGAGGAAGCCAAATCAATACAGCAAAGAAACTGCAGACACATACAGACATGGATCTCATTTCAGCCTCGACTACACTTCTCGACAGTCTCTTAGTCTCTCTCTCTGTCTCTCGAGGACCTTGGCTCCGGCTTGCCCGTGTGAACCTCCGGTTATGAAATGACCTTAAGCAAGTGGAGAATTAAAGAGTGAGGGATGCAGTAATTTCATAAGCGCCAGCTAAAGCACCTTTCTTGGCTGCTAATCAGAATTCCTTTCTACTCACACTGGAGTCTACAACAGGAATTTGAAATATAAAGGAACAAAACAAAATCCCTGCTAAATAACCTTGTTCAAAACTGGCATTAACAGCCAGGGAGTTTTGAAGAGAGTAAAGACCATAATGGTCATTGTTATTAAGAATCTGCAAGGTGCACTTAATGAATGCTGTGCTGTGTACACTACACAGCATTAATCAAGCGCTCCACATTTTCCCTGTATCACAGCCAAATCACTACAGTGTTACACCATTATATGCATATACAAATCAATGATCACATTAATCACATGACCCAGAAGAAAGTATTTTGGGTCATGTGATTAATTGAAGACCATTAAAGTCTTATTTATAAATGGCTTTGATGAATACAATGTGGGGGAAAACTGTAATGATTTGCCAAATATTTTGCTAATATTTCGATTTCAGTTCAACGTTTCATGCTATAGCGCGATATACGCTATATAAGCTTATATCTGCAAGACAAGTTTATTTTTATCACAGGCCATGTGCAGTGTCAAACATCTATAGCTTCAGACACTGTCGCATCATAGCACTGCTACTTCAGGTAATATAACTGACTACATTACCAAAACACGTGTTTACAAATATCAGACTTTTCCCACATAGTTTTCTCTCTTATGAATACTGCCTTTTATCTCAAGTTCTATCATAACAAAAATGTAAACGCAAGTTCTATTAGGCAGGTGTTTGAAACAGCATTGTTACCCGCGTTACCCGAGCTGCAATAGCGCCATAGCTAAGCTTGCTACTTTGATTAGATTAGCTTCACGGGATGGCTAACCAATAAAAGGCGCACGATTGTTAGTGATAATTACCGCTAGGTTGTAAAGATGCAAAGAACTGGCTATACTATGTAGCTTATATAGCAATATCGAAAGAAGCTTACTAGCAAAACAGAAGTCTTCGCGGTATCGTGAGCAAGTTCGTGCCGGTTACATTTTCGATACTGAACTGCCTAGCTACCTGATTTTGATCTAAACATTCTCCAGACAAGCAACAATGTGTAGATAACTTGCAATTTAACAGCCAAGCCCGACAAAAAGAGAGTGCGTTCCCATGCATGCACATTGATGGCAAGGGAGCTAGCTAGCAACCTTCCTGACATTATAGGCAAGCGTGCGCGTTGACAAAAATAAATAGGCTGCAAGCTGGTGTCGAACCCCAACCGCAAAAAGAAACATTAAATGGAATTTCTGATTTCCCAACCTATTTCGTGAAAACGTTCACAGCTGGCTATAGACAGAATTTCGGTTAAAAGTTGCCTCCTCGAGCACCTGCCTCTCCAAGGCACCAACTTTGGAGCATTTCCGTTACACCGCACGCGCACGCCAGATGTTGACAGGGACGCTCGCGCGCTCATGTCCACAAAGGGACTTGTGATTTATGGGCCAGCCGCATGGCGTGGTGTGGTGTGCTGTGTAATGCAGACAACAGTGGCATTAAAAGTGGACGCTGGATTATAAACCACTGTTCAAAGAAAAAAAAAAAAAATCACAACTCTGCGTATTTTAGTTGCAACGATATTGAGGACAAATGGCTGACAGACAAATGACACAGACAGCTAAAAATAAACAGACCTCAATATAATATTGTGGAAATCCTAATAACAGACACTTCCATACTGCTGTACTTATGAATGTCACCGGCAATAGTGCTGATGTTCCCCTTACCTTTTTCAGCTTCTCACGTTAGTATTGCTTCTTAACGACATCTCTTTCTCACTTCTTTCTTTTTATCCATCACCCAAGATGTACTCCAATCCGGTTAAGGCCACATTGGTGATAGAGTTTTCCTGGCACTACAGGTCCTAGTAACCCATAAACAGTCTGTGTAAGTGAAACTGTTTTGACACACACTAAACCTCTACAATGAGAACCGGGGGGTGGTTAAATGGAAGGAGGGCGGTGTTTATCTCCGTATCTCCCCTCCCCTCCATAAATCTCCGGAGTACCATCATTTTTGCCCGTATTACCGAATAACCGCAATTCGTTATTTGCTCCGATGGGTTGCATTATTTTATTGATTCGTTTATTCGATCCGACTATGCGAGAAACATTGAAGTCTGGAAAAAGCACATTCAAAGTGAATGTTGTGGGGTTTTTAAAGTACGGTTTACAGGTTAAAATGATACCAATAACGCGAATATGATAAACTGTACATACTAAGATGCCTTGATAGTCGATGTGTCGGCTACATATTGTTGAAAAAATGGCTAAAAACTGCTGTGTATTATAATTATCACTACTTTGCAGAAATGAACCGTAAGTTCAATGTCTCCCTCTAATGGTAACAAATAACAATAATATCGTTTTACGATACAGAAACCCGCAAGTACGATTGTGTGGCGGTTGCATATTTACAGTACAATGACTTAGGAGAACAGTGTCGTTGTGTGTGTGTGCGTGCGTACCATGTTTATCTTACGTTATGCGGACAAAACGTCCCGACGAGGTAATAAAAACCTGACATTTTTACCTTGTGGGGATTTTTGTCATGTCATGAAAGCTCAGTTTTATAAAAAATGTGTGAATGCAATCAACGTTACGGCTGGGTAAGGGTTAGGGTTGTCATAGTTAGGATTAGGCCCATAGAAATGAATGGAAGGTCACCAGAAGGTTAGAAATACAAACGTGTGTGTGTGCTTTGTCATCGGACTGGTGTTTGTTCAAGAATATACCTATGCCATGTGCCCTGTGTTGCTTGGAATTGACTCTAGCCACCCAGTGATCATGTACTGGAAAATTGTTTTTTAAAATGAATGGATGAATATATGATTAGGTTTTGACATCAAAATGCATAATCATCATTTTCAAGGTCTGAACTCCTTACCACCACAGAGAGTGAGTCCAGCATCCCACTAGGGAAACCTCATTTCAGCCACAGCCTTGATCTTTCAGCTAGTACCCAAATTTTGTGATCATATGATGAGAATGGGGACATAGATTGTCTGGTAAAGATCCAAGTCACTTAAGAGTTGATTATCCCTCCTCACCTGAAAGGAGTATTCATTTCTGAGGGGATAGAATGTGCTTGGATTCTCATTGTTTCACACTTGACATTGAATTGATCTTGAGCATGCTGGAGGTCCTGAATGGATGAGGCCAAAAGCATAACATCATCTGCAAATAGCAGATATGTCACCTCTACCACCTGCTACCAGATACCCTTCCAGCTATGGCTCTGCCATATACTGTCCATGAAAACTGTAAAGGTGAGGGGAGACAGGACGCAGCGCTGACAAAGGTCAATGCTCACTCTAAAAGGCTCTTAATTTGGTGCCAAGGGTGCAGAAATAATGCTTACTGCATTCATACAGGAACTGAACAGGATGCAGTAGCAGCCTTGGTATCCTGTATTTCTGCAGCACCTCTCACTACATATGCTGAAGTAGATTATGCTGGCAAATTCCTACAGACCTTCATATAGCTGTGCGATGGAACAGAGTTGGCCCACTGTTCCATGGCCAGGCTGGAATACTCATTGTTCCTCCTGAATCCTACATCTCACCATTCAAGTACCCTGGCATAGGCTTTCCCATGGAGGCTGAGAAACGTGCTTCCTCTATAGCTAGAACATACCTCTTGGTCACCCTTTTTTAAAGTAGGGATCACAACCCCTGTTTGCCGGTCCAGAGGTCCTTTGCCTGCTTTCCATTATACATTGAAGAGGCATGTCAAAGGGTAGCATGGTGGCTGAGTGGGTAGCATGTCTGCCTCACAGTGAGAAGGTTCTGCGTTTGGTCCTCGCTGCTGACAGGGGTCTTTCTGTGTGGAGTTTGCATGTTCTCCCTGCGCTTGCATGGGTTTTCTACGGCTACGCTGGTTTCCTCCCACATTCCAAAGACATGCCAGGTAGGTCAGTT
Source organism: Gymnarchus niloticus (assembly GCA_009936485.2). Classification (NCBI taxonomy): domain Eukaryota; kingdom Metazoa; phylum Chordata; class Actinopteri; order Osteoglossiformes; family Gymnarchidae; genus Gymnarchus; species Gymnarchus niloticus. Next base: position 10,863,673 of record JAACJT020000110.1, on the reverse strand, counting down.
GGCTACTCTAAATTGCCCACAGGTGTGACTGTGTATGGGTGTTTGTCTCTGTGTTGGCCCTGCAGTGGATTGGCAACCTGCCCAGGGTGTACCCTGCCTTTCACCTACAATCAGCTCCACCTGACCCTGATAGATAAGCAGTTTAGGAGATGGATGGAGTCATGTCAACTGCATCACCCTAACAGCATCCAGTGTTGTCAACAATTCAGAATGTGTTTCATCTATAATTGCAGCCTTTCTACCACAGAGGTTTCAGGCCACCATTGTTAAATCAGCAGCAGTCATAGACTTCAATCTCCCAGAAGTTTCCAACAATGCCTCCTCTTAGTAGAGCATAGCTACCAAAGTAAGAAGTGCCTCAAAGTATTCTTTTGACTGGTCAATGTTCCCAGAGTTAGTCAGCATTTCCCCAGCTCAGCAGTTCATAGCCCGAGCAAGGTGCCACCTCCTTTTCCTGAGGCGTCAAAAAGTTTTCCAGATCTTTGGGGCCACTAAACAGTCTCTTTCCATGGCTCTCTTAACTCCTCCCATGTACAGCAGTGAATCTTAGGGTTCCTGCCATAACAACACATTGCGCTCACATGGGGTTCTGCTAGCGAAGACAGACACTTCTGACGGCTAATGAGTGCAGTCTCAAAAGTCTGGATGGAGGGGAGGAAACGATACTGAGCAACGGGGAAAAACCAGCAAGAGCAGAGGCACGACTAGGGCACACAGCAACAAAGACAGGCAGCACCAGTTCAATGATCGAATCCAGGTTATAGGACAGAGCAGGGTGAAATAGGCATGATGACAAGGAACAAGTGCCACAGGAACCAGGAAGGGAAAATGGGACCCCCTGGTGGCAAGCTTGGAAAGGTTGCGGCACAGCATTGGACATTAACATCACTAATTAATCTCATTAGTTTATAAGATTAAAGTAATGTTGGCATATTTTTGTACTTCTGTAAGGCATAATGCAAAGGGTATCATCACTGGTTCAACACAAGCACATTAAATATGTATATCTGTGCAAAATATGGTCTGGTCATTTTTTAGTTACTTTATGACAGCTAACAGATCTGGGTGGGTAATGTCTAATTAGAGAAATACTGGAACTCATGTTATTCCAATGATAACCCATGTAACCATTAAATAATCTACAACCATAAGTTCAAAGACAACATGCTTGTGAAAAAAAAAACACCCTTGAACTAAACTACGCTAATAAAATAATTTTTAACATGATTTCTAAATTGTTCCATAATTATGAATAGCTGATATGACCAGACAAGCGGCAGACTGGTTCTTTGGGCTCCTACAGGCTGTCATTTGGGTTAAGTACCTGTCATAGTGTTTTATTAACAGGGAACAATACATAAAAAGGTAGCCCACTATAAATCAGCAAAACTGATTACATTTTCAAATAAAACAACTTTATCTGGACCACTCCATTTAGCACACTTTAGCAGGGGCAATCCTTTGTGACTGCTCAGTCTCCTCAAGAAACATCCCAGCTGACCCTCCTTATCCATACAGGCAAACTCCATCTCATTAGAAGAGCCAGCTAGATATAAATGACTGAGGTATCGTGGGTACAGAGCCACACAAAATGCCATAACCTGGGATAGACAGCTTCTTACTGGCACATCGCAGGTTATAGCAGCCACCCTATATGACATAGACATTTAGAAATGGCAGGCAGGACTGAGAAACTCCTGCGTAAGCTATAGAAAATGCAGTCCTTTTGGAAAGGTTTTCTCATTTTTTCTGAGCAGTTTGTATAAATTCCTCGCTATGTTACGGGTAAGCACTTATTCTGTTACTTTCTTTTGATAGTTTGCAATCTTATGCAACCAAAGTAAAGAAATACTATATGCAGGCTACTGGTAAAGTGAAATTACTGACTTAGAAATACCAGGAGGTGATCAAGAAGTCATGTTTTATTGTGACATCATTTAGGTTTAAAACAAGTTGGAATGATCAATAACAGCTACGACATCCATCAGAGCAGGATGTCATATGGTACAGTCAGTGGCTGACTGAATTGGTACTTGCACAAATTCTCCATAAAAACATTGTTCACTACAGAGCATTCCTGTCACAGACATGGGGAATGATTGCAAACACTTGAATGTTTACCACATGTTGGGGGAAAACCAAAAAAGAAAAAAACAATAAAGAAAAATAAAAAAAACCTGAGAACAAGTAATACCAGTAGAACAACACTTGGGAAAAGGCCCTGCCATACTCTGCTCAAAACCACGAAATGCTTGCAAGAGCACACAATAAAACACAGCAGATTAATTATGTGAAATGAGATCAGTCCTCTGAAGGTGCAGAACAAGGTAGAGCTGATGATCTGGCGGATCTAGGCAGGGTGGTACAAGATCATTTTGCCCAGGTCTGGTCATTACTGTTACTTTTTAACTGTACTACTGTGTTCTGATCTTAGTGTAAAGAGGAGTTAATATTAAATATATATTTAAAGTGTGTAGCACTGTCACCTCTGATCTTTATGGTTGGGGGTTCGAAAACCTGTAATTAAGCTAACTGGCATCTCTGAGTTGCCTGTAGTGTATGGTTGTGTGTGTGCCTGTCCTGCTATGAACTGGCATGCTGTCTGGGGTGTACTCCTGTCTCACACACTATGTCTGACACTCCTAGCTCCACTGTGATCCTGTCTAGGATAAGCTGTTGACCTCGATTCATTTAAAGGGCTGTGACCTCAAACAGTACGCACGAAGCAAAAATTGTTGCAATACTAATTATTTATACAAAAATAGTGCGACACAACTGTCATAGTATGAGTGCACCTCTGATCATACTAAGTATGGGTGCTTGTCTGTTGGTGCCACTGGACATCTCCTCATAAATGTAGCTTTATACCTCGGATTGCTACTGGGCAGATTTCATCTTCACTCAAAGCAGAGATGGATACATCTGTCTGTTATTCAAGAACAACTACTCATCTGAGTGTTACAGCTGTATGTTTTACTTTAAATGTATATTATAGTCTTACACCAAAGGATGCAAAAGTAAAGTGTGACACACGTCTTTTTATTCAATACGTTTACTTAGCTTGCGTGATTTGGGGTCAAAACATCATAGTTTAAAGCAAAGCTAAGTACAAACCACTATTACATAATCCTGTGACTAGGGATGTGTGCTGATAACCATCCGAAAATCAAGACATGAAGAAAAAAAAAACCAAAAATATAACAAATAAATGAATAATATATACTTGTACTTTAAGTCAAAGGCAGTGAGAAATTTGGTTTGAATCTAAATGAGAACTTTTATAAATTGACTTAATACAGAAAAAGTTGTGCCCCAGAATTTTTAAACCACCAAAATGGTGTTAAATTGCTCCTGCTTAAATAGTTGAAATGTTTAGTATGTAAGAATGAGCCTTTTAAAAGCAGATTTAGTTCAATAAATGTGATCTGGTTTAAAAATGTGAAGCAGAATGGCAGTTTAACTCAGTTTAGATCAGTAAACATCAAATGTAGGTGCTGAATTTAAGGCCTTGGTGATGCCATAATTTTTAAATTAGAAACCATTGCTTTCATCACAGGGATGCTTCCTTCTCTTGCACAGCCAGCAGTTTCTTTTCTTTGCATTTGGTGACTTCAGGGCCAGCCAAACTCATATTGGCTTTGTGGTCACAATCGGGATCAGGGAGGTGCCACTGGATGAAGATCAGGTACATGCCAGTTCCCACAATGCCCCCGACCATAGGTGCCAACAAGGGAACCCAGAACCAATAATTAAAACACCTGTGAAGGCAAACAGAAGAAGGGTTCAGTAGAAAACACGTCAAGCACGGAGCAAAGAGAACTTTTTTCACTGTGGTAACTCTTCGCCCAAGCTTAATATGGCAGAATAGCAGAAGCTGTTAGTCTGAATTGAATATATTTTGAAATAGTTAACAACGTGTACTTTCTTGTACTGCCCAAATCACGTTTAACTTTCACTGACCAGATCTCCCTCAAAAATAAACTAATTGTCACTTGACTGGGGTTTGCAGAGCCAACATTACAAGGGAGGCTTGATGTAGCTGTGAGTGTAAAAGGGGGTTTAATAATAATTAACAAGAAACCAACCACTGGGGTCTGCCCTGAATACAGGGGGTGAAAAAGACAAGGAACTCAACAGAAACCAAGGCAAGAACAGGCTTCGGGGAACTGGAACAAGGACCACAACTGGCAATCACATAAACACACAGCAAAAAAAACAAGAGGCGAGACACAGACTTAAATAACAGGACACAGGTGGAACACATGAGGGCAATCAAGGCTAGGGCAACTGGCATAACACAATGGGCAGTCAGGTGACCCCGGTCAGTACTCCGGGGGTGCCAAAGTGCTGGTGTAGATGTGACACCAATGATTTTTATATTACAGCATTAATAAAAGTGACTGTTTGACCAAATCAAGCCACACAAACTAAGCCCTTACACCCCAGGAAGAATATGTCACCCTCACATCAGACACCATCTCACCAGAACAATCTTGTCATTTTACGGAACCAAAAGAGATCCAAAATTAAATTTTAGCAAGAACAGATGATATTGCAAACATTCATCAAAACAGTAAACCAGGAACTACAAGACGCACGTGAAAACTTCCGTGCCCCAACCAGCCATCAGCGTGAAGAGCCTGGGTCCGAGGTCCCTGGCAGGGTTAATGGCACCCCCGCAGTTGGAGGACATAGACATGGAGATCCCTAGGACCACCGTGGCCAAAATGGGGGGCATCAGAGCATCAGGAGCCGGGCTGTTTCGCTTGTCATCCAGGGACAGTATGCATAGCATCAGCATTGCTGTGCCAACCACCTACAGACAGCATTACATTTAAGAGACCTGTTTATCACTTTTGAGCCTGAATAGATAACACACACTAACCTTTTCAGAGTAAAATACTTTGAATGTAGACCATGTGTCATCTGAGAACAACTGGACACATAATACAGTGGTTCAGTGGGTAGCACTCTTGCCTCAGTCCCACAGGGTTGCAGGTTTGAATCCCACCTCCACGCTGTGTTCATGTGTATGGGAGCAGAGTATACACATTCTCCCCATGTTTCTTTTACTCCACTTTCCAAAAATATGTAGCTTGGGGATATTGATGCGGAGGTGTGCTTTGACAGACTTTCCCTGCTCTGTGCATCTCGAGGTTAGATCCAGGTTCACTGTGACCTTGTACTACATAAGAAGTTGGAACATGGATGAATGTATTATATTGACAGAGAATACTGTATATCATTAAAATGGGAATTTAATACTGTGTATCTGGTCTGAGAACTTAGTCACATTTACGCTGTTTATATTTTACACAGCTAAGTGCCGCATAAACTCGTAGTCATTTTATAACAGTTAAAGATGTTTATTTCTACAAAAATCCTTTTACATGTTGGGTCCATACCTCCAACTGTGGTGTACGTCTACACGTGGATTTCTAAATAAGCAGGCCTCTCTTGTACAGTAACTGCTACAGCTAACCTGCTAATATGAATGTTTGAGTCCATCTGTCTTGCGCAACTGCTGATCTGGTACAGCATCATAGGGCCTATCCTTGGCTGCACAGGCCATAAGGCAAAAAACACCCTGGATTGGATGCTAGTCTCTCAAGACACACCCTCACACACAATGAACAATTCAGAGACTTCAGTTTAACTAACCATATGTTTTTAAACTGGTAGGAAACCAAAGTACTGTTCTACTATATATATATAATTTGGTATAATTTGGTTTAATGTGCAGGGCTTTGCTGAAAGAGTAATAGGTATACAGGACCATAGCAGACTAGTCAAGCTGGAATTGTCAAGGCTGTAACCTCAGTAAGCATTAATCATCCCTATCTCTACCCCTGGCAAATATCTGGATGCCTTTTTTAACCACACCTGGTCAAAGAAACTTATCCACAAAGACAGACTGCCAGAGGGGTAGGTGGCAAAGATGGAAGCAGTTTCATTGGGCCCAGTAACAGTTAGCTTGCCCCCACTGTACTCCATAATGGCATCTGAACATGGACGGAACAAGAGAGAGAAAAGGAATGAAGGCATGTTAGAGGAAGCAAAAAAGATGTCTAACATGATGACAATATGGCTGAAGTGTCATTCTATGTTTTAGGCCTTGCAAAGGAGAACGAAGACTCTAGTGAGTCTAAGGACACTATGCAAAGTCCTGGTGTGACAGGATAAAATCACGCTGCATTAGCAAGCCTCACCGTAGTAAACAATGAAAGCAACAGCAGAAGCCAGATAGGCACCCAGCACCTGGGAAAGGCTGTACGGAAGCAGCTTCTTCCAGGGCAGCCGGCCCAAGGCACAAAAGCTGAAAGAGACTGCAGGGTTCAGATGAGCTCCTGTGGGAAAGTGGTTGGTGGAGAAAAGGGCAGAGTTTGTTAAACAGAACCAGTGACCTTTGCAAGAGACTCAGGCCAAACATTGAGCAATGTTGTTGTGTCAGCTGATGGCTGCATGTACAGTACAGAGTATTATATGATGCTGTTATTTTAAAAGCAAATGCATGGAAAAACAAACCCAGGTCTGAAGAGGAGTAGGGGGAGCGAGGTGACTTGCTATGTTTACCTGAGACTCCTCTGCAAAGATACATGCCCGACATAACACCCACGGAGAAGGCCATGCTGACGGAGAGAAGCTGGCCCTTCGTCTCCCTGCTAGTCTTTGCTTGAGCCCCCGCAGCACAGCCAAAAAGCTGCAAGGTGGAGGAGAGAAAGGATGGAGACAAAGGAGAGAACGTGGACACGAGTGGAAAAGGAGAGGCAAAATGAAAGGAGGGAATGAAAGGAGAAGAACAGAAAATAAGCTTAGTGGGAGAATTTTGTGTGAAGAAGCATGTAAAGAAGAGAGGAGTCTTCCAGAGATGGGGAAACATTACTGAAATGAAACACTATTATACTGCCTTTGAGACTCTTTGATGAAGGCTGAACCTGCATTGACTGCCATCCACTAGTATAAACACATAAAAATGTACATCATTTGGCCTCCTAACAACAGAAATGTATCAGCCAGTCAGGGGATAGAATGAGAGTGAACTTTGTGGGAATGCCCTTGTTAGATGAATACAACCAAATCTGTGGCGCATTTTGAAGAACGGGATTGGAATGTCCCATCTTGCCAATGCAGATGCGAGTAACTGTGCCACTGTGAAAATGTTTCAGTTCACTCTTTCTTGTCACACTGCCATCGACAAACACACACTCTTGGATGTACTCAGAAGCATAGTGGACCAATAGCACACGTACATAACACGTTCCTTCAACAAACTCAGAATGACAAACTGTTCCGACCTGGCTGACCATGAACTTACATAACAGTAACAGGTCCATATTGAAACAGTACAGCCATTCCTGACTAGTGATGTAAGAATTACACTGTAAGTGCATGATGTGCATTTTATAGGAATTGAATTACTTTCCAATGTCTGCCTAAGTTACACCCAGCATTATGTAATGCTTGGAAAATTGTCCCAGGCACACTAGAAATACCACTGCAGAAATAGCTGCTTTTTCAAGACAATCAGAGATGGACAAAAAGATTTCAGGGTCAAATTCAGAAGGCAATCAGACAGTTGTCGTTTTTTTTTTCCATTTCTTTGAACTGCAGCTGATGCAGTTTAAACAAAAATGCACAGCAAGATCGCAAGCTAGTCACAGAAATAAAAGAACTGTGGACTGGGACATGGTGAAGACCAGAGTCATCAAAGAAATAAAACAATAACCTGGTGTGCTTGTTTTCAAAGACTTCGGACGGCTGCAGGGTGAGAGATTGCATTGGATCTGCTGGACTCACCAAGAGAATGAAGGTGCCCAGGACCTCGCCTAAGCATTGTCGAACCAAAGTGTTCCTCACTCTCAGAGCCCTCTTTATCTTGTACATCATTCCCATGTGTTCTGTCGTCGTCTGCCCATACGGTTCCATCTTCTCTTCGCACAAAATTCTTGAGTCTCCTCTTGGCGTTATTTTCACCTGCCTTTTGTCACCTGCACTGGTCTTTAAGACCTCCCGCAGTGTGTGCCTAGTTCTGTCCAGAAATTCCTACCTTTTTCTGTTCTGCTGCATTTTTGATCTTTTATATATGCGTATAAGGTATATAATTATATTTCCAGCTACAACATCCTGCAGTATGTGAAACTTTCAGTCTTAATAAGAGAGGTCAAGAAATATCAACTCAAAAATTCCACCTATGAAACTTTAAACCATAAATAAAAGCCTATGAATACAAGTTTAAACATGAGTAAGTTCCGTTTTGTAAATATCTTCAGTCATGACCAGCAGGTCACTTGACTGATCCTTTGCCAGTTTGCCTAGTTCTCTCTCTTCAGAGAAATTTCTCCATTAGGTGCTTCTTCTCTCCAACTGAGATACACCACAACTGCAAACCACAGACTACTAATGTTAGTCTGATTCAGTAATCTTTCCACTTATGTAGCAATCAGGAAAAAGAGACTTTGACCTGTAATAAACTGCTGCTTGTAAGAAAAACTGATAGGTAAAAACAGCTTACTAATATCTACCACAGGTATCTATGGAATTGGCCTGTTAAATCAGCATTATTATGACAGCAAACAAATAGCAGATCTTGTATATACCAATAGAATTGAGAGGCCATTTTCTAGGTGCAGAAAAGAGGATATGAAGACAAGAATATTAACATAATTAACAGATGATATCATGTCCATTAATCTCAGATTTATTTTAAAAATGGGTCATGCATCAGACATACTTGATAATGAAGGCAGGAGAAAGCTTTATAAAATAATTCTAATTGATCTTGTCAGCATGTTGTGCAAAGTGGCTGTTTATGAATTATGACTGATAACCACACAAGAGTATCATGGCAAATGGCTCTGTCCCAAGATGTAAATATCAATGCGTTCTTAAGTTTTTAATTTTAAATTCGAGGCCATGCCTGAAATTAAGATAAGATTAAGTTATCTAACACTTTTGAACCACAAAAGTTCTTGCTAACGGTAACATCTTTGACAAGATGTAGCCACACATCTCTGGTATTGGTTCCCCAGTAACTGTTACCATAGTCACACACAGATAGTTACTGAGCAGAAAGAACAGCACTTTAGACTAACTATTCTCGGTTGTCACGCACTGTGTGAACAGAAAGTGAACTCTGACCATTTTCTTTGGACTACAACAGTGATATGCTGTTGGATGTCATACGATGAACACCTGCAGAATGATTCATGCCTTTCTAGTGAAAGTTCCCAGGTTCACTTCAGCTCAAGAGCATCCTGAAAATCGTCCTCCATTACAACTCCCAAGGAGGTCAGAATGCTCTTGAAAAATAATGAGCAAGTCCATCTGCCGGTGGCGTGTACCATCAGACCCCAGCCTTTCATCAGCATCGCCTGTCTGTTTCACAGCATTAAAACCGAACCAGCGGCTGGGGCTGAATATTAAGTGATTTAGCCCTTCTGTACTGTTAAGTGTTGCCTTGTTGTATATCCTTAACTAATGACAATATGTCCAAAACTTCCTCTTTCAGTGACGGCTGTCTTAGTGTAATGTAATAATGTAAGGGACTATAGATACCACTAGGAAAAACACACTTTCCCACCCCGTCAAAGAGGTGGAGCAAAAGTGTATTGATGGAGCTCATGGCATTGTTTAACCTTGACATAAACAAAACACACTCAGACCAACTAATTTCTCTTAGCTTTTATTGAAACCATGTAGACGGTTATACATGGAAAGTAGAACTTTGTGAGTATTGTAGTTCTGAAAGCACAGCTAGCCACACTGCCAAATGAGGGGGAATTAAAATTTACTGATACAGACTGATCATTATGTACATGCTTCGTAGGTAATTCGGCTGAGGTAACAAAAAACGCTGGCTATGTTATATAGCGACAGTAATAAAGACTTAGGACATTTAGCATTTGTATGCCACAGACAAGAAATAATTAACTGTGGATTTACCTATGGATCAATAAAACAATTGGCCTTTGTGCTGCAGTGCGGCTCCTTGCAGAAATAACATTACACATTTACATAATAGATTTTAATTACAGTTAAACAATGACAGGTGCAGTTTATTATTTATAAATAATACTTTATACTTAGCCTCACAACCCTGTACTGGATAAGCAACAGCTTTTGTTATAAAAAGAAGACAAGGAAAATCAATCTTTAACATTTTGCAATAAGTTTTTAATACCATTCATTTTTATATAAAATATGCATTGCATACACACAGTTAACTTGTTTTTTTAAGTTCAAAAAGTGAATAAAAAACTGCTGTCAGTTCTTTTCTTACAGTTCATGTGCATTTTCATATTTGCCATTTGAGGACTAAAAACAACACAATGTAAGTGCCTATTGACCCGTTTTGCTGTGGTCTTGTTTTCCTTCCTGCACGACACAGCTAAGTATTGCGTTCTGTCCTTTTCTGGCCACTCTTGCTGCATGAAGTTCACTCCAATTGTCATCTCGATTTCATCCCAGCATACATTAGAGAGGACGATTCAAGATGACCTCCACGGGGCCAGGGGGCAGCTTTTTAATCAAGTTCCAGGCCTCCAGTCTGTGTAAACCCTGCAGGCTGTGACCTTTGATTTCCAGCAGTTCGTCCCCTGGAAACACCTCATTCACTGGGCCACCTGGAAGAGAACATTGTGGGGGTAGCCATTTGTCAGCGCAACTGGCATTTTGCAATATACCAAGAGAGTAGACGTTTCAGTTTTAGTGAAACCATCTCCCTCATACCCTGGAAGACCTTCTTGACAAGAATTGGTCTGTCACCCTGGCTGGAGCCCAATCCCCCCTCTAGGCTGAAGCCTAGGTCAGTGCTGCATTTATTCAACACCACTCTCAGTGTCCTGCCTCCTGGGGGAGGGGAAACAAAAGACAACATTACCTATGAGCATCACACTGATGGCGATCACCATTACTGTTCTTTACCATTCAGTTTTATACTTTACTTGTATTCACAGTGACCAGATCAAGTTGCCCTAGACTTGGATTGTTCTGGACTTTTTGCGACTTTGCGAGGCTGTCCTTCTGAAGCACCACGACGGCCATGCCCCTTGACCGAGCCCTCCTCAGGGTGCGCAGCGCCTCCCAGTGGGCAGAGGTCTGCAGTTTGGTGCCATTGATGGATAACACTCGGTCACCCTCGTGAATCGAGCCCTCCTGGGCCGCCACACTGCCAGAGAACACCCTGTGAACCTAGGTGAAATAAACACACTCTTCACACTGAGTGCTGCAATGCCATGTTACCAATTACAGGATTACCAATTACTACAAGATGAGATAAAACAGTGTTATTGGGGACACTGTTCAACTTAATGGGACAGTATTCTTGCTTAAGGTCAGAAATGAACATCTGGAAACATGCAAGCTGAAGTAACTCTGGATGATGGCAAAAGGACTTTGTTCTGACACTCACCGTAATGGGCTTGTTCTGGTCAATACCTCCAGCTAAAGTGAAGCCCAGCCCACAGCCCACCTCTTTGTGCAGAACAACAACCTGCACATCCTCATAGTTCTGAAAGCAGTGAGAAGAGGATGAAGAGACAGGAGGAAGAGGAAGGAAATTAAGTAAGGTGTGTGTTTACTTTTGTACTGGTGCGTCTATGAAAATCGCAATATGCAGTACTTCCAAGGATAACCAGTAGGAGAATGCTTTTGGCTTGTGTCTTTTATAAAGGTAGTATGATGGGGAGGAGTAAGTGGGAAACATTCATATCTAATTGACTTCTCTTTGAGGAAAATGACAGCATTCATTCCAGGCTGTCTGTTAGGCGAGGGGTTCACCTGCAGTGTTTCATCACCCAGGCTTCTGACGTCACTGAGCAGGCGATCCAGCTCATCAGCACCCAGTATCGACACGCATGAGAGCGCAGAAGCATTGGAGCTTAGAGAAGCCGTTCGACGTGATGTGCAATCCAGAGAATCCACATCCAGGAAGCTGTCGTCATGGCAGCCACAGTCCACGCCGCCAACATGACAGAGATCGGCCAGACTGAGGACGCACGAGGGAGGAAGCAACGGCTCTCAGTACGTGATGAACACTGTAGTCCACATCTATTTGATGCAAACGTTACCCATCATTATGAAAGTGATTACTGTTAGCAAGTTCAATTAGTGGGAAATATTATGACAAAAACATTTAGGACTCACGTGATGGAAAAGCTCCTGTGATCAGACTGGCTCATATTACTAGTGATGGTGACTGAAGATGCTGCAGAATCTGAGTCATAATTTGAATTTTCTTCCTTCTCTGTGCTGCTGTCATCATCTTCGCCATTAGACTCTTCTTCATCAGAACTCCACCGGGCCATACGGACACTAGAACACGTACCCTCTCTTTCCACAGGACTCTCCTCTGTCTGAAGCACAGGGTCACTGGAGGAGATGGTGTTTGATGGCTCAGGCTTTGAGGCAGGTGGGGCAAGAACACTTGAAGGTAGGAGATGAGATGAAGGCGGTGATTGTGCACCTGTAATGTTCTTTTGGGTACTAACTGAACCTGGAGGTTCCATCATTGTACTGGACACCTGATTTGTGCAACTGGTGGTCACGTTGCTGGCATGAACGAAAGTGGACCTATTTGGGGAACTGGGAGCCTTGCCTTCTACGCTTGATGAGTTTGATGAATTGTAAACATTCTGGCCACTGCTACTGTTGTTCCAGTCAGTTTTATGAAGAGCAGTAGCTTGTTTTGTGTTGAGATGTTGAGAGATTTCTTGTGAACTGACTGCCCCTTCAATGTCTATGTGACAAATCTTTAAGGAATGTTGCTCAATTGAAGCCCTATGCAATCCAGTTCCAGGCTTAAAGTCACCGCATTTATTTCCATAAACCTTTCTTCTGTCCCATCTCCTCTGCCCTACCTCATCTATTGAGAAAGACCTTACACACCATTTTACTCCATCGACTTCTGCATTACTTTCCCCTTCTCCCTTAGAGTAAAGCTTGTCATTGAAAATTTGAAGCCCACAATCCCCCATCCCACCTAAAGCTTTGTCTGATCCACCCTTCTTTTCCCATCCTCCATACAGTTCTCTAGGTGGGTCCTGTTCTGAGAAGGCTCTCCTAGATCTTAACAAGGGCAGCAGGGTAGTCTGACTATTTTGGGCAAGTGTTTCAAACCTGCGAATTTTATTGCGTACGTTATTTGAAAAGTCAGCCCCAAGTTTTGCAGGATTCATTTTTCTTTGATCCTTTGCTAAGCTGTTCATCTTAAAAACACTGTATTCCTCTTCTCCTTCTCCTGCGTTTTCCAGTACTAGTGATTTGCCTGCTGGCTGAATGGTTTCCACTTCTCCACATGGATTATTGACAGGGTCTTTCTTGGCTTCTTTATTCAACCTTTTTGTAGCTGAGGCAGCCTCCTGTGATAATGACTGTGATGCCTGCAGGGGCCAGTCCATGGTTACGCAGAATTTCACTGTAGGACTTCTCTGGACAACAGTTAGAGCTTTCATTGATTTTGACAGCATGTTACTCTCTTCCACCCATTGCTTATCCTTCTCCACTTTTCCCCCTGGCTTTCTCTCCCTGTCGTTTTGTTGGTCCACATTATGGACTTTGTCTTGTATCATGTCTGCCTCTTTGCTCTTCTTCAATATACCCATTTCATGCTCATCCTGTACCCTATCCTTCTCCATTTCCAACTCTCTGCCTTCTTCCCCCTTATCCTTTACAAGTCTGGATGGCCTTTGCATTGGAGAACTCCTTCCAGACAGTGACACATTCCCAGCATTAGTCCTAAAGAGTCTAGGTTGCAAGAGAACATAAGGGTTCCCTTGAGTTTTGTCACATGATCTAAACTGGTGTCTGAGGTCTCCAGCTGTGATTTCTGTTAATGGAGTCTGGTCACCTACAGAACAACACCCTTTTGGCCATTCAACAACTGGTGAAATACCCTGGTTCAAAATGGACAAGTTTTTTCTGTCATGACACATGTTTCCATGACCACTTGTAAATTTCTCTTCTACAGAATGACTCCTGGGGAATGTTCCACCTCTGGGGCCTTTATATGGCATGGCTCTCCACTGGATATCAGCGCCCGACCTCCTGCAACTATCGTACTCTTCATTTCCCTGCTTGGTATGCTGTAAGTAATCCCCCACAGGTTCTGAGTAACAATCAACTTTACCTTGTTTTGTATCCATACCCAAGCTATTTGACCCATACAGTTTCTCAATGCGATTCCAAATAGACTGGTTTGCGGATAACCCTCCAATTCTCTTGGTTCTGGCTTCAGGTTCTATAGCTCCTAAACCAGGCTTGAACCGTAGTTGGCCCACCCAAGGGTCATCCTGACTAGGTCTCACTGAGTCTTTGGCCTCTCCAGAACCACTTTGAGTCAACTTTATCCGAGATGGGAAGGACTGACAGCCCTTGCCCTTTTGAAAATACATTAACCCATGTGTCCTGCCTGTTGCCGATAAGCCTACCCTTGGCTTATTCTCTGCCGTTTTCCCAGGCACGTTGTATGAATTGATCCTGGACAGCACACCATTACGAGCAGGCCCAAATTTGTCTAAAGGAGACACAGGTACCTTCGTGGTTAATCTTGTTTCTCTATCTAAGCTCTCTGTCCTTCGCATATTGCTGCTTTTCTGAAAGCTCTGGCCCTTGGCCATCACCTCATCATTACTCAGCTCTCCACCCCGGTCCACACTCCTGCTCCGAGTTGGCACGTTCCCATTTCTCAGCTCCACCCTCCCTCTCAACGGGTCTTGTTTTGTATCATCTTCACTATGACATCTCTCAGGTTTCCCCAATTCTTGACTTCCTTTAGTATTCAGTCCTACTTTTAGTTTTGAGTCTTTGGTCAATTTGTCCTCATTAAGGAGGTTAAACAATTGGTCAACTGCAGTTCTGCTATGCTCATCCAGATCGTCCCTGGTGGTTATCGAAGGCTGATGGGTCTCCTTCCCCGGCTGTCCCTCCGTATGCTTGCCCTGGTTCTCCTCAGATGCCATGTTGATGGCTTTGTTCTCATTTAAGCTGAGTAGTCTGCTACGGTCATGAACTGTATTTGTTCCTTTGGACAAGGAGCGTTCCTTGGCCGAGCGGATTACAAAACGGCGATCACGGCCATGTTGTGTCGTTATGGGGAGGCTCTGGGAGGTAGAAGCCGATGACTGGACTGTATTTTCAGCTTTAATCTCTGCTGCAGCTGGCCCAGGCAAAGCACAGGGAAATGTGTTAGATTTAGGTGACGAATCCTCTGACAGTTCCATCATTACTTTCTTCGTCAGAATCCTGCCTTGGCTGGAGATAACTTCAGAATAACAACCATTGAAACAAATATAATGAAAAAGCAAGTGATTTAACTGTGAAAACTGTTCCTTTGGTTATTCTTCAAACAAACTTAAAACGAATCATAACATATTCCATTAATTAGGCCTATTCTTCATATACATTAATGCCCAGGATTCATTTGTGCTCTTCTTTAAGATAAAGTCAGCAAAGTGGGTAGAAGACTGCAGACAGAAACCGTGACACTAAGCGCTTTAAGCGGTTTCATAATTGCTTAAAAAAATGTTTTTGGGAAGAAAACCACTATTTAGACTAAAAGAATTAAATGTCTTTTTCAAAAAGAAAGCTGTGTGACATTTGTGTTGTACTTATTGCCAGCCATGTGTTATTCCATGTGTGAGGATCACTGCTCCCCATACATCCTGGCGTGTTGTGTTCAGAGAGCCGACTGTCAGAGCCACAGCTGTGAAGATCAGAATCTTCTGGAGAGAAATCCACGGAAACAAAACGTATTTTTCTCTTCTTGGCGTATTCCACCATAACCCAGGGAAAATGCATTCACTTGTGTTAGGCTGTCCTTATTCACACAGGCCAGTTTTTACCTTTTTATTTTTTTGAGGAACTTGCTTTCCCTCCACACAGCTCTACTTTTTCCTCCTTCCTTTCTCAGTGTAGATGGGTTCCACCCTCCTCTGCTAACCTCGCAGAAGCTGCACCGCTCTGGTCATGGCGTCTCGAGGACCCACTGTCAGTGACTTGCTTCTCGCTGTTTTCCCGTCACTTTACACTTCCATTTCAGTCATGAGCTCGCTGGTTATCCGAAGCCCTAAAAAACGATGTCTTTCATTAGCCTTTTCCCTAAAGATAAGAATGCCGTAGTGAGTATGGCCAGGACACTTAAGTGACCCTGCTAGAGATTGCTAAACCTAGTTAGTATGCAGCTCAGCAGCCAAAACTTTTTATAGGAAAAAAGCCACTCAGTCCAAGTGATCTAAATGAGATGGAAGAAGAGTGTGTCCGAGAGCAGAAGCATGAAGGGTGGAGAAGCTGTTTTACGGCTGAAGAAAATATTCCATTACAAAACTCTATGATTTTTCTAGAATATGGGACCACAAGTGTGAGATTTGTTTATTTGGAGAAATAAAGAATAGACTGTCCAGTATACGTACATACGGGTGATTCCACCTAAAAGGAATTAAATTAGAACACTCACTGGTGGAAAGAAAATGTCAGCCAAAAGTGGGAAACATAGCCCTACATTAATGAGGTGGGGTAGCTGCTCACAGAATAAAACATGATTTGGTGCTTCTTATGAAACAAGGTACACATTTAACTGGAAAAACAGCAATCCAGAAGCAGCAACCAGTTGCACTGAAAACAGTCTCAACACTACACCACACAACTGCAGCTAATGAAGCATGTACTGCACAGCACAACAAATGCAGCATTGATGTCACTAACAAGCATGTCATTCAACCAACTTACAGCATTAGTATCGGCTCATACCAGTATATATTCTGATAAAATAACGATTAAAGACATTTAGAAAAGCATTCATCAGTCTTTTTTTTTTCTTGCCTAACGACATTGCAATTCGTAATTATCTATCTGGCACGTAAAAACTTCGATCATTATAGGTAACAGGTGACTTGTGATTGTTCGGCACAAGGTGGATAGATACGTTTATGTATCATGACTACAACGCAAACATCCAAAAAGTGGGAGTCAAACACGTCAGAAACGGATGGCAGCGCCACAAAACATAAAAATGGAACGTACATGTGAAGTTTACGAGGACAACTTTGAAAAGCTTACTTTGAAACAATAGAGACGTGGTTAGTCTTTCTAGGATCCATGTGTGGCAGTGTCAACTTACAGGAACACCTGTTAGCGCTGCTCTTAAACACAATAACCGCCTTCGCTTCGCAGTCGGCACGCAAGCTTGTCAAAGCCAGAGAGAAACCCACCGTAGCCCGTACTCCATCCTTCCCCCCCTCAGCTTACTGTTGCCTGATAACGAGATTTTCCCCGTCTCTTTTCCGAGATGTTGACGCTTCTCATCTTCCTCCTGGGACTTTTGTCAGCTTCGCATGATGCTTCTCTGCAGGAACGCAAACTCGCACAGCTGGTTTTTCCTCTTCCCCTCTCTCCCATTGTTTCTCCCGCTCTCTCCGCGGTCTCACGGGACAGCATTCCTGACACAAGCGCCTTTGTGCCCCTGCTCGGCAGTGGGTAACATGGTATTTCCTACGCGCACAAGTATTTCTGATGACACGCGAGACACCCGGGGCCACACAGAGCCCGGCGTCTCAGTTCAGCAAAGCTCATCTCCATTTTAGCTTCTGAGTCGGGGGAAGCGTGTGCGTTTGCCCGCAATGAAAACGGCGTATGACTGGTAGGTAACAAAGATGGCAGCCTATTTGGAGGGCCCCAACAAAACACTTGAACAGCTGAGAGCCCTTCAGAGATCACGATGGCACTGAAAAGAGCAGCCGCAGCCTTATGAATTAGCTGAGCAGTGCAACTCAGGATAAACACAAAATATATAAAAATCTGGCTAGTCCACATGTTTATGCTAGTGCTCTTCAAGTTAAATGCACAACAGCTTTACCTAAGGCTGTCAATCTGTATGAAATGAACAGCACGGTTTCCATAATACAAATAAAAAAAATCCCAGCGTGTGCAAGGTTGACGAGGTGACCTGATACAAAGATCACCGTTAAGAAAAACTAATATATATATATATATATATATATGCGCATGTTCCCGAAACACTGCTTTAAAGTTGTACACATAAACCTTGTGACATGTTTAAGGGACAGATAGAGCATTATGATGATAAATAGAAAAGGTAGCGTACCTCTCCGCATTAGGGCCCGTTTCGTCTTCTAAGACCTCTCTTCCTGCCTTCGCCGAAGGACCAGTCGCTCGATGATGTTAACGAGCGAGCTGAAGTAACCGCGCGGTCTTACTGAGGTTGTGCAGAGTTCCCCTTTCAGCAGCCGGATGTTGACCACAGGTGGGTACTTTCTGCACTAGTAAACCCTAACTCCTCAAGATCAAGTGTGGAACCTTTTTCTCTTGCCACTTCCTCTGCAGGCACAGCACCTGTACGCTTTTTTAAAAAACCTATCATTACCTAATCATAACTTGACAAATTTTGAACAAACTACATTCGGACGAATTACAAGTTCCAAATCAAGCAAAAGCATGTAGAAGTGGGGTAAAGCTAGGTTTTGAGGAACCCTATCATTTTAACCATCATCAGCCCAGCTGACAAGCAGGCAGGAAATAAAAGTTTGCGGTTTTACTCGTAACAAATGCACAATAACAGTCAGGAAGCAAGCCCAGCCCCTTCATCCAAAGGAACTCTGGTCTTAATATGAAATAAAGAAAATAAACCAAGCAATGACAAAATGAATGAATGGAGGATTAAAATGATTACAAAAGGCAACGGGACCGGATTTGGAAAAAAACTAAATCACAGGTAACGTTGAGAGTTTTATTAGTCTTTATCTGAGGATGAACCACTTTTTAAACCCACCCCTACAACTCCTTCCCTGACGACTTAACTGTATGAAATGAACAATGAAAATTACAAAAAAAAAACCCTGCTGAAGATTTAAAAAAAAAAAAAAAGTGTGCTGTAATTACAAGCGATGCAAGCTCCAAAAAATACATTAAAAACATTTGCATCCGAAGGATGAAAATGTCTTGTTTATTTCCTTAATATTTATATATATATAGTTTACAAAATAAAAATAGGAAACCAAAACTAACAAGTCTGAGGGTGAGAACTTGGAAAATACAAATAAAAAAATATTAAGCCATCACACATACCAGGACTACAGTACTTTTTTTTATATATACAAGACAAGTTTATCCATTTAAATTCTTTTTAAACACACAGTACAAAAAAGTCACCGACAAAAACAAAAAAAAAAAAAGTACAATTCTGTCCATCATTAATCACGGCTTTAAGTCTCCTAATAATAATTATATTATATTGGGGGAGGTGGGATAGGAGAAGGAATGGGAACACACACACACATACACACACACGTGCACTCACACTCCTACATGGGGAGGCTGAGGGACGCACTGGCCTGTCCCGTCTCACTCTTGCTGCACAGCATTCAGATGCATGCCCTCCCACCTCCTACAGTCAAGGGGCCGCCTCTGCAAACTTCACGCTTCGGAACAGCTTCAGCTGACTAACCTCATGTTAAAATGTGATTCAGGTCCGTTTCAGATTCACACTACAGTGGTGAACAGGAAGAATAGCTTGCAAGATACAAAATGTCAAAGTGGTGGTCAAGCAGGGGAGCAATGGCAAAAGGACGAGCTGGAGGTGACCAAGAGGAGGACTTCAAAAGCTGTCCATTTCACATCTCCATGCTGCACAGTGTTAACAGAGGCCAGCCCACTCTGTCAGCCCCCCCATGCACACCCCCTACACAAGCAAACACACAGCATGCGGCTATGCTAGTGCATCTGTGTGTACATTTGGTTTTAAAAAATAATAAATAAAAAAAAAAAAAAAAAAACTGCTTTGCTGAGTTTACGTGGAGAAGTTGTTAAAATAAATTTGATAACACCCATGGGAAAGAAAGAAAATAAAATCCAACTCCAGCGGGAGGAAGAGATTTTTAATCAAGCAGATTGGGGTTGTGGGGGTGGGGGAGGTGAAATAACACACCTGTAATACTCCATCTACAGACTACAGTCCCTCCCGTATGAGAAAAGAAAAAAAAAAAAAAAACCCATCTTAGAATACAACTATGTGTTACGTACAACAGAAAGAGGTTGGAACACAATACAAACTCAGAGCTCTATTCTGACTACTGGCTCTCATTCTGGTCTGTAGTTAACCCTCCAGTCCCTTCCACCCCCCAGCGATTACAACTCCCTCCCACCCCAAAGTGCTTCCTCGCTCAATACAGTGACACCTGTGGTAGGGTGTGGGTACTGCAGGTGTGCTGTAGGGAGGGAGTTACAGGGGTTTGGCGAGAGTACTGCACAGTTGGGAGGATGAGGAGTGGACAGGTCTGTCAGACTTTGGGACGTCAGGAAATTAATGAGGGGGGCAAGCCGATTAATTGGCCCCCCAGTTGTAGCTGTTGTAAGCAGACTTGTTGACCTGTGACTTCTGTTGAATGGAGGAGTTCTGGCTACGCTGTCCAGTGCCACTCTGTGGAAGAAAAGACAATGGCAGTCATTTATGTGCCACAAAGTCCAGCATCTCATCCCCTGGCCACACAGGTTAGAAAGTTTGACATCCACTCAACTGAAGATCCACTTCAAACATGCATCCATCTTCTAGATGATTAGCTCATTCTTTTGCAGACAGAAGTCAGCTAGCTCTAAGAGGCTGTCCTGTAACTACCCCCAGGACTAATGTTACTGCCAGGGTAAAACATGGACATACCTGTCCATCCTGCTGCAGATGGTGATGCAGGATCTGGGAGTGAGGCTGTTGGTGGGGGGCCAGAATGTGCATGAAGGGGGCAGGGGCATAGCCAGCAGCAGCTGGGGGATTTATGGGACCCCCGCTGCCCAGGGCCGAGGGCAGGCTGAAGGAGGCCGTCGGGGTCCCCGCGTGGAAACCCTGCTTGTCAAATGACTGCAGAGACAGGCAAGATAAACCTGTTACCATGCTGAACCAGAAACAAAATATCAACTCTTTCCTTCTTCCACTTCCCTCAGAGAGAAACATGGAAACTGAACAGGTGGATTCAACTGATGGGGGGGATAAACATACCAGGCATTGTCTGCCAAGCAAGGCCTACAAGCCTCAGTCATGGCCAGTTACATTGACAGCAAAGGGTTCAAGACACCATGCGAGAATGAGCTTGCAGACAATCCCAATTCACCTCTCGCTTTAAGTGCCCTCACCTGTGTCTTTGTGTAAACAGACCCTGAGATGTCAGGAACCCCAGTGTTGCTGGACGTCACAGAAACTCCTAAACAGAGATGGGAGAAGGGGCTTGAGGACAGGGCAGTGAAGGAGAACTACAGCAGGGATGGGGGGGTAAATTTTAGTGTAGCTGGCAAAGCAGAGACTTGGCTGGCTGCAGGAGGAGGATGTTTCCATCTCTTGACATGGATCCTTGATCACTATCAGTATCGTGTGCATGCATGGGTGAAAAAGTGACAGGCTGCAAAACGTGACAGGAGGAGTGAAGCAGATGAACTGACAGGAAGAGATGCAAAAATAGAGGAAGGACAAAACCAAAATTCTGCAGATCGACGATACAAATGTGAAACCTCTGATCACACCCGTCCACAATCAAACCGTTCGGCTGACATCCATTTAATCTCCCCCATCCTTGAGTGTATTAAAAATACAGACACTTGCTGGTGGCCAGTTTTTTGTATGGAATCGTTTGCTAATGATGTTCTGGAGAAGTGTGTGGAAAATTTCTGCGTCTGGGGCAAATAGGGAGGCAGACACAAGGAATAGAGCAGCTCAATTCTGCAGCAGAAGCACAGGACAAGCGGGTGGTGTGGGGCAAAAACAAAGTGGGGTGGGGGCAAGAAAGCAGTAGACAGACAGGATGAGGGGCTGTAGAGAGGCACACAAGGATACGGAGGAGGACAGGTGTAGGGGGGGGAAGAAACTCACCAACTCCGGGCCCGGTGACGGAGCTGGCCGGCTTGTTTTGCGCAGAAGCAGCAGCGGCAGCAGCGGCAGCGGCGGCGACAGCAGTGCTATATCCACCCTTACAGAAATCCCCACTCCCTGAAGCCTGGCCCATATCCTCATAGCCTGTAACAGTCAGACAGCCACAGCCCTGAGCATTAGACACCAGCAGATCAGCAGCAGGCAAGGCACAGACTGATGGGGGGAGGGGACAGATCACGGCAGACACCAGGGGCCCTGCAGCAAGGACGGCAAACAGCTGGCGAAGAACAGAGGTCACGAAATAGAATGCAGACAGTCCACAAAACTGCAGCGGGCAAGTCGATAGAGAGGCAAAGAGACTGTCCAGCTGGGCAGGCGAATCGATGGAAGGAGACAGCTGTGGTGTGTGGTTGAAAAACTCAAGGAGGGCAAAAAGAGAGGTGTATTAAGGCGGGGCAAACAGGGTGAAATGACCAGAAGAACTGAATGCTTAGACAGTCAATAATCCCAAAGTGTCATCCAAACAGGGAGTCGGACACATTCCTGCCACAGACATGGGTATGACGCCATGTGCACATAACCTTAACATGCAGGCCGGGGGGAATTGGCTCAGAAAAGAAAATGTTAACCTGACACTCACAAAAAAAGCTCACATCCTTTCTGGTTTCCTGCTCACAGGACCATTAGAGAAACCTGTCCACTTCTTACTGCTTTAACTGCAACCACCACACTCAAGCCTGTACTAAATGCTACAAGACACCTGAGCACATGCGTGTCAACAAGTGAGCGAGGCTCTGGGCAGTCAGGCATGTTGTGAGGCGCCGCTCACCGGTGCTGTATCCATGGGAACCGTAGCCGCTGGCCTGCTGGAAGGCAGTAGCCGAGGCGTTGACATTCACGCCATGCTGCTTGGATGATGTAGGAGCCACCTAGACAGACAGCAGCAGGGGAGCAAACTGACTCTGTGGTATTCAGATACAGGAAGCGCAGACTTGGACTGGAGAGTGGACGTTGTACACGCTGTAGAAGCCCTGCTACATGGACCTGAGAGGATCAGAGGATGGCAGGGCCGTACCGGGAAGACGGCGGGTCCATACTGGAAGGGGTTGGGCATGCCAGGCACACCCGTGTAATAGGGCAGGCTGGTGTAGCTGTATCCTGGTGGCAGGGCAGGATTCAGGAACGGCTGCTGGGTGGTGTGGTGCGTCTGGGGCTGGCTCTGCTGCGGCTGTGCCAGGGTGGTGGCCGGGGCAGGGGACGGGGCTTCACCACGCCCGAACTTGGTCAGCTCAGCCGCTGGGGTGAGGATACAACAAAGCACAGTGCTGCCATTCGCCAGCGAGTTCACAAGACCATGGCTTTATGACATCAAGTATGGTGACCCCCAACGGCTCAGGTACACCCCTGCAAGCAAGCAAGCAAGCAGGGAGCAGGCAAAGATGCTGCTTCAGAGCCCCCCTGGACCGGTGGCCAAGCAGGACGGCATGTTTTACCAGAGTAGGGGTTGCTGGTCAGGCTGCCCTCGCGTCCAGTCAGTGCCGTGGTGGGGGTGGCAAAGGGAATGCTGTAGTAATCCTGGTGAGGAACAGAACTCCATTAGAGCTCCACTCTGGGGGAAAAAAAAATTTACCCCAGTCCTCTTCCAAAACCACCAGTATGACCAGAGCAGAGATAAACCTGTGCTTTGATGGCTTACAGCTTTACTGTTTGTTAGAACTTACAGGTATTACAGACACACGGATGAATATCCTGCCAAATTCACAGCGTCAACTTTTTCCTAGGCATCTAATGATTGAACCGTGACCACCAATGCAGAATAACCTGTACAGTCTGCTTGCGGTCACTTAAAATGGGGACTATTGTAAAACTGCCATCTGCTGGAGCCGTGCTGTCATAACCAGGCTCAGAACAGTGCGAAGAAAGTGAGAATTCCTCATTTTTAAGTTACCGTGGCTCAAATCAGGGGGCGGCGGGGGAGGCCAGTTGATTTCTGACAGCCAACAGACTAACAACACAGCTTCAGGCAATTAATCTCTACCCACATTTAAGAACCAATGAAGAGAATGCAGGACCATACAGGGGGACAATACATACCAGGGGGATTCTGGTCTGGAGCATTTGCAGATCGTCGTAGCCGTACACCTGTGGCTGCAGCACAGACAGACGGGGTTAACAGAGGGAGCCAGAGAGGATGTACCTTGATCCAGGACGGAGCTGAGCAAAGCAGTACTCACAGGATAGGGGTGAAGCAGCCCAGGAGCCATGATGTACGGGTTGGGCAGTAGGGGGGGCACTCCGGGGGGCAAGTTAGGGGGCGCTTTCCCTATGGATGACACAGCTGGTTGTTTCAGGAGCTCCAAAGAGGCCTTATTGTACATGGAGATCACGCTCGGCGACACTCACCTGAGGCCACGGAGCTGCGGGCAGATGCCGAAGTCGAGGCCGCCGTCACCGACGCAGAGGATGAGGTTGCTGCTGCAGGAACCGCGGAGCCGGCACCACTCAGGCCCATATTCAGGCCACTGACTGGGCCCAGGCAGGGCTGGGCCGACACAGTGCTGACGGAGGGCGGTGGGGCATTGAGGGCAGCGGAGGCTGAGGCGGAGGGAGGGGCAGGGGTCGCCGAGGAGACTGCTACAGCCGGCGTCGCCGCGGAGGGAAAGGAGGATGAATGCAAGCTGGAATCACCAGGGTCCACATTCGAATGCTGGAGGGAGAGGCCAATGAGACCGGAAGAATCTCCATAAAAACTGAACTATTTTGTTTGCAACGTGAACAGAGCATTACAGCCAACCCAACTTGAAGTGACAGTCATTTGAGCATACCAGAGGGTCAGAAACTAAATCAGTCACTTCAGCCTTCGTTCAGCTACACCCCAACAACCTTTCGGCATTCCCATTTCCTGATCTCTTAACATCTAGCCACTGCTACAGTAGCCCCCCCAGAGTTTTCGAGCTGTAAGGGTAAAGACCTGTTAACACTCACCAACAAGCCAGAGTTGGGGGTACGTGCCGTAGAGGGAGGAGCCAGACTGTTCTGCTGAGCAGACAAAGAACTGTGGGGGGGGGGGGAGGAGTCAGCTGACTTTCTAAACCATGACCAAACTGACTCTATCTTAAGGGCATAGTCAACATTTCATACAGCATGGTGCTAAGCATAACCCATTACAAAGCAGATTTCCTCAAGACACTCTAAACCAAACCACAACTGCCTACAGGCACAACAACAGCCTCACCTGTTGTGTTGGGGCTGGGAGGCGCCATTGGGGGGCAGATCCTCGCCATGTCCCAGGTTGGGCGTTGCCAGCAGGGAAACGGGAACGGGGGTGCCGTCGCTCAGAGAAGCCATGCTGGACACCGACACGGCGCCCTCCGAGTCCGAGGCAGTCTTCACTGGCCCGGAGGAGCCCGCTGCAGCTGAGAGGATGGCATGAACACCAAGACGCTTAGAGACACTGGTATCCCACACTGGTAGCAGACAGGTCTAATACAGCAGGGTGTAGTTACAGCATGTCACTCACCTTCCATGGACTGTGTCGTCTGTATGGAGCCAAACCCATTCTGTAAAACACACAAGGCAGTTGGTCAAGGAGGGATGGACACGGACACACACACACAGAATGGGTGTCCAGCAGATGGAGAGAGAAACTTTAATAGAGTAGCCGACACAGAAGTCAGAAACCATCTCTATCAGTTATAAATGCCATAAACAGCTGAGAGTGGTCAAAGATTAAAAAGCACATCACTGGTGCCATGTAATCAAAAACCAGATCCAAGATAAAGGCAGGAACGTGGACTTGAGAGTCCGACATGAGAATGCCTTGTGTGCCAGCAGGTCAAGAAGACTGCACTTGGTACCATGTTGAATCAAAGCCAGGCCTTTAAAACTGATATGATGTTCTAAGGCAAAAATAGATGACTGTTAACTATTAGGTCGTAAGTTTAGAAATTTAGTTAGAAAAATAGACATGTTAAACAGGTAATATGTTCATTTTAGACCATGTGTTTTGGGTCTTTTACCACATTACAGAAGACTGTGACAAGTTTAATTAAAATTAGACCCTAACTGCTAATCTCTACTCTCCTCACAGAACTACTAAACACCTTCACAGACTGAGCTGACAGTCTAAATAGTCAAGGATAGATTCTATTTGTGTGACTCCCTCTAGTGGATTAGAAGTGTACAGCACCATTATGCTGTCCTACATTAAAGTCTTCAAAGTCGATTTAAACGCAAAATAAAACCCTTACTTTAACCTTTTACCACAAAAGGAACAGGGAGATAGAGTAAGCTAAGGGAATAACCCTGGCAGTGCTATTAAACCAGATGGCAGGCTGGACAGAGCCCCTAAATTCAAACAGGTTAAAGGCAGGCCTAAAGTAAAGCCTGGTGGCAAAACGACAAACCAGGCAGAATGATGGAGAGAAAAGATAAGCTAGCTGAACCAATGGTGTTTCCTTTTTAGACTGGTGTAGTTCAAGCTTGAGTACTACAAGAGTAATTTGCTTCAAATAAAGAGAGCCATCTGGTATGATGTTTAACTGCCATCAGAAAGTTCTCAGCAAGGGGACTCCCATTCTGGTCTTTGAAGGCAACACGATGGTTCAATGCTGAATAACTACCTAGTAGGTCAGGAGTAATGAGCCCACCCCAGGCTGACTAGCATGGTCAAGGGTATGAAGAGCACAGCCTGACACGTTCGTGGTGACAAAGGGTCCATCACGAGCAAGACTATGGCTATACGTCTCGACGACTCCACTTGCAGCCCAGGTCTGGGTTTGCTGCTCCGGGACCGAGAATCAGTGTAAACACAGTGGGCTCCCTGAGCATCGCCACTCTGACCACTGCTGCTCCACTGATTTAAGGTAAGGTTCTAGGACCAGACATAGAAACGGAACAGAAGAACAGAATGCCTGGATATTTATAGGTCAAAGCTGCCAACTGCTTCATTCACCACACACGGTCGACAATACAGAAGTCAATGGAGAGAACAACAATGGCAAGGTGAGAAATAGCATCAGGGAGGAGGGTGGGATGGAACGCATGATGGACAGAATGACAATGCTGCCATTTCTGCAATTCATACCCCTTGTAAGGCAACAGGAGCCCAGGTACACCATACTCTGCGGGAAGCAGACACTTCAGGCATTTAGCCCATGGACGGCGAGTCCATCACGCCATGGAGCAAAAGCCACTCACCTTGCCGGGCTGAATGTCCTTCTGCGGGGACGTGGAGACGGAGGCTGGATACCGACGGGTCTGTGTGGACCTCTGCTCGTACAGCACCGGCTGGGCCGCCCCGGGCGCCGACACTGCCTGGGCCGGGTACGAGGGAGCGCTTCCTGGGAGGGAGCCTCCCTGGTAGCCCTGGTCCGGACTGGGTAGGCTGGGAGCGGGCTCACTGGGGAGACGAGGGAGGGGACAACTTCAGGGAGAGGGCTAAAGCAGTGCCAAAAACAAAGACCCCCACTTTAACGCACTAAGGCATTACTAGAGATACAACACGTGATGTAAGCGGAAGGAAAGGCAGAGAGCAATAACCATGCAGGGTCAGCTCCCGGCTCATCTCAGAGCTCAAGGGCACCCCCCAGGACAGCCCACCTGCTCGCACTGGTGTACAGGCTATTCGGGGCCTGGGTCGCGGGGGCACTCGTCGCTGGGGTGGGCTCATATTCGGACAGCACCGGCTCCGACCCAAACTGCAAGGCCCCAAACTGCAGGTTGAGCCCGGAGATGTCCGCCGAGCCTGGCATCTCAACTGCCAGAGAGGGGATCTGCCAGGGAAGAGAGGCAAAGGGAGATATATCAAACAGACGCAAGTCACCTGGCAGAGTGGCGCCAACTACAGGGAGGGAAACCAGGTGGGGACGACACTGCTCCCAGCGCTGACTGTGGACCCTAAGCAGCCATTATTTCAGCAGGGTTTTTACTGCATAGAGAATTACGAGGCGGCCACGTACATCAAATTTCATGCCTGCTCCAGCTCTCAACAAAACTCTGGTGGGTAGCTTCATGGAAAAACTTCTTAACAAGCGTTGCACTCAGTATATTTCTGTCATTTGTAAGTGCAATTGCAGCATTACCAATTTGGTGGCACTGTATTGTAAATCAGTAAAATGCACCGAGAAAGGCGCTACCAAAACTGCCAAAGAGGAATTAAAGTGCTGGAATTTTCCTCGAAACAGAGTGTGTTTTTTCCTGTGTGCCCGGCAGCCCTGATATTTTGTGGCTCTTCAAACAGGTGAGTATAGAATAGCTTATATTTTGCATCCAAGCACATCCGGTTTCTTAAAAAGGTTTCCTAAATTAACATCTCAATCTGCTGTTTTCAGCTTTGCAGATATGGCTCGGAGGATCAGCGATTACATTACTAAGCCTGAGGAGGAGAATCGTGATGGCAGGCGAAACAGTGCAGATTTTAACTTCCTATCAGATGAAAGGTAATTCATGTAAGTGATCCGGTAAATTTGTCAGGTCTGAAAATAGTGCACAACCACAAGAAGTGGAAGGGACTGGTGGTGGAGAGGATCAGAGTCAGAATGCAAGAGACAAGTCAAGGCGAGGGTATTCAGTTGCCAAGTCATTAGAAGTGTATTAACGCAAAGTCGACGTTTAAGTGATTTTAACATTGTTTTTGAGAAGATTTGGGAAGATGAATAAAAAAAGAGCAAGTGGTTTTGACCTGCAGTGGCTGGACAGATTTACCTGGCTCAGACATCATGAGGAAGGCATGACGTTACCTATACCAAAAGCATTGTGCCCCCACACCGCAGGCTTTAATACGATAATCGACTACCCTGTTTGGGCAACAATTTGCTTTGTGTATATTTATGTTCAACTATACTGCAAGAGTGCCCCTATGTACTGTAAGTGAAAATGGCTTATGCTATATTTAATTTTAAACTTTGCTGTTTGTTAAATGCGTAAATCAATGCATTGCTTTTATATTGTATTTAACATGGCACTTTTAAAATAAAATATTCTTAAATGTAATCATTGCCGTTTTCTTCAATTATTAGACCTCCTAAAATATGCTGCTTGTAAAAAGTGTTTGCCTGAGCCCGGTGAAGGCACGGTACACGTATGTGTTCACATGATCTGGATGGTACCACCTCTACCTCATTTTGGGCCATGAAAAACCCTGTTTGGGGCCACCTAGGGGGCACTCAAACCCTCCAGCTGCAGACTGCCAAGTACCTTAGTGCCGATGGAAGTCCTCTTCTTTTGCTGTTTCAGCTTATGCTGCTGCAGGGGCTGCGGGCTGGATGAGTGGTTGTCAGAGGAGCCGGGGGACATCTGAGGGCCGGGGCCCACGGCAGGGGGTTTGACGAGAGACGATGGAGGGGGCGCCGTGGGTGCGGGGGCAGTCTGTGGGTGCAGGGAGGAAGGGACAGAGGATGGGGGCACTTTGTCTTGGAGGAAGGCATCCATCATGGAGGAGGCGGCCGAAGTGGCAGGCTGGAAGGGCTGCCTTTTGGGGAATGGGCCGTGAACGGAAGGATCTGTCTGAGGCTTCATATCTGCAAGAAAAAACACGATCAGGACCGATATGTCCCCCGAGAAGTTACCAGCCCCAGACACAGCGGAGCGAGCCTCACCGTACTGTCCCAGTGACGAGGAGCTGGTGTCCCAGCTGGAAGAGGGCACGCTGGCTGGCCCCGCCTGTGTGTGCTGAGCAGCCAGCTGCGCCAGCGCCTGGGCCGTCTTGAACTGCTCCAGGAATTGGGAGCCACTGGTGGAGCTGCCACTCCCAGGCTTGGGCTCCACTGCCTCGCCAAAGGTCTTGCTTAACATGCTGGCCTGCAGGATGAAAACCAGGGATGGCAAGAATGAGACGGAGCTCCTTCTTATATATTAAAAAAAAAAAAAAAAAAACAACCAGTTTTGCAGCTAAAGGCCCAGGCTACAACACCAGGTTCTCTGGGTTTGAGACAACACCTCCACAGCTGCTCAGGGGGAGTTTCCTAGTTGATTATGTAGGGTGGGCAGGGAGGTGGAGGCTAGGCAGACTGACCATGCTGTGCTGGCTGTAGGGGGTGCTAGTTGGGGGCTGTGACACTGTTCCACCCTGCTTGGAGTTGCTGAAAACCAATGCCTGGGACAGGGAAGGTGGCTGAGATGCCTCCAAGGGGGCCAGTTCTGGCTCCGATGAAGAGGGAGGAGTCTTCCCCAACAACACAGCCAGGTCAATTCTGTAGGGGGCAGTACCACATTTAAAAAAAAAAAGCACACCAAGGTACCTTTATGTAAACATTGTGGGAGATCAGAGCAGGTGCTGCGACACCCATGGAACCAGAATGTAACCCTAATAAAAGACGCGGTGATGATGTAGAGCTGAAACCAAGACCTACCGCTGTCCGGCAGTGATGGTGACCTTTTCCTGGGGCAGGGACATGGCTGCCACACTGGAGGCAGTGAAGATCTTGGTCTCAGAGAGCTTGGAGGAAGCACCAGATCAACGTGAGCAAACAATTAAAACTTTAACATAAAATGTGAAGTGTGACATCAGGCTGATTTTTAAAAAAGGCACCATTAGGCCACACTCAAACCCTAATGAGAAATATCTGATTCAGCAGACATTGCAGCCTACCACACCCACACTGGGCAAAAGCCCAGGTACTCACATCCTCATTCCAATCCTCTGTGCCCCACTCCTCAGGCGCTGTCCTCCATGCACCTGGAGACACAGCACAGCCATCACTAAACCTGCAATGCCCCAGAGCGCCATCTAGTGCCCAGTGAGGCACACTGCTTTTCCCTCTACTCTTATCTGAATGGCACAGAGGTTGACTCCACACTCCAGAGTGTGCGGGGCCTACAAGGTTCATTAAAACCTTTGCAGGAAAAACAAAAGTGTCATACCGGGAGCAGAGTCGAACTTTCCAGGATAATTCGTGCCCTCAACACCAGAGAACTCAAGCCCTGCAAGGAGAGGAGAGCGAACATGAGAAGCACGCACACATGGGCGGTTCTCAGATAACAAGCATGCCGCCTCCAGCTGAGCCCTGCAGCAGCACCAGTCCAGAAGGCCCAACCCAGTTTACAGTGCAGGAGCAATGTGTCCATCTTGGTACAGCTGAGCCGCGGGCACACGAGGAGCACCCAGCACCTGCAGCACCCCAAGGTGACCAAGTGGCGACGTGGAAAGATGGCTCTGGCCAAGCACACATTAGAGGGGGCATATCACAGCAGGGCTGAGCAGCAGGCTCAGTCTGTCACATTCAGGTAGGGGACAGCAAAACAGCAGGCAGAGGTGACGAGATGCAGGGCAGGACACCCAGGTCAGACCTCCACTTCACTCTCTACTCACCCATGCAAAAGGATGAAGGTCAGAACAAGACAGCAGCTTTCTACAGGCTGCGAGCAAACGTATCTCACACAGGTTAAGACACCCAGTGGATGAGAGCAGCAGTCTCTCTCTCACACACACACACACACGGATACTGACGCGTGCCATCGTCCGGCTCCAGGCCCCCGGTGTTATTCCAGGTGCTGCCCCCGGCGTAGCCCTCCTCGGCCTGCGCTGGCTCAGCATAGTCAGCAGGGTTAAAGGTCCTGGGGAGAGAGGAGAACCCAGGTTCAGAGGTCGCCACTCAGTAATCTGCTGTGCTACATTTGGGCTCAATCTCAAAATTCACTAGGGTGGCGAATGAGCAACATGCTCACAGCCTCGTGGTGTTGCCTGGGGAGACATGGCTGCTGGCGGACAGGATGACTGCGGCACACAGGGTCACTTCACTCAAGGAAAGCCCCGCCCCCCCCAAGCTGACACAGCTAACAGGCAAGGGGTGCCTTTTGAGGGTGCGCTACACCCGTCAATCACTGGGAACACCATGCATTTAAAGTCATTCAGCATCCTAGAGCCAAAATGTCACCTAACCCTGACTAGATACACAAAAGCGTTGAGTCTGTTATACAACTGGCCGGTTGCCCCTCTGGTACCTTCCCCAGGCCTTTAACACTCACACTGATGTATACGAGCCCTCCCACCCCCAAATTATCAAACTGGCACACGGGGCAAAATGCCACTCACCTCTCATCTCCTGAAAAATCAAATCCTGCCCCCTTATCAATCTGGCTTTAGAGAAGAAAGACAACAGCAAACGTTACAGCGACCCACGGTGGTAAAGCGCTGGTGGCGCACGAGGTGGTGTCAGCCAATCGCCAGGAGGGGAGGGGCAAGAAAGGACACGTGATACACACGCCGACACCCCTAAGCCACCATGCATACATGAGCAGAGCAAGTGCAATGCAATGCTTCTTCAGGGCGTGTGCTACGAGATGCATGTGTGTTTACGGCCAGAAAGCTGTGAACAAATCCAGTAAAGTAAAACTACATTTTTTCTTTTAAAGGTTTTAGTAAAAAAGCACCCATCTTATGCTAACACTAGAGGAATTTGACAGATTGAAAGCAGGACGGTTTACAGTAAATCACTGAAGCATTTCCTGCAGAGTTCTTTCTGACTGCAGGGACTTCTGGCAAATTGTTAAGGACTTGTGCAATAGGACCTTGCACAGCATGTGATTGTTTGGAGAAATTGATCTTAGAGGAGAACTATTGCAAAGAGGCCTAGGGGCTGGCAGAGCACACTGATGCAAAAGTGATACCAAATGCAGGGTTGGCTCACGTTAGGCTGCAGGAAAACCCCCTCTCAGAAACATGAGACATGTCCAACTGGGGGTGTTTGGGCGGCAAAGCATTCAAAAGTTTAACACAAAACCAGCACACCACACACAGATCTTGGCAAAAAGTAAACCCAAGCTGCTCTTCACCCAAAACCACCACAAGTGGATATCATAGATTGCTTACTTTGTCAAGTAAGCCGATAAAAAGCTAAATTTTGACTGCAATGAATGTAGAGTTAAATTGGCTGCACGTCCTCTGTAGACGTAATTGGCAGATTCACTTTAAGACTAAGCTTAAAATGCAGTCACCTTTGATTTTCACACTCAAAATGAAGAAATCAACTCATCCTGCTGAACAGCGATTACACTTTACAAAGCATTTCAGAAACATCACCGGCTGACAAATTTACAGAAGTCCACTGCACAGCCCAGATTCACCTGCACTCACACAATAAACTCACTCTCCCTTCATTACTTGATGGTGTGAAATTTGGTGTTTCAGTATGACCAGCATGAGCAATCATGACACACCCATCATCGACCTGATGGAGCTTCAGGTCCCCTGCAGTCCTGCCTTTTCTAGCACCTGCCCTTTAAGGAAATCCAAAAGGATGTGGCCGAAAAACTGGAAGTATTAGACAGCAATCGAAGTACATCTCACACAAAATGCGACACACGCCACCCCAAAGCGGACAAGACAACACCCCGATGGCACACTCGGCACATGTGGTCAACGACACCAGTTCTTACTCTCTCTCACACATCACCCTCTAATAAAACACGCCAGCAACACTCTACTCTCTTAACCACCAGATTTATCCAAATTGAACAGTATTCTTGCTTGAGTCTTGGCGGTAGACTAGCCCCTCACACAAGTACAGCAGATAAGAACTTACCCCATCCCCTGGGCCGAAAACCTGCCCCCTCGCCTTCCAGAGCCCCCTAAAGGAATAAAATGTGGTCAAGCACTCTTGCGTTGCTGAAATGGCTATATACAACTTTCGATGGGGACATGGTGATGCCAGCTGCATTGACAAGAGAACTGCAACCCATTTCAGAAAAACTTAACGAATTCTGGAGTTCTTTTAGAAGGAGTTGTGCAGGAATTTATAAGCACACATCACACCACACTGCATAACTGGCGCAGTGAGGTGAAGCTGTAAGAGACATCAAAAGGGAACATGAAAGATGGAGGACACCTCAGACGAGACACAGCAGATAAGGTACCTCGGCCTCCTCTGCCTCTCCCTCGACGGCCGCGCTCTGCACCCCGGCCAGAAGCTCCTCCCACCTTACTGCCATCCAGGCCGTTCTCTTGACCTCGAACTGCAAAAGCAGAAGACGCAGTGATCCATACAGGAAGAGGAAATGAGAGAGAAATAGTTATAACAAGGAGTCCCTGAATTACACTGGAGGATCAGGAAAAGGAGGGGGAAGACCCAGTGGACAGTCACAAATGAAGGCCTTCACCCACAGGCCACTCCGTGTCTATGAGGATGGGACCATATTGTGAGAGCTCAGTGTTGCCCCAAAGCCTGAGCGAGGTCCACAGGGCATCTGGTACCGGCTCTACTCTGGCTGTGGCACATGCTGTAGCCCCTTCAAGGCTACAGTAGGAGCAGTGAAGAGTCTATCAGTGTGCAGGTGCCACGGGTGACCATGGGACAACTGCAGTTACTTCAACTGAAAAAGATAGTGTACCACCTGGATCGGAATCTTCCATCGGACCTGGGGAAAAACTCCTTTACCTCATGGAACAATAAGCTCTGTGTGTCTAAGGTCCAGCAGGACATGGGTGGTTACCGCGTGCCAGAATACTGAAGCTGAGCACACGCACTGGGCAGGTCGGTGCACTCACACTCTCGCCCCCTGCTGGCCCCGCGGCCTCTGCGTGGAGCTCCTCCTCTGCGCCGTGCCACATCCCTCTCGCCCCCTCGCTCCCTGTTCTCCTTCCCTTCCTCTCCCACATCCATATGCCCACTCTCCTTCTGCCCAGACATGCCTTTCTTTTTCCCCACCATCTCCCATGAGTCCTAAGAAAATGGAGGTCACACAAAATCCAAACATATCAAAACAATTCACTGGTGGAAACACAGCAGTTGCCATAGTGGCAAGCATCGAGTCCAGATACCACCCAACCATTCTCTGTACCCCAGATGCATCTCTCCAAACACTACTGGGATTCCATAGGTGGCTGAAACAGCCCTGGTAAACTCTACAAATATCTCGTGCGCTTAACGTTTTGAATTCACCAAATCCTAATGCCGTTCCCCTCCAAAGCTGAACGTAGCTTCATCCTCCACTATTACCAATTCTGGCCCAGATGGTCTCTGCAACACTCACGGTGTCCGGACTGCCCTCCAGCAGCACGTTGATGGCTCTGTTGACGTCGCCATTGCAGTCATGAAGCGCAATCATGGACTCATCCTGGTCCTTGCCTGTAATGTCAATCAGCTGGAGGAATGGGTGGCAGAAGAGAGACCGGAATTAGTACACTACACACAGCCAGGTGCAGAATACCAGGGGAGGGAGGCTAACATTATGGAGGAGGATGGAGTGAGTGCTTAATGCTGTTTCTGAGACAGAGCCACCAACGAAGAGCCCAGGTGACTGTGAGGTGACACCACAGACAACTTCCTTGTTACAACACCTTTGTGCAGGCACCACTGTTACTACAGAGACCATCTAAAATTCACCAGTATGTACAAAAATTCAAGCACAACTTACTTAAGGATGTTAGGTGTGCAGTATTACATACTGATCCATCACGCAGGCCAGTCACTTAAATATCGATCTTACAATAAGTGGGGCAAAGAAATGCAACGCAGGCCAGAAGCCACGTCCCCACCTGTTTGACCTTCTCTTCAAAGTCTGCGTCATTGTGGTCTGAAATCATCTGTGCAAGTCGGATCTGCTCTGCCGTGGCCTGCAGAGACAGAGAGCTCAGACCATGCTCAGATTCCCAGCGTCGACACACAGATCACTGATTTGGGGGGGGGGGGGGGGGGGTAAGCACGACCAGCACGAAAAAAGGGGGGGGAACCCCCCGGGAGGGGGGGCCCCCGGCGGCCCCCAGACGAAACAA